>JARQOD010000003.1:308695904-308731238 GCA_033576555.1 Oophaga sylvatica
GAGGTTTTATGGGGCCCCCGGAGCTTAATGGCCCCCCCTTAAGCTCATCCGGTGGGGGGTTTTGGTCTCTCAACTTTCTTTTTAAAAATTATCCCAAGATTTCTAGGGGGTTCAGGTCAGGAGAGTTGGCGGGCCCAAAATTGAGCACGAAATTCCCCATGGTCAAAAAACCATTTCCCAGGGGTTTTGGAAATGTGAGAGGTCCCCAGGTCGTGCAAAAAAATAAAAATCTTCCCCCTCCAAAAAGCTTTTCCCGCCGATGGAAGCATGAAGTCCCTCCAAAAATCTCCTGATAGCTGCTGCATTGCCCCTTCCCCGGGATAAAACACAGTGGACCAACACCAGCAGCTGACGGGGCCCCCCACCCCATCCTGACTGTGGGTACTTGACACTGGATTTCAGGCATTTTGGTTTCCTTCCCCCCAAGTCTTCCCCCAGACTCGGCCCCCTTGTTTTGAATGACATGCAAAATTTGCTTTCATCAGAAAAAAGAATTGGGACCACTTAGCAACGTCCATGCTGCTTCTCTGTAGCCCAGGTAAGGCGCTTCTCCCGTGTTTATGGTTAAAAAGGGTGGTTTTCCCTGGGGAAGCGGCCCTGTACCCCATTTCCTGCCACGCCTGTGCACGGTGGCTCTGGATGTTTTTTACCCCAGACTCAGCCCCCCCTGCTTCCTCACCCCCCCCAAGGGTTTGGGAATCGGTCCTTCCCCAAACAATTTTCCCTCAGGGCCCGTCCCTCTTCTTTTGTACAGGGGTTTTCTCCACATTGTTTTTCCCAAACATTTTTTCCCATTAAAGGGTCCCTTGTTACAGCACTCGGGGAAACAGCCTTTTTGTTGAAAAATTTCTTTCTTCTTGACATCAGCCCGGTCGTTAGTTTTAAACCCCTGAGGGGGGTTTTGGTAATGAACCGGGGGGGGGAGTTTTTAAAAGCCTCGGGAATTCTTTTGCATGTTTTTAGGAAAATTAGTTGTTTCCCAGAAGATTAGGGTAATAGGTCGTTTAGAGAACCTTTTCTTGATATGCTAATTTTTTGAGACAGGTTTTTTGGGTTATCAGGAGTTGTATGCCAAAATCATCAGTATTAAAACAATAAAAGACCTGACAAATTTCAGTTAGTGTGTAATGAATCTAAAATATATGAAAGTTTAATTGTAATCATTACATTATGGAAAATAATGAAATTTAGCACTATATGCTAATTTTTTGAGAAGGACCTGTATATATGTGTGTGTATGTGTATAAAAAATGTATTTTCATGCACATGATTAACATTTGTATTCTGCGTTGTGTTTATAAACTCAAAAACTTTAAAACTGTTGATATGTTGATAAGAAATGAGGAACTGTCAATTGCATTCAAAAAATGAATTATGCACTACAAAATTCATTATAAAATGAACATTGCAACACCCAGTACCCCTGGAGTTCTTTTTTCTTTCATCCACTGTGACAAGAACAATAAAAGATTAAGAACACGTAGCCTAAATCAATTATTCCTACCCAGTCTGACTGAAGCTCCCCTGCTGTAGGATTTGCGCATTATGCTATAGGTGGAAAAGTCTCATGCTTTGGTATGGAGGGAAATCAATAGAATGTAACTTAAAGGCATGCAATGTATCTTTTTACTCTGCCTCCAGCTCTTTTGATACATTAAATTAGCAGCCATAAACTAAAAAGCAGCATGGCAATCCTTACAGCTTTCAGAAGCCTGAAGAGTGAATGTTTTATATGAGGTAAAAGCTTCAGCTTGTACATCTATTGAATTTTCACCATGATACCAATAACAGTAATCTGCAAAACTTTTAATTGTTTGCTTGGACATTCATAATGTGGTTTATAACTGTAAAATGAAGTTCTCATTCTCACCTTGAATTTTCTTTAATGCAAGTTGATATTTCAATTATATTTTTAAATGTGCGCATTGGCCAATAACATTTTAGATAAGCATTTAAAATGGTTAAAGTCAAAAGATGTCTTAAAATATTGATTCACAGATTAAATTTTATTATGCCAGCATGTGGTCCCATTGGTTCCTTCAGTTGAGCTCTCTCTCCTCAGTGGGTGCTCATTTTTCCAAAGTTTACAAGTTTAGTTAAGGACATATAAAAGAATCTCACATTAGATAAACTTTGATCAAGGGATATTATTTTACTTATTTTGAAATCTGTAAGGGTATGTGTGCCGCCCCTGAGGGTTCAGTCGCCACAGAGGTATTGCATCTCATCCAGAGTTGTGATACTTCACTCTCAGGTTTGGAAGGAGCACCACCCAGGACTCTAACACCTGCAACCAACACAGACTATAGCAGTGGGGCACCCTGGACGTACCCTGCGGGAGGATGATCTCATCCCAGGCTGAGGTAGTAAAGAGTGTATGGGTGGGTGGAGCTAGTAAGTAGCAGAGGAAAGGAGTCTAGAGACAGACTTAGAGGGACCTTGAGCTGGGAAGAGCTCGGTCCTGGAAGTGGATAGTGAAGGAGAGAGAAGCCGAGAAGGAGAGAAGCTTCTGGAGGGAGAGGAAGGGGTCCTAGGGACACAAAGAGAGCAAGAACCACCCGTGGGTCCCGATCTGTTTGCAGAGGGACCAGGTCGCAGAGGGGACTCGGCCCCTTAGCCTAGTGGAGAACTTTATGACTCAGCTAGCAAGCCGACTGCTGTGGTATCTTTAGGAATCACAGTCAAAAACCACAATTATCTTCGCTGGAGAGGTAGCTATATTGAATCAAGGAAACGCAGAGATAAGACTTATCTGACAGGATTCGCAGCCGCTGATCTGGGACACTGTTTGTGAAGGTGCTGGAAAGGTAGAAGGCGGGAAAATCAGCACAGTGAGACGGCCAGTAAAAGGAACACATATAGAAAGGAGTCCTGGAAAGGTGTATTCCAATCTACCTGGGAGTTTGCTGAGCTCCTCACCTGGAGGACACTGTACCAAAGCTTTGGAAACTGCACCTGGAGGACACTGTACCAAGTGGGCACCTGTGCTGCAGACAGAACCGTGAGAAAAGCCCTGGGAACTGCAACTGACTGTCTCCTCAGTTTCTTCCTGTGTCACACACTCCACTCTGCTACATCTCCCAGCACCATTACCATCTATTACATCTACCTGCCCAGGGATAAAATAGCCTCACCTGTGGGAGGCTGTACCAACTCTGCTGCATCTCACCATCTATCCCAGAGGATCTGCACCGCAGCGCTGGTTACCTCTGACCAGACACCACAGGTGGCGTCACGAATACCTTACTACAAACTCACTGCTGCCGTGACACATCCCTTCAATACACCGGCCCGGTACCGAATATCCCACTGCCCTGGCGGGCGATCCATTTTGGCGTCACAAACAGGATATCGAAGCCCAGTATCACCCGGTCCTGTGTGCCTACTTTGAACTGTCTTTTGTGCAAGGAGAGTTACTTAAAGCGCTAGAAACTTTGCTGAAATTGTGAAAGGCTATCGCCATATTTGCACCACGAGGCGTGCAAGAAGAAGAAGGGCGTATCGTCGTGGGCGGGGACCCACCAAGTGGCACGAAAGATATGGCTGCCCAATCTAAATGTTATTGCACCATAAGGACATGTCAGTCGGCAAGAGAGATCCGCCTCCTGATCCTGAATGGTGGGAGGAAGAGGAAGAAGTAGATCTGCCCCTAAAGAAAATGCTGGAACTCCTCCATGCTGCAACACTAAAACGACTGAGCAAGATGGCGGCCGGTGGTGACCAGGGGAGTGGAGGAGCAGAGAAGAGCTCCTTCCCCAGGTGGAAAGAAGAAAAACCACCGTTAGCCATGGAACAAGCGCTGCCCGACCAGGAGGCAGCAGAGTTTACCAGGCAGCAAGAATAAGCGGAGGCGATGGCGCAGTCCTGGTGGAAGGCAACACTGGGACAGAAACAGACACTGGAGCCGTCACGACCGCTCTGGCGGTCAAGCACCTCGGTCTCGGAGGAGGAATAACCAGGCCCCGGGACAGCTAGTGAGGCCGAGGACCTGGCCTCCGCAGATGATGACTCGCTGGTGGGCCCGCTGCCTACGCCATCAGTCCGCGAACCCGGCAGGCCACGTACGTCCTTGGATTGGGATCGGCCCTGCGGGTTGGAGGATCGGTTTGGGCCTGTGTTGCAACCCATTCCGTCTGAGAACCCGGTCCACCCTGAGAAAGTGATATACTGCTGGTCCCCCAAAGCCCCGGAATTGATGGGATTTCCGAACTGGCAGAACAAAGAAGGAGAATTGGAAGTGCTGGACTGGGCCGCATACGATAGGCAGTTTACCGATCACTGGGAGCAGCAAAGTCGAGAGGAGCAGGCCCGGTGACAGGAGCAAACCGAACGCGACCTTGCAGAGAAGCAGCGGACCCGGCAGTAAAGAGGTACGGGTTGGAGGCCGCTGCGGCAGGGTGCTGTAGTAGAATTCCGCTTGAAAGGGGGATGGGGTTTCATAAAGGAGCCACAACTGCTAGCGGAGGTCTTTGTAAATTGGTGGGATGTAGAGGCCCACCTGAGGGAGGGACACCCATACCGGGACCTCTACCCAGGGAACCTAGTCAACTACACCCAGCACTGGGGCCTTAAGGGCTGGTATTTAAGGGCTGGTATGCCCTCAATGTACGCTGACATCCCTCCGCCGCCACTGTGCAGGGAGCTGCAGGTGGGACCCCACTAGAACCAGCCAGACCCGGTCAGGCTGCAACCCCTCCTCCTTCCTCACCCAGGCCAAGGAACATAGCTACCCAGACCGACAGCACCCAGACTGATGTTGCAGGCCATGACATTACAGTGCATGCCACCAGGAGGCACCGCGTCATGGTCGCCCCAGGTGTGGCCACCATCTATGAGTTCCCTGAGGAAGATCAAGTGGTACCAGGTACCGCTTCTAAAAAGGACTGAACTACTACCACCTAATATGACTGTAAATAGTTATACCATGTTTTTTACAAGTTAATCTGGAAGGATTTTTGCACCAGTTTGCATGTTTCATTTTGTTTTTTCAAGAACAGTGAGGCCATAAACTGTGTTTGGTCCAAACTTTTATCTGTAAATAGTTATGCACCTATTTAGGTGCCCCATCTTGGTTTTACTTGAATCCTGTAGGGTGCGCTGACACCCTATATCACTGTACTACTGACCTCAGAAAAAAAACCCGTTTGGCGCGGCCGAAGAAGTGGTCCAAAGAGGAGACCAGTTGTTGCCTTGTAGCCCGCCCAAGGCTTACGTGGTGGGTTTGTGACGGGTCCCTCATGTTGCACTAAGACAAGAAAGAAAAGTTTTACTGAACTTGAATGAAAATATCTTATTGCACTTAATCTGAAAAATGGTTCACAGCACTTGAAGATACCCCGGCTGGCATAGTATCTGCCATATACCTCCTTTGATGACAGTTATGATTGTGTATTAATAAAAGTGTTATTATATTTGTACATTATGCTTAGAGCGAAGTAAGGAATGTTTTATATTGCAGAATTGTTTTATATGGCAGAGTCATAGAAGAGCACTTGCATATAATGTGTATGATAATTAGCAGAACCCATTTAGAGTAAATATGTACAGATAGTCATTTGAGTACTGAAAGCACTTTTAGTAGAAAATGTTTTAAGAGTAATAGTGAGAAGAAAAAGTATTGTTGTAAGGACAGAGAAGTCCAAATTGGGTAGTGAACCACCTAACAACGGTTGCTACACAGAAATCACCCCGGATGGGGCTTGCATTAGAAGAGAATGAGTGTTAGGCCGGCGTCACACTGGCGACAAAATCGGACGACTGCAATGCGATGAAATATCGCATTGCAGTCGGACCTATGTTAATCTATGGAGCAGCTCCCAGTATCAGATTTTTTGTGGTCCGTTTTAAACGTCCGTGTACAATCGCAGCATGCTGCGATTGTCACCGATTGTGGGTCGACAATCGCCAATGCAAGTCTATGGGAGCGATGAAAAATCTGATTACAAACGGACCACACTGTGTGACTTGCGATGAAATCGCATCGGTGTCCTTTAGAAAAGCCGGCAATTCATCCCGCCTATACTGTAAAATCACACTGACAGCTTTAATAAAGACTAGAAAGAATAGATATATACACATAGAACACATATATATATATATACATGTCATTGTGACATGTATATATACATATATTTATAGTTCCTAGACTTCTACATACTGTAATAGCCGCTAATTCAATTGCCGGCTTCAGTGAAATCACAGAAGCCGACATGAAATGATACATTGTTTCCACACATTTAACCATGTAATTTCATGTATTTTTATATATGTTTGAAACATACAATTACATGAGTGTATTTGTGCAAAATTTCAGACATGTAGGGGTTAATTAAAGGTGTAATTTCGTTGAAAAAAAATGCGTGGGCTCCCGCTGTATTTTCTCCACCAGACAGACAAAGCAAAGCGAGTGGGGGCAGATAATAATAGCCCAGGGAGGGTGCATTTTTTTGTGCCCCCCCTGGCTACTAACATCTGCCCCCAGACACCCCAGAAAGGGCAAATCTATAATTAGATTCGCCCTTTCTGGCACTTTGCCCGTCTATTCCCATTGCCCTGTAGCGGTGGCGAATGGGTTAATCTCACCTTAATGTCACCTTGCAATTGAAAGGTGACCTTAAGGCAGGTTAATGATTGATAGCTGTCAATTAGACAACTATCAATTATTAATCCTATTGAAGTAAATAAAAAAACACACACACTTTAAGAATAAATAATTTTAATGAAATAAAAACACATTTTTTTTACCATATTTTATTTTACACTTAATCTGTGCGAAGCCATTGATCTCCTAAAATAAAGAAAAAGAAATAAAACAACATTATTCTTACCTATTCCGCCGATCTGTCACGTCCCACGCTGTAATCCTTCACAAAGGGTTAACTAGCTTTGAGCCAAGCAGTGCAAGTAATCCTGCATGCTCAGCTCAAAGCTCCTGAATGAATAAGTTCCTCTCCTGGCGACAGGAGAGGATGTGTTTCATGAATGAAGCTTAATTGATTGTGTCCACTTTCCCTTTAGGTCAGGTCACTACAGTTAAATTGGCAATAAATCAATTAAGCTCCATTCATGAATCTATTCCTCTACTTTCGCTGGGAGAGGAACTTATTCATTCAGGGGAATACAGGTCTGAGACAGCATTATTAGCTCTCTGCGACCTGTAACCTGTTAACCCTTTCTGATGGATTACACCGTGGGACCTGACTGTACATCGGATTGGTAAGTATAATTTTGCTTTTTTATTTTATTTTTATTACAGGAAATGGTTTTAGCAGGAAAATAAAATATGGTCAAAAACTGTGTGATTATTTAATTAAACTTATTTTTTATTAAACTGTGTGTGTTTGATTTTTCTTTCATACAATAGGATTAATAATTGATAGTTGTCTAATTGACAGCTATCAATTATTAACCTGGCTTAAAGTGACCTTTCAATTGCAAGGTCATTTTAACCCTTATTATTAACCCATTCGCCACCGCTACAGGGCAATGGGAATAGACGGGCAAAGTGCCAGAAAGGGCGAATCTAATTATAGATTTGCCCTTTCTGGGGTGTCTGGGGGCAGATGTTAGTAGCCAGGGGGGGCACAAAAAAAATGTACCCTCCCTAGGCTATTATTATCTGCCCCCACTCGCTTTGCTTTGTCTGTCTGGTGGAGAAAATACAGCGGGAGGCCACGCATTTTTTTTCAACGAATTTACACCTTTAATTAACCCCTACATGTCTGAAATTTAGCACACATATACTCATGTAATTGTATGTTTCAAACATATATAAAAATACATGAAATTACATGGTTAAATGTGTGGAAACAATGTATCATTTCATGTCGGCTTCTGTGATTTCACTGAAGCCGGCAATTGAATTAGCGGCTATAACAGTATGTAGAAGTGTAAGAACTTTAAATATATGTATATATACATGTCACAATGACATATACATATATATATATATGTGTTCTATGTGTATATATCTATTCTTTCTTTTGGCATTTAAATACTATTCTTTTGGATCCATTATATGTCAGTTTTGCAAGCCTGCGAGAAAATCTCGCAAGTCGGATGAAAATCGGATGTTACAAGGTACACACACATGCGATTAAATCGCATCTTTGAAGGAAAATCGGATGCCAGAAGGATGTGTGATGTTTTTATTTTGATCCGATTGTCGACCGTCTAAAACGGACCGATTTTTTGTGGTTGTGTGTGACACCGGCCTTACAGTACTTTTTGTAGGAAGAGAAGCCAAATGTAAATATTGTAGTAGTTTTGTATTTTTTTGTATTTTTGTAAGAAAAATTATGCTCTAACCCGGTAGCGAACTTGAGGGTTAACGGTTGCTGGCAAAAGCACTTTTAGAGTAAGTTAATGTTTTTATGTAACATTTAAGAATAAGTGCCTCCCATACTGGGAAGTTGAGTTTGAAATTATGTTGTTAATGTGCACATTAAAAAAATTTTGTATGTTCCCTGTGACATCTGTTTTACTCTGTTTCAGCCCGCGGTCATGCTGTGTTTAACAGGGGGGTATGTGGCACCCCTGAGGGTTCAGTCACCACAGAGGTATTGCATCTCATTTCAGAGGTGTGATCCTTCACTCTCAGGTAAGGAGGGAGCACCACCCAGGACTCTAACACCTGCACCCAACACAGACTATAGCAGCTGGTTACCCTGGATGTACCCTGCGGGAGGATGGTCTCATCCCAGGCTGAGGTAGTAAAGAGTGTATGGCTGGGTGGAGCTAGTAAGTAGCAAGGGCAGGAGTGAAGCTTTAGGAAACATGGAGCAGAGTGTAGAGAGTCATGAGGAGGAAGTGGAAGGAGACAGACGTATGGTGAAACAGCACCCTGACAGGAGTAGCTGCAGAGGAAAGGAGTCTAGAGACAGACTCAGAGGGGACCTTGAGCTGGGAAGAGCTCGATCCGGGAAATGGAAAGTGAAGGAGAGAGAAGCAGAGAAGGAGAGAAGCTTCAGGAGGGAGAGGAAGGGGTCCTAGGGACACGGAGAAAGCAAGAACCATCCGTGGGTCCCGATCTGTTTGCAGAGGGACCAGGTCGCAGAGGAGACTCGGCCCCTTAGCCTAGAGGAGAACTTTATGACTCAGCTAGCAAGCCAACTGCTGTGGTATCTTTAGGGATCACAGTCAATAACCACAATTATCTTCGCCGGAGAGGTAGCTACTGTATATAGAATCAAGGAAACGCAGAGATAAGACGTTATCCAACAGGATTCGCAGCCACTGATCTGGGACACTGTTTATGAAGGTGCTGGAAAGGTAGAAGGCGGGAAAATCAGCACAGTGAGACGGCCAGTAAAAGTAACACATATAGCAAGGAGTCCTGGAAAGGTGTATTCCAATCTACCTGGGAGTTTGCTGAGCTCCTCACCTGGAGGACACTGTACCAAAGCCTTGGAAACTGCAACTGACTGTCTCCTCTGTTTCTTCCTGCATCACACACTCCACCATGCTAAATCTCCCAGCACCATTAACATCTATTACATCTACCTGCCCTGGGATAAAATAGCCTCACCTGTGGGAGGGTGTACCAACTCTGCTGCATCTCACAATCTATCCCAGAGGATCTGCACTGCAGTGCTGGTCACCTCTGAACAGACATCACAGTTGGCGTCATGAATACCTTACTACAAACTCTAACATCCCCTGTAAATATTCCCCTTTTATTGGACGCCCAGGGCCATGGACCGGGTCACTGCTGCTGTGACACATCCCTTCAATACACCAGCCCCGTACCGAGTATTCCACTGCCCTGGCGGGCGATTCATATGTGCCCACGATCCGGAGTTGCTGCGGTTTGATACTGTGCATTTGTGTAGCATCAAACCTATGTGGCCAACTGTTACAGCATAGTCCACTATGTGTCCACAGACACATGCAGATCATCTGGTCTTTCCAGACCAAAGAATCTCAATTTCTCTTGCAGAGATGCTAGTCTCCGCAAGTGAGATTACATCAATAGACTGTATTGAATGAGTTGAATCAACACGGTTCAGTGAACACATGCGGATATACCTGCATTCAATAGAAGGCAATGCTTTGGATGCAGCAAACATGCACTACATCCAAAGCGCTGCTAGTTCCAGGTCATGGGCACCCATCCTTAATGTACCACACATTCGTAGAACAAAAAGACAATAAATGCAAAAATCATTTCAGAAAACTGCAGCCATACCTACCAATATTAGGTCACAATACTAATGGACTACAGGATGCAGCAGAACTCCATCATAAAAAAGGAGGTAGCACAGGTTTGAAATAATGATAAAACAACCCATCACACATCTACCATTCATGCAGAGGGGTGTTGCATATTAAAGATGAGCTGATGAGGCAATATTCAAATTCTCCTGCTCGATTAAGTTATTCTCTGAAAATGTAAATTTAATATCCCTTATTATGCTCTGAGTTGTCCCCAGACCACAAGCATAATAAATTAAAATGTAAAAAATAACATAAAAAATTGTATAATCACCTTACCATTCTCCACATATACAGTAGATATAAATGTGCATACAGTACACAGACATGCACACAATACACAGACATGCACACACATAACACAGACATGCACACACACAGTACTCGAACATGCACACAGACATGAACACATACAGTACATAGACATGCACAGAAACAATATGCAGATGTGATCTAGGGTTGAGCATTCCGATACTTCCGATACCTGAAATCCAATGTAAGTCTATGGGAACAAAATATCGGAAGTAAGTATCGGAAGTACTTCCGATATTTTTTTCCCATAGACTTACATTGGATTTCAGGTATCGGAAGTATCGGAATGCTCAACCCTAGACTGATGACACATTTTATCTTAATTAACCAGATGTCTATTTTAAGTAAGCCAGGGTGAATAGACTGCCATCTATATGTTGACTTTTGAATTTATGTGTTTCTTTTTGCTCTGTTCTGTTTCTGGTCAAGAATACACAGACTTTTATTTGTATAAGCCTGTAATATTGACTTGTAAGTTAACATTCGTAGTAACATGTTGTGCTGTTATCTTGGATTATGGAGATGCAGGATAATTGAACAATGATCTTTGTGATATGTTAACTACACATTGTCCATGTCAGCTAACTTGCTGACTTGCAAAAAAGAGGAGGAAACACTATGCAAATAGTTAACATAATCAAATAATGCAAGTTCATCTAGTAACCATTTTTCCCATTTACCTGTAAATGCTGGATTGAAGGACATTTGTTTACTATAAAAGGAGGATATACACATCTGTAACATCATACAGAGTTCCATCCAGACAGCCAAGAGATCCAGAGATCTAAAGACCCAGAGACACTTTACAAGATAGAAGCCAATACATCATGGCTCCATCAGGAGGAACACATATTTGACATTCTGCAGGATGCCAGCTTAGTTGACCACAACCCGGCTGAAAGAATACAGATCTTCTCCATTGGCCATCGCTGAACCATAGATACATTTGGGGAAGTCAGGATTTGGACCCACAGGTCACCTGAACCCCATGGATACATTTGTGAAATCCAGGAATGTAACCCACCGGTCACATGGCTGCATGGAGATGTTTGGAGAAGTCAGGTTGTTACCCTCCAGTCAACTGGACTGTCATCTTCCTTAGCTTGTCATTACATGCCACAGATAGGGTAGTCTGCCCAGGAAGCTTTAAAGTAACAGTTGCTCTTATCCTGGCGATTCAGCGGAAGGGTGAGGCTCTGTAATTTGCATCATCTTAGGTATCTTGCTGGGACTGTTCTATGTGTTATTTGCCTGTTTTGTGGTTTAATAAGGTATAGCCACCCTGTTTTACCCTCACCCTGTGTTGTCTGGTTATGCCCAAGGTAAAAGGAGAGCGGGCATTCGGTTTATGATCCCTGGTTCATGCAGTTTTGGCTAGCGGACAAAGGCACCTGCAGACTCCCCGTGTCTCCACAACAGACGTGCACGCATACAGTACACAGACATACACACATACAGTATGCAGACATGCACACACAGTATGCAGATATGCATTCACAGTACTGAGACATTCACACATACTGTAAACATACATATAGAACGCAGACATGCACACATACAGTACAACAGTACACACACATCCACACACAATATGCAGACATGCACACATACAGTACATAGATATGCACACATACAGTGCACAGACATGCACACACACAATGTGCAGACATGCACACATTCAGTACACAGACATGCACACACAATATGCAGAATTGCACCCATACAGTTCAGTGACATGCACACATACAGTATGCAGACATACACAAACATACAATAAGTAGAGATACACACATTCGATACACAGACATGCACACACACAGACATGCACACAAATGCTTGTACACTGTAAGTGTGTAGCCCAGCTGCGCTTGGAGCCACATGTACCCTGGAGGATGCACAGAAGCTAAACCCGCACTCACACCTGATATTCATTCACACCTTCACTATTCCCTGGAGCCACCAGAGGGAGCCCTTGAAGAGTATGTATATATATAAGGGTTGTGAAGAGAGCAGTTAGATTTTTACCTCAGAGGGAAAGAGAGATCTCCTCAGAACACCAGAGAGAGAGGTTGGTTGGTTGTTGGTTGTACCTCAGACGAGCTGAGAGGGAAAGTTACCTCAGATTTTAGTTACCTCAGATGAGCAGAGAGTGAGAGAGACAACAGTGAGATCTTGTCAGGCAGTCTAGCTGTGAGTTGGCTAGTGGTTTGTGTTACCTCAGAACGTGCAGATTGTAGTTACCCTAGAGAAGTGGAAAGTAGCTCTCGAAGTGAGCGTAGATCAGTCTGATGGAAGGTCCTGATAGCTACTTTGGACAGAGCCTCAGAAGGAAGCGAAGGAAAGGGAACTGCAGTGTTTGTAAGACTGAGTCGACTGAGGTATTGTAGTGAGCAAGCGTGCCGACGCTTTGAGAGCGGTGAAGAGAAGGAGAAACTGCCATCTACTGCTAGAGTGTGCTTATGTTAAAGGTAAGAGTAGGACGAAAGGCGAGTGGAAGAAAGAAGAGAGTGACAGAGGTTGAAATAGCATTGATCGCCTACCTCTACTCTGAACTACCGGCGCTGGGTCCGAGCTTGCTAGCATCTACACGACTAGTAGGAGAAACCGGAGACCCTGTGGGACTACAGGTCGCAGGGTGTTGTGAATGTGTTTGAGATGAGTTCTGAGCAGAGGCTCCCTCTGGTGGTTACAAGCGGTACTAGTGAAGATTGTGAGGACTGGGAATCAGGTGTTACTGACTGGTCTTATATAAGGGAGTCATTTTCCCATCAGGGTTGCCGGTGATCAATTGTTCTGGTCTGAATCCTTCATTCCAGTTTCCCTTGTAGCCTGCTGTGTCGTGCCTGCATCTCCTGCTACCAGATAAGAATTTTTCTTCTTTTGTGTTGTTGCTATATTTTTGCATTTTGTCCTGCACTTCTTTGGGGGCCTTCTGGGTTCCCTCCGGGGGCTTCTGCCTTCTCAGTTTAGTTCAGCCACTGAGTTTTGTTCTTTTGCTTTTTCCAGTTTTTTCAGTGGCTGCTGTTTTGATTTTTGTTACACCAGAGAGCTAATTTAGGTGGTAGAGGTCGTGTGATCTCAGGTGATTTTGAAATTAGTAGAGTTGGTGTTTTTCAGGGTTTTCTGGGATTGCAGTAAGTACCCTTCCTGTCCTTTTCTATTTAGATAGTTTGGGCCCCAGCGTTTGCTCATTCTATTTTCTTTCTGTGTCAGTATTTCCTCTTGTCTAACCGCCATTACATGTTTGGGGGCTTTCTATTATCTTTGGGGTTCTGCTCCGGGGCAGATAGCTTTCCTGTTTCTATCTTTAGGTGTAGTTAGTTTCTCAGGCTGTGACGAGGCATCTAGGACCAACGTAGGAACGCTCCACGGCTGCCTCTAGTTGTGGTGGATAGTCAGGGTACTGCAATCCCATAGATTCCAACTGCTCTGGTGTATTGCCTTTTTTACCTGCACTCCTCAGCTACCGAAACATAACAGCAGGGGCCCAGCAGTGCTGATACGTAACTGAGGTCAGGAAGACGGGGGTCTAGCAGGACGCTGCATACAGAGACACTGTTCTATCCATGAGAAGGCTTCACCACAAAGTCAGCCGGGCGTATATGAGAAGACAGAGTTAGACTTCGTTTTACACAGGTCAGAAACTTACACACATACAGGAGTACGGAGGCCCTACACCTACTCAGTGGGATTACTGGAAGTGCATCCTCCACCCTGACAGCTTCCCGGGACGTGCCTGCAACTATACCATCAGTAAAGGTACAGAAAGAGACTTTCGTGTGTGTGTCTGCCTTATTGATCCTGCACCCCTACACCGCCATATACCCTGAGGGATCAGTCTTGCCTGTGGAAGACTTAACACCTTGTTGCCCAGTAACAACCCCTCAGAGGATCTACCCTGCAGCGCTGGTCACCCTGACCAGGAACCACAGGTGGCGTCACGAACATTTCTACAAACCTATAATCCTCTGTAAATATTCCCCTTTTATTGAGGTGAGCCCCCAGGGCCACGGACCGAGCTGCGCTACCCGTGACATCCCCCATTGAAGTGAACGGGCTCGGTGCCGAGTACCCCACAGGCCCTGGCTACAGGCGACTCATAAGTAGATATGCACATATGCAATGCACTGACACAGCATTGGACTGGCCAGCGGGGACACCAGACAATCCTCAGGTGGGCACATGTGCTGGATTTAATAGGTGCCAGCAGGTAACCATAGTCATTCTAATGAATATGGGCCTATCAAAGGCCGCACGAGTCAGCACACAGTGCATACTACTAACGTTGAGATGGCAGCAGGGAACATCACTGCTATGCAGCGCACGCTGACGTCATCATGCAGCGCACAGCAGTGGTGCTTAAAAGCTGCCAGACAATAAAAGGCCATTCGCGTCACTGTCCTTGTACGTCACTGCTATGTGCTGGACACTGATTTCAGTGTGCAGCGCATAGCAGTGATGTTAAATGGTCGATGGACATAACTCCTTTTCTTGCTGTTGCTGTCTCCTGTCCTTCATATTGCTGTATCTCTGGAGCCTATCACCACATATCTCACAATAGCAGCCACATCGGCCATTACAGACTACTGGTACTCCCCTAATTTCTACTACGGATGGCTGGTAAAGTGCTGCCAGGTGGACAAATCCTTCAATAACACAGGTTAAATATGAGTAGTAATGGTTTACATGATCTTCTGCTGATGATCTGCTGAGATTCATTGATCGGCACCATATGACATGCTGCTGTACAAGTGTCGGAGATTAGGCTGATTTGGAAAGCTATAGGGTAACACTACTTCAAAAAACCCAGGGCATTTGGCCAATGCTTAGACTTTGACACCAATCCAACCTGCCACCATTATAATCATATCGCTGTTCAATGGCCATGTAAACCACGTCTGACCCTTTATTTTGCTCTGATGTCAGTGCACGATGCATAGCAGTGATGTTTAATAGCTGCCAGCCGGCAGCCTTTAAATGTGACTGTAATGCACCATGCACCAACGTCAGCACACGGCCTCTGATGGGTTGGCGGCCATTATAACGACCAGTCCAGATCAGAAGCCATAGAAGCTGGAGTAGCACAGGAAGGTAAGAATTTTCTTTTTCCACTGTGAATAGGCAGGGTAAAGAACATAGCGACCTAAGATGCTTCAGCATAGGGACCTAGGATGGGGTGGATACGTAGTTGCCCCAGATGGGGCTACAAAGGGGCCTAGGATGGGAGACATTATTAAATAAAAGGGCCCAATATGACTGACAATTACTGCATAGGGGACCAGATTGGGGAACGTATTTTGCTTATGGTGGCAAGTGGGGGACATAATTACTGTAGGTGCCTATTAGGGGACATTATTTGCTGTAATATAATTTACTTTTGAGGATACTTTCTTCCATGGGGAACAAAAGGGAGGTTCTTTTACTGTGCAGTGTGGCACTAAGTTGCTTTTTTCTTCATCTGACGTAGTGCAGAAATCGTGGAAAAATTGTGGAATTTCCTCTAGAAGCTAGCAACTATTGATAACTGTGCATTATTTTCTGCAGGGATGAGTCCTGGCTAGAAGTAAACCAAACATTGTATACTATATATAGAACTCATGTGTATAATGTCAATATGATCCCTGTACACTGACACTATATACAGATCTCCTGTGTATAATGTTACCAGTGGTAATATTCATGTTATTAGCATTGTGGTATTTATTTATGATCATTATTGCAGTATTATTGGCCACTATGTGAGGGTAATATGTGGGTCTGGTCATGGTGTGGCGGTATTTCTCTCTTACATGTGGTATTATTGGTCTTGGTGTAGGGGATTGTGTTATGTATGGAGTTAATTTGTTCTCTCTGATATCAATAAGAAGATTATTTATTTTCAATAGAGATTAATTATTTTGATGTTTAACCCCTCCCTCTCCTGTGTCTTTTACACAGTAGCAAAGATACACTTAGAGAGGTTTTAAGGTGAAAGCAATAGCCTAGCCTAAGGCCATGTTCATAAGTTCAGTATTTGGTCATTATTTTACTTCAGTATTGGCAAGCTAAAACAAGGAGTAGTTAAATAATGCAGGAGTGGTGACTAGTGTTGAGCATTCCGATACTGCAAATATCGGGTATCGGCCGATATTAGCTGTATCGGAATTCAGATTCCGAGTTCCGATATTTTCGTCTTATCGGATACCGGAATCGGGATTGTCACTGTCACTGTCAGTGTCCGTCGGTCGGGTCTGTCAGGAGTCAGCGGCACTTAGCCGGCAGAAGATCTCCGGCGGTCACGTCCTGCACTGCTTCATGGCCGCAATCTTCTTTCCCGGCGGTCACATGCAGTTTCTCGCGATAACTGCAGTGACTGCTGGGTAATCCCGGCCGTAAAGCAGTCAGTCCGATGACGTCACCGCCGGGGAAGCAGGTAATCAGCTGTGCTGCGTCGCGATGACAGGCTCTGCCTGTCATTGCGATGTAGCAGAGTTGGATCGTCGTGGGACTGTCGTTATGGACTGCGTCGGACAGGTGGTATACTGTTGGTTTGTTTTTTTTCTTTTTTTACAGGAGATCGATGGCGTCGCAGGAATGAGAGAGTAATAAAATTAATGAAAACTGTGTTGTCTCTTTTATTTCATTAAAATACTTTTTTCTTGCTTTGTCTTTTTTTTATACATTTAATAACTTTGGGATTAATAATGGATCGGTGTCTTATTGACACCTCTCCATTATTAACCGGGCTTATTGTCACCGTGCAATCAACGGTGACAATAACCCCTTATTACCCCGCTTGCCACCGCTACAGGGCAAGTGGGAAGAGCCGGGTAAAGTGCCACAATTGGCACATCTTTTGATGCGCCAAATGTGGGGCTGCTGTAGCCTGGTATTATCAGGCTGTTGAGGGCCAAAATCCATGGGCCTTGACAGTCTTTTAATACCAGGCCGCAGCAGTCTGCATTTTACTTGGCTGGTTAACAAAAATAGGGGGGATCCCCACGCCGTTTTTTTTTCGAGGGGATCCCCTTTTTTTGTTAACCAGCCAAGCTAAGCAGACTGCTGTGGCCTGGTATTATCAGGCTTGCAAGGTCCATGGATATTGGATCCTTACCAGCCTGAAAAACCAGGCCTCAGCGGTCTGCTTCATCTGGCTGGTTAACAAAAATAGGGGGGACCCCACGCCAATTTTTTTCGAGGGGATCCCCTATTTTTGTTAATCAGCCAAGATATGCAGACTGCTGTGGCCTGGTATTATCAGGCTGGCAAGGTCCATGGATCTTGGCTCCTTAACAGCCTGAAAATCCAGGCCTCAGCGGTCTGCTTCATCTGGCTGGTTAACAAAAATAGGGGGACCCCACGCCAATTTTTTTCGAGGGGATCCCCTATTTTTGTTAATCAGCCAAGATATGCAGACTGCTGTGGCCTGGTATTATCAGGCTGGCAAGGTCCATGGATCTTGGCTCCTTAACAGCCTGAAAATCCAGGCCTCAGCGGTCTGCTTCATCTGGCTGGTTAACAAAAATAGGGGGGACCCCACGCCAATTTTTTTCGAGGGGATCCCCAATTTTTGTTAATCAGCCAAGATATGCAGACTGCTGTGGCCTAGTATTATCAGGCTGGCAAGGTCCATGGATCTTGGCTCCTTAACAGCCTGAAAATCCAGGCCTCAGCGGTCTGCTTCATCTGGCTGGTTAACAAAAATAGGGGGGACCCCACGCCATTTTTTTTTCGAAGGGAACCCCTATTTTTGTTAATCAGTTCCCTCTGACGTCACTGATTGTGTCCCTGGCTGACCTGAAGTGAAAGTGGAAAGCAATCAATTAAGCTTTCCACTTAAGGGCCCGTCTCACATAGCGATATCGCTACCGAGATCGCTGCTGAGTCACTAGTTTTGTGACGCAGCAGCGAGCTCACCAGCGATATCGCTGTGTGTGACATTCAGCGACGATCAGCCCCCTGCCGGGTATCGCTGATCGTCGCTGAAATGTCAGGACCTTTTTTTTGATCGCTGGTTTCCCGCTGACAGGCACACATCGCTGCGTGTGACAGGCGGGAGACCAGCGATCCGCTGGTAACCAAGGTACACAGCGGGTTTCCAGGCGCGGGGCTGTGCCTAGAAACCCGCTGTGTACCTTGGATACCAGCGGATCGCTGGTCTCCCGCCTGTCACACGCAGCGATGCGTGCCTGTCAGAGGGAAACCAGCGATCAAAAAAAGGTCCTGACATTTCAGCGACGATCAGCGATACCCGGCAGGGGGACTGATCGTCGCTGAATGTCACACACAGCGATATCGCTGGTGAGCTCGCTGCTGCGTCACAAAACTAGTGACTCAGCAGCGATCTCGGTAGCGATATCGCTATGTGAGACGGGCCCTTAAGCGATGTTACCCGCAGTGTCGCTGTCCCAGATCGCTGCCTGAGCTGCCTGTTTGGCAGCTCAGCAGCGATCATATAGCGATACACCAGCGATCCTGACAAGTGCATATCGTTGTCGGGATCGCTGGTGTATCGTTATGTGACACCCAGCCTTTACTCTCCTGTCAGGCAGGAGAGGAACTCATTCATTTGGGGTTTACTGTGAGGCTGCAGCATTAGCTGCGGTCCCTGCAGTAAACATTAACCCTTTCTGAAGGATTACACCGTGGGACCTGACTGTGCATGGGATAGGTAAGAATAATTTTGCTTTTTTATTTTATTTTTATTACAGGAAATGGTTTTTGCAGTAAAATAAAAGATGGTCAAAAACATGTGTCTTTATTTCATTAAAATGATTTTTAATTAAAGTGTGTGTGTTTTATTTTTATTTCATGCAATAGGATTAATAATTGATAGTTGTCTAATTGACAGCTCTCAATTATTAACCTGGCTTAAGGTCACCTTTCAATAGCAAGGTGGCTTTAACCCCATATTAACCCATTCGCCACCGCTACAGGGCAATGGGAATAGACGGGCAAAGTGCCAGAAAGGGCGAATCTAATTATAGATTTGTCTTTCCTGGGGTGTCTGGGGGCAGATGTTAGTAGCCGGGGGGGGGCAAAAATAATGGTCCCTCTCTGGGCTATTATTATCTGCCCCCACTCACTGGCTTTGTCTGTCTGGTTGCGAAAATAGGGCGGGAGCCCACGCATTTTTTTTCAGCAATTTTACACCTCATATATATATATACATGTCATTGAATTTGTGACACATATATATATAATATATATTTATATTTGTAGTTCATACACTTCTACATAGTATAATAGCCGCTAATTCAATTGCCGGCTTTTGTGAAAATGCAGAACCCGACATGAAATGACACTTGGTGTACATAGGGTTAACCATGTCTTTTCATGTCCTTTGCTATCTAATTTGCACAAACAATTAAATCAGACTATGTGTGCAAAATTTCACACCTGTAGGGGTTAATTAAAGGTGTAAATTCGTAGCAAAAAAGTCCGTTTTTTTTACAACGAATTTACACCTTTAATTAACCCCTACAGGTGTGAAATTTTGCACACATAGTCTGATTTAATTGTTTGTGCAAATCAGATAGCAAACGACATGAAAAGACATGGTTAACCCTATGTACACCAAGTGTCATTTCATGTCGGGTGCTTCTGTCTTTTCACTGAAGCCGGCTTTACCCGGCAATTGAATCAAAGGATATTTTACTATGTAGAAGTGTATAAACTATACATATATGTATATATATATGTCACAATGACATGTATATATATATATATGTATTCTATGTGTGTATATTTAGTGTTTACAAGGAAAGAATGGGGTTTTTTTAGTTGCGATATTTTGTTCCCATAGACTTACATGGGACTTCCGGTATCGGTATCGGGTATCGCCGATATTTTAGTGATATCGGCGATACCATTCCGATTCCGATACTTTAGGATATCGGAAAGTATCGCTCCACTCTAGTGGTGACATGTTTCTATTTTACTTTTCTTCTGATTGATCCCCTACTGATTTTGACTCACAAATAAGTGATGTAATCTACTGAACTTGCGAACTGAGCCTAAAGGTACTGCCACACTAAACAATCCCGCTAGCGATCACGATAACGACGCATACTAATGCGATCGCTAGCGGGATTGTTTCTATATCGCTAAGTGCGGCCACATTTAGCGATATAGTTAACGACGCTATCGCCGTTAGCGATCTTCTTAACGACTTTAGCGTACAAAAGTACCGCTAAATCGCTAAGAAAAGGTGCCACACTAGCGATATATACTTACCCAGCGGGAGCGCCAACGATAAAATAGGGTCCGGAACGATTCCAGCGACGAGCGAGATCACAGCAGGAAGCTCGAAGCTGGAAGCTGCCACACTAAACAATATCGCTAACGGGATCGCTAAATAGTGACGTTTTTTAGCGATCCCGTTAGCGATATTGTTTAGTGTGGCATACCCTTAAGGATAAGTGATAAGTTATTGATTCGTGGGTGGTCCATCTGTTGTGACCCAGCTGATCGCAGATTGTGGAACTTTAATCCTCATAAGAATTGAGCAGCATGTACGACTGGACCACGGATCCATTAATTCCTTAAGTGGCTGCATTCTGCATGTGGCTTTTCTGGCAGCCCCAAAGAGGATGCATGGTGCTGTGGTCATACATCCGACCTGCAACTGCATTTTAACCCCTTCCCGACATGAACCGTACATGTACTACTCTGATGGAGCTGCGATCCTTCAAAAAGCAGTACAGGTATGGTGCACCGATTGCACGGCCTCACGCTGAGATCTTCGGCGATCAGATGCAGGTGTCAGCTCGGTGTGAGATCTGACATCCTGCAGCAATGCCTGCAATCAGTAGCACTGATCGCGGGCATTTAACCTATCTGATGCGTTCCCTGTGCGCTTCCATCAGGAAAATGCGATGTGATCATGTTGTCCTGATGGTCTCCGTGGAGACCCCTGGCAGCAAGATGGCCACGGGGTCCTTCAAGATCCTGCAGGGAAGGTGGCTTGTGAGCACCTGCTGAAAAAAGGAATTGACATGCTGCCTTCCCTGCTTGTCAGATGCTGGCTGATGTGATACTCTGCAGTGCAGAGCACCAGATCAGGGATCTGACACCATAGAGTGATGTCCCAAGATGGGACAATGTAAAAAAGTTTAAAAAAAAATGTTAAAAAGTGTAAAAATATATTTTTAAAAAATCCCCAAATATAGAAAAAAAAGAATAAAATATTTTTCCAATAAATATATTTATTTATGTAAAAAAAAACAATAAAAGTACACATATTTGGTATCGCTGCATCCATAATGACCCGCTCTATAAAAGTGTCTGAATAGTTAACTTCTTCAGTGAACATCATAAAAAATAAATAAAAAAACAAGGTAAAAAACAATGCTTTATCATCATACCACCGAACAAAAAGTGCAATAAAACGCGATCAAAAAGATGAATGTAAAATAAAAATGGTACTACTGAAAATGTCATCTTGTCCCGCAAAAAATACAGCTCCATCAGCAGAAAAGTAAAAAAGTTATAGCTCTCAGAATAAAGTGATACAAAAAATTTTTTTTCTATAAAATTGTTTTTATTGTGTAAAAGCACCAAAACATAAAAAAAATATAAATTAGGTATCACTCACTCAATGGTCCTCTGCGGCCACTCACAAAGATGGTCACACGCTGGACCTTATCTTCACCCGCCTCTGTTCCCTTACTAATCTCACTAACTCACCCCTTCCCCTGTCTGACCACAACCTACTGACATTCTCTTCTCTCTCCTCTTCCAGTGCACAACCCCCACTCCACAAACTCACTCACCCTCGCAGAAATCTCAAACACTTCAATTTACCATTGCTCTCTGAGTGCCTCCTCCCTCTTACAGACATATCTTCCCTTCATGACACACATGCTGCTGCCACCTTTTATAACACTACAACAAACAGCAGCACTTCATTCGGCCACCCCCCTCACACATAGCAAAACTTGTACAATCAACAGGCAGCCCTGGCTGACCTGCCTCACCAAAGAACTGAGACGGGCTTCCAGGGTTGCTGAGCGGAGATGGAAAAAATCCCGCTCTGCCGAGCACTTAACCACATACAAGCAGTCCCTCACCAGCTTCAAGTCCACGCTCACTGCCACAAAACAAACTTACTTCTCATCTCTCATATCCTCCCTGTCTCACAACCCTAAATAGCTCTTCAACACTTTCAATTCTCTACTCCATCCCCCAGCACCTCCTCCTTCTCCATTACTCAACTGAAACTGCCCTAACTAAAGTCACCAACGACCTACTAACTGCCAAGAGCAAGCGACACTACTCTGTCCTCCTTCTCCTGGACCTGTCTTCTGCCTTCGACACTGTGGACCATTCCCTCCTGCTACAGATTCTCTCATCTCTTGGCATCACAGGCTTGGCCCTATCCTGGATCTCATCATATCTAACAAACTGAACATTCAGTGTCTCCCTCTCCCACACCACCTTCTCACCTCACCCCCTGTCTGTCAGTGTGCCTCAAGGCTCAGTTCTAGGACCCCTACTCTTCTCCACCTACACCCTCCGCCTGGGACAGCTCATAGAATCCCATGGTTTGCAGTATCATCTCTACGCCGATGACACGCAGCTCCACCTATCTGGACCTGACCTCACCTCCTTACTGACCAAAATCCTACAATGTCTGTCTGCTATTTTCACTTTCTTCTCTGCTCGCTTTCTAAAACTGAACATGGACAAAACAGAATTCATCATCTTTCCCCCATCTCACTCTACCCCCCACCAGACCTATCCTTCAATGTCAATGACTGCTCACTTTCCCCAGTCCCGCATGCTCGGTGCCTCGGGGTGATCCTCGACTCTGCCCTCTCTTTCAAGCCACATATCCAAACCCTTGCCTCCGCCTGCTGTCTCAAACTCAAAAATATTTCCCGGATCCGTGCTCTCCTTGACCATAAAACTACAAAAACACTAGTGCATGCCCTCATCATCTCCCGCCTACACTACTGCAACCTTCTACTCTCTGGCCTCCCCTCTAGCACTCTGGCTCCACTCCAATTCATCCTGCACTCTGCTGCCCGACTAATCCACCTGTCTCCCGTTATTCCCCAGCCTCTCCTCTCTGCCAAGCCCTTCATTGGCTTCCTATCGTCCAGAGGCTCCAGTTCAAAACCCTAACTATGACATACAAAGCCATCCACAACCTGTCTCCTCCATACATCTTTGACATGGTCTCCTGGTACATACCCACACGCAACCTTCGATCCCCTCAATATCTCCTTCTCTACTCCCCTCTTATCTCTTCTTCCCACAACTGCATACAAGGCTTCTCCCGTGCCTCCCCCATACTCTGGAACTCTCTACCCCAACACATCAGACTCGCGCCTACCATGGAAACCTTCAAAAAGAACCTGAAGACCCACATCTTCCGACAAGCCTACAACCTGCAGTGATCCTCAGTTTACTAAACCACCGCACGACCAGCTCTACCCTCTCCTAGTGTATCCTCACTAGAGATGAGCGGTGTTCGAATCGAACTGTTCGCCAATCTCAAATTCAAGCTGTTTTGGGCGGTGTTCGAGCCATTCGACGAACCTGAACAATTTGGAAAAAATCCGGCTGTTCGAGGTTATGTTCGATAACTGTTCGTGCACCAAAATTGTAACTGGATTTTTTCACAGTAATGCTGATAATCAATGTTAATACACAGTTTGAGTGTACAGTGGGGCGGGGGGAGGGGCATGGGATGGATCTCTGCAGAAATAATGAAGATCTCCATTTTTTTTTCTCTTTCCCGCATTTACAGAGGGGAGGTGCAGTCTGTGAGCCTATACACACGGAGCGAAGTGCTTTTTTTTCACACAAGCAAGGGCATGTGTCATTGGCTGTGTATGTCACATGTCCTTGCCCTATAAGACCCAGCCATTTTCCCCGTCGACACCATTTTCTCACTGCTGCAGCTGAGTGTTAGACAGCACTGCTGCTGCTGTTAGCGCTATATTGTAACAGTGAATTGGAAGCAAATTTTCAGTTAGACAGAAAGCTTTAGGGAGTAAGGACTAGTTTGTAATAGCAGCCCTTTTGAGGGCTAGGTTACAGCAGTTCCTAGAACTTTTATCAGGCAGGTCTGTGCTCTTAATAAATAGACAGATAGGTTGGGAGTAGTGATTATTTGTAATTGCAGCCCTTTTGAGGGTTAGGTTACATCAGTTCCTATCACTTTTTGCCAGCTCCACCAGCGTTCAAACAACTACGAATTTTTAGCTGCATCTTGCCTGGAAAATAATTGTGGGCATAGTAGCAGTGTGTGGTACTCATTCTATTAGGCCATCTATACAAAGCTCCACCAGCGTTCAAATAACTACGAATTTTTAGCTGCATCTTGCCTGTAAAATAATTGTGGGCATAGTAGCAGTGTGTGGTACTCATTCTATTAGGCCATCTATACAAAGCTCCACCAGCGTTCAAATAACTATGAATTTTTAGCTGCATCTTGCCTGTAAAATAATTTTGGGCATAGTAGCAGTGTGAGGTAATCATTCTATTAGGCCATCTACACAAAGCTCCACCAGCGTTCAAATAACTACGAATTTGTAGCTGCATCTTGCCTGTAAAATAATTGTGAGCATAGTAGCAGTGTGTGATACTCATTCTATTAGGCCATCTATACTAAGCTCCACCAGCGTTGAAATTATTACAAATTTTTAGCTGCATTGTGCCTGTAATATAATTGTGGGCATAGTAGCAGTCTGTGGTACTCATTCTATTAGGCCATCTATACCAAGCTCCACCACCTGTGTATCTAATAAAATTGTTTTACTGCTTCTAACCCAGCCAATCCTTTTGGGCTAGTACCACAATTTGGCCACTCAGCTCTGCTCGGTTTCCATCCATCGTTTTTTGTGCAAACAACTCCAGAGTTGTCAATTAGGAGGGTGAGGGAGAGGGATTAACCAGGGCACATGGTAGCAGCCAAACTAGTGAGGAAGGTGCAGGAGGCCAGGAAGAAGTGGAGGACGAACTGGTGATGGGCATGGAAGACTCATCAGATGAGGGAGACCTTGATCACATTTCTGTTGTGCGAGGTTGGGGGGAGAGGGCAGAGGAAGGAAGCATGATTCTTACCTCACCACCAACACAACAGGGACTTGGTGCTCCTGGATAAGGAAGACACATGAGTGCCTTCTTGCTGCACTACCTGCAACATGACCCTCGAATTGTCAGAATTCAAAATAATCTTCACTACTGGGTAGCCACACTCTTAGATCCCCAGTACAAAAGTAAATTTGTCGAAATAATTCCTGCCATAGAAAGGGATTCACGCATGCAGGAGTATCAGCAGAGGCTGTTGCATAATCTTACATGTGCTTTTCCACAAAACACCAGTGGTGCACGTAGTGAATCTCACAGTTCTAACTTTCCAACCGTGGGACCGTCGAGTCTTCAGCACTCAAACCGTAACAGAAACACAGTATCTGCTGGTGTTAACAGCAATTTTGCGGAATCCTTTCACCACTTTTTTAGCCCACCCTTTGCAAGACCACAGGAGTCAAGTAGTCAGACACATAATAAACGCCTAGAGACGATGGTACAGGAGTATCTCCAACTGAACATCGAAGCCATGACTGTGTCATTGGACCCTTGCTCTTTTTGGGCTTCCAATCTGGATAAATGGCCGAGTTCGCCACTCACGCCTTAGAGATCTTGTCATGCCCCCCAGCCAGCGTTCTCTCTGAACGTGTGTTCAGCGCTGCTGGTGGTGTGCTGACAGATAAGCGCACACGGCTGTCCACTGACAATGTAGACAGACTCACGTTCATAAAGATGAACAAACATGGATCCGCAAGGACTTTTCTACCCCTGTGTCATCCTGGGAGAGTAAAAGCTTGAGGATTAGTTAAAATCACCTCACCAACCGTTTTAAGCAACTCTGGGTAATTGATGCTACTTAAGTGGTGTCTGTGCCCCAAATTTTTGGAAAAAATGGAGACTCTTTTTGGAGTTCCCTTGCTGTATTTTACGTGACTTGGCATCATCAATTACAGGTGGGTTGGGTCTTTCCCCCGCAAGAAACTACATACACTATGGCTTGGGGTAACACAGATGGTTGAGTGTGAAGAGCTGTTGACTCATACTATAGCCTAGGAATCAGAGGTCTGCTCCAAAGCTTCAGTGTCTGCTAGTAAGCGGAGTAGCCACTGGCTGCAGATCTAATACAATTTTTTTTTTTCAAATTCAATTTATTTTTTATTTTTGTGGTGAAAAAGTACAAGAAAATACACTATACATAGTAAAAGGGGTAGTATAAACTATAAATGTATGCATAACGAAAGTACATTGGGGGGTACAGGGAGGGTTTTCCATCAATATCCAGATCAAGCATGTATTTTTCAATATAAAAGATAGAGAGAGAGGGAGCGGACCACGGCAGACCACCAATCAATAGAGTGCGATTATGATCATTGTTGTGCCGACATCACGGATAACTTTAGTTGGGGGCTAGATGGTAGGCATCAGAGTTTTGCAAATCAATCCAATTCTCCAAATCACACAGTATCTATCAACATCAGCCGGTGAGATGGCAATCAGATGCTCCATCCTATTAAGGAGGTAGATCTGCGAAAACCATTCCTCCACACTGGCTGGGTCTCTGCTTTTCCAGTGTCGTGGAATGACATTCTTAGCCGCCTGTATTAGGTAGCCTATTGATGACCTTTTATAACTACGTTTACTTATTGGTAACATTGATAAAAGGAGGGCTTCTGGCGTATTAGGATAGTCAAACCAGTTATTTTCTCAATCATGGGAACCACCTTTGCCCAAAATGCATTTATTATAGGGCATGCCCACCATATGTGTGACATTGTCCCTTCCCCCTCCCCACATCTCCATCATCTATCTGAGACCGCTGAATACCATCTATGAAGGACTGCTGGTACCCGGTACCCTCTAGAGATAATTTTGAAGGAGGTTTCCTGAGCTTTGGTCCCTATTGAGGTTTTATGTGTTAGGAAGAAACATTTATCCCATTGTGAGTCAGAGAAAGACTTCCCCAGTTCCGTTTTCCATGCACCGCAGAATACTGGCCTATTGTCAGTTACCTGGGCAATGAGGACATTATACAGTAGGGAGATTTAGTGTGTAGGGGTGACAATGATAGGCTCAATTTTTCAAAGTTTGTGAGATCTCTATGAAGATGTGTGCGCTTCTTCACAGTTGAATAGAAGTGTTGTAACTGGCTCTATTCAAAATTTGCCTTCGGGGAAGTGGCTCTTCCCTGTAACAAGTCATTGAGGGGGAGCAGCAAAGTATTGGAGATGACATGAGAAAATAATATTGGATGGGATTTATTTGAACAGAGAAATCTATTTGCAGATAGTCCTGGTGGGAAATCTAGATTATCTGAAATAGGGAGCAAGGGCCCTGGGGGTCGATTGAGGATAAGCTTTTTTTTGGGGATCTCAAAGCCAAAGCAGGGCATAAGTACTATATGACATGAGGCCAAGAGAGGGACAATTAAATGGGAGCACCATGGGAGAGTGGTAAGAGCTTTAGGACAAATAGATTGAGCTATTTTGACCCACAATTTCCCCTCCGAATGATGGAAGAACTCCAGGATTCTAGCGTGTACTGCTGCCATGTAATACCTTCTACAATCCGGAAGGCTAAGGCCCCCCTTTTGTTTGTGTCTGATCAGAACGTCCCCCCGAATGCGTGGACGCCCACTTGCCCAGATAAAATCTGCAAAAGCTACTGCGTAGTCTTTTCCAAAGATTTGAGGGAATCACTACGGAATGGTTTGGAAGAGGTATAAGAGTTTAGGTAGGACGTTCATTTTTAGTATATTTATTCTGCTAAACCAGGAAAAATACTTCACCGTCCAAGAAGTAAGATCTCTATGGAGTTGTTCAATAAAGGGCCCAAAATTAAGACAAAATTGACGGGAGAGGTCTCTATGAATACGAATTCCTAAGTATTTGATACCCTGTGAGGGCCAGGCAACGTGAAAGTTGGACTGGATGGAATCCTGTATGGATTTGGGGAGGGAAACATCGAGGGCCTCAGACTTCGCTGCATTGATTTTAAAATTTGACCATGTACCAAAGTGATCTATTTCAGCCATAGCAGCAGTGATGGATATATGTGGTTGAGTGATATATACTAGGACATCATTCATCAGCAATGCAGAGCACTTGTACTCGGTGCCTCCCACCTCAATCTCCCTAATATTGGGGTTATCGTGAATTGATGAGAGCAGGTGCTCCATCACTAGGATGTATAAGAGAGGGGACAGAGGAGATCCCTGCCTTGTCCCATTGGTGATTATGAAAGGTGATGATAATGTTCCATTTATCTTCAGCCTAGCTGACGATTGCGATACAGGCCATGATTTTGGCTATAAAAGGGTCCCCCACCCCCAAACTTTTTAAGAGAATAATATATGGCATGCAAGGGGTGGGGACTGGCAGTAGGACGCCTTGCGGTGGACCGCCAAGCTCGATCCTTATAAAAGCTTTTTAAACTGCAGCAGCTTTACTGGACGCTACTGGAGCTGGAATTACCACGCTGCTGGCATGAGACTTGCCCTCCAATAGATCCTTGTAAAAGGATTTAAAGTGTACTCATTCAAATTAGAGAGAACAATTTAAATTAAAAAGATTAGACCTGCCTCCACCGCAGGGGGGGTCGCTCGACCCACCAGCGACAGGCACCAGCATTGGGAGAGGGGGGCTGGCCGTCAGGGTCCTCTGCAGCTCTGGCACAAACCCGGCGACACGCAGGGCGCACGGGCAGGAACGGACTGGCCGTGTCGGCTTCGCACTTTTTTGGTTTTAGAAGGGCATGACATGCCTATATCTGTGTCTCCCCCTCCTTTTGCTCCTCCACCTCTTTTCTTTTCGCATGACTATATGTACTTGTCACTTTTCCATGTGTTAGTTGTGTCTTCTGAGCAATTTGTCAGCTTTTGGACACCTTTGAAGTGTTTTCTATGTGTTTTCTATGTGTTTCTATGTGTTTTTGTTTGCCTGCCATTGGTTTTAACGGTGTTCGACGGTGTTCGACGAACAGTTCACGAACAGTTCGTCGAGCATACGGGTGTTCGACGAACCGAACCGAACTCGAACACTACTGGGGTGGCTCAACACTAATCCTCACCCATCCCTGTAGACTGTGAGCCCTTGCGGGCAGGGTCCTCTCTCCTTCTGTACTGTGTGTGCTTTGTATTGCTCACGTTAATTGTACTTGTCTATATTTGCCCCTTTTCACATGTAAAGCGCCATGGAATAAATGGCGCTATAAAAAATGTATAATGATAATAATAATAATCGTACTGTACCAAAGAATAAAGTTGCCTTACCAATTTTACCACACGTGGAACAGTATAAGAAAAAAAAAAAAAAAAGCAATTCTTGAATTGTTGGTTTTTGTTTACTCTGTCTCCCAAAATCAGGATAGAAAGCAATCAATAAATATCATGTGCCCGAAAATGGTAATACTAAAAAAATCAGCTCATCCCGCAAAAAACAAGCAATAACATGACTCTGTCGGCCTAAATGTGGAAAAATTATAGCTCTCAAAGTGATGATGCAAAAGCAGTTTTCACAATAAAAAGCCACCCAAAGATCGCAATAAAGCTCTCGCACATTTATCCTGCACTCTGCGCTGAGCGCTTACACCAGGGTTTCCGTGTAAATATCTGAAATACATGATTCAGATGGAACATCTGGTGGAAGACTTCCTAAAATGAGGCAGATGGAGGATTGTGGACATCATAGGACCTATGACCAGGCAGTGTCCTTCTTTTTAGGATTGCTTAAAAGTGCCATCGGACACAGATTTGTGCACTTCTGAAAAGAAGGACACTGCAGCCTCATTTTAGTGAATTGTTCCATCGGTGATTTCATCTGTCATGTCAGTCAGGGATTTATATGGAAACCCCAATGTAAGTGCTCAGCTTAGAGTGCCAGATAAATGTGATCATAAATGTTATATAAAATGTTCCCAACAAAAGCTTCAACTCAATCCACAAAAAATCAAGCCCTCACTCTGGTCCATCATCTGTTAACGGAAATATAAGGGCTTCCATGTTACTGGTAGCACAAAGGCTCTGGAAAAGAAAAATGGCGCCTCGCCCCCCCAAAAGAAATTCAGCAAATTCTCGGCTCCCAAGTCCAAATGGCCCCCTTCCTTCTAAGCCCCAGTGTCCTTAACCACATTTAGTGCCACATGTTCGGCATTTCTGTGGGGATGAGAACCCACCTAATTTACGGGTCCGTGTCTCCAAAGCACGGGCTAGGCATAACGTACTGGTCACTACAACAGCAGTTTTGCAATTTTCACTCAGCAACATGCATGATTACTTGTTCCTTGAAAACACCCATAGAGTCAAAATCATCACTACACCTGTAGATAAATTCTAAAAGGAGTATAATTTCCAAAATAGGGTCGCTTGAGGGAGGATTCTGTTTTCCTAGCTCTTAGGGGCTCTGTATATGGAGTTTGCAAACTATTCTAGGAAAATCTGCGCTCAAGGAGGTAAATAGCGTCCATCCCTCCCTAGTCTTTACATATGGCTAAGCAGTACTGTTTAGCCACATATGGGATATTTCTACATTCAGCAGAAAATGTAAGACAAATTATGGTGCCATTTTTACCATTTTCACAGTATGAAAATATAAAATTTGGGGCTACACAATTTTGGTGGTAAAAATGTTAACTATTTTTTTCTTCACTGCCCAATGGCATACAATTCTGTGACATACCTGTGGTGTCAATATAATCACAGCACTCCTAGATGAATTAATTGAGAGTTTAGTTTATAAAATGGGTCACTTATGGGGTTATGCTGTTATGGCACCTCAGGGGCTCCATCATTGTGACATGGCACCCTCAAACAGCACAGCAAAATCTGAACTGTAATATGGCACTTCTTCCCTTCTGAGCTTTGCACTGTGCCTCAACAGTAGTTTTCAACCACATGTGGGGTATCAGTGAACTCAGAGAAATTACAAACAATTTTTGGGGTCCATTTTCCCAGTTACCTTTGTGTAAATAACAAAATTTGGAGCTAAAATAGATGTTTGCGGGAAAATTTTAATTTTTTTATCTTTCTCGGCTTAAGTTATAAACTTCTTTGAAGCACCTGGGGTTTAAGGTGATCAAATTACATCTAGATAAGTTTCCTAAGGGGTCTAGTTTCCAAAATGTTGTCACTTGTAAGGAGTTTCCACTGTTTAGGGGATACAGGGATCTACAAATGAGACATGTCATCCGCTAATTATACAAGCAAATTCTACATTCAAAAAGTCAAAAGGCTATCATTCCCTTCTAAGTTCTGCCGTGCCCACAAACAGTTGTTTTCCTCCACAAATTGGGTAAGACTTACCGTCTAATGACAGATGCTAGTTAACTTAAGGTACTGTCAAACTAAGCGAGATCGCTAAACGAATCGCTAAAGAGTCACCGATTTAATGATGCAGTAGCGATCTCGTTAGCGACGCAGCTGTGTGTGACATGTAGCAGCGATGTGGCCCCTGCTGAGATTCTTTGATCGCTTATGAACGTTCTGAGCCTTTTTTGGTTGTTGGTGTCCCGTTGGTGAGCCTGAATCGCTGAGTGTGACACCCTTTATGAACGACTTACCAGTGTCCAGGTGGGACTAGGTTTTCCCAACGACCGCAGAGGTCGTTATACAGATCGCTGATCTCTAAATGAATCTTTGTGTTTGGAAGCTAACTAGCAACCACATAGCGATCGCACTAGCGATCTCGCCAGGTCGTGTTGTTGTCGTGTCGCTACTGCGATCGCTAAGTGTGACAGTGCCTTTAGACATTATTTGATATTTTGACCAAAATATTCAGGTTTTCAACCCAACCCATGCAAGGGTCCTCATTATCTTGCAAAGTCCTTTAACTGAAATTAAAATATTTATGTATCAGCTAGGCACATATTAATTTTTCTGAAGCAATAAAGTCTGAGTCTCACTAACAAATAAAGCAAGACAAATTATAAGAAACAGATCATTATGCAAATTATTGAAATACTGTTAGAGAGTTTTGCCAAAATAAATGTTCTAATAAATTTATAAACTTACCCACACACTCATGTGCATTGCTTGGCGTTGCTCTTTGCCAAGGTCTGTCATAAAAAAAGGGCTTGCAGGCATCACATTCTGGGCCAATGGTATTATGTTGGCAGTCCGCATATCAATCCTTCTTTACTTGCTGTACACCGTGATGCATGACCATTACATTTACACCTTCCTCCAACCTGGAATTCAGAACACCATAGAAAGCAGTCTTTCTTTGAATTCCAAATTTCTTTCCATGATGAAGTCGATTGAAGACCACACGTATATCTGTACTGTTACCCAATCTTTAGAACAGGACTGTATTCAAATCTACGGGCAGAAGGTCCACCCGCTAATGCATAAAAGCTACAAGCCCTTTAGTTAGGGGTTTAACTCCTGTTTGAAACTCAGTCAGGTTGCTTCATGCTGCATGGGTTTTGAAATAGAGCTGATGGTTGCCTGGCTAAACACGACGGCAATGACTAAGATTAAAACTGAATGGGATCCAAGTCTTTCCATGGTCCATAGATTTATAGATTGCCATAGAGTCAGGACGGGGAGAACAAAAACGCAAGCTAACATACACTAGCTCAAATCTCCGTGCAAGACGTAAAGTCAGTGAAACATTCTGGGATACTTGATTCCGCTTTCTGAACTCCAACATTTTGGGCATCTGTGTCTGTCATGTATGATGGTGGATAGGAAAGTTTCAGTCTTCTTCTGATCACATAATTGACATCGTCGGACTCACATTATTAGCATCCAAAAAAAAGCAGAGTTTTTGTGGTATTCGTCCACACTGTTGGATGTAATTACCTCTTTTCCAAGAGCAAATTGATAAAGTCTGGGATACAGTACTTTGGCCTTTGTTTTGGCATCGTGGATGGGCTGCCTGAGACGCACGGTGTGTTGTAGCTTATTTGATTATTCTCCTGACCCTTCGGCAGTGGCACAGCAAGGAGATGATATAAAAAGGAATTAAACCCACAAAATTCGAGGCATGACAGAGCAATCAGATCTTGGGAACATTACCTTAGAGAAAAAAAACAGTATAAATATTGAAAAGTTTACACGGCATTCTGAAATTATATACAATATATTATTTTCACTACCCCACTGAAAATGCTTAAGACCATGGCAACTATGCAAGGTAGCTACTTGATAGTCAAAGATAAGCTTGTTGAGCATTTCCTTCAATTTATCAAATCTACCTAAGACCACAAGGAAGGATACACCCCTGAATTTAACATTAAAAAGAATCTTCACAGGAAACCACAAGAGAAAGGAAACTATTTATAAGTGCCATAAGGGTGCAATTACTGAGGCTTGATTATTTCTGTTCCTAATCATCTCTAATGTGCCTGCTACTGATGCATATACTCATTACTATTGTTTTTGATCTGCCACTAATTTAAACTAATTAAAAAGCTGATGACATATTGGGCTCTGCCATATCAGCACCACAGCTTCCATTAATACGGAAGTCTTATTCTGTGACAGATTTATCCTAATCTAGAGTCAAAAAATCAAATGTTATAATAGGCTCTATTAATGCTGTCCCCTTCTATTGCAAGAAAGGCACTGTATGAAACAAGAAATACCACAAAACCTTTGCCGTAAACAATTCCTTGAAATGGTTCCAACATGCAGCGAATAGAGAAAAGAAAGAATAGCTGAAAGATAGCCAAAACCAGTGTGTTTTTGGAATGTTTTTGAACATTTTTACAATATTTAGCAATATCTTCAAGGTCTTTTATTAATAAAAAAAACCTTTTTTTTACATTACTTTTAAAGCTGGTAACATCGAGTGGAAGCTCCTTTAGCTGTTTCTTTAATTTTTTTTTCATATGTGTTCTTTAAAATTGTATCATGTTTTAAATACCCATTAAAAAAATGTGATCCACTCTTTACCATGTAATATTCTACAAAAAATTAATTTTTAACAAAATGAAGATAAAGTTGAAGATAAAACTGTGAAAATTAGATCTAAATCTGGAGTTACTTCAAAATCCAAAATCGTCAAAGAATTTTACAAACATTGATTACCCGTAATTTATCTATTTTTGGTTTGGCTATGTGTATCTTCATTTTACAAACCTTGTTTGAGGAACAGCTCATTTGCACTCTTTTCATTAAGGTAAATGTATACATATACAATTTCATTAGTATTTATGCCATTTAATTACCTATTTTCTAAAGCGTTGTGAAAATGCCAAGAACATTGTTTGTCTGTCTTTTCCACTTTATCCTAATTATATTCATTGTCGCAGGGCTAATTTTCTTTTTCACCCTTTTGTCTTTTTTTTTTTTTCTTTCTCAATCCCTGGCAAGCACAAATAACATGTATATTCCATTTTTGTGAAATTTAATGCCCAATATTTAAGCATGTAAGTGTGAGAATTCTTATGGAAACAGTGTTCCAAACTCTGTAAACACAAAATGTTATGTACACCCATGTCAGGGGGGATCCTGTCTTGTAACAGATCAGCAAGAAGCTATTGCTCATAAGGGCAGACCCCCGCAACCTAATTCAATGTGACAGCACTTGAAAGGAATACTTTAATTATAAAATGATAATAATACAGATAAAATAAAAATGTGCGTATTGGGCTTACTACCAGGAACTGTAGTATCATAGCTCCACTTTTTTCTGAAATATTCAATTTGAATTTTTTCTTACACTGGTTATTGTCAATATAAAAATTAAAAATTTTTGTGAATAAATGTGAATTTTTGTAACGTAACTATAATTTACTTCGTCCCGATTTGCTTCATTAGTTAGCTGAAAAAATTTCTAAACCTAAAATCAG
>JARQOD010000003.1:308731338-308923780 GCA_033576555.1 Oophaga sylvatica
AGTTACCTGAACTAACCACACAACTAGAAGTAGCGTGGAGCGTTCCTACGGTGATCCTAGACGTCTCGTCACAGCCTGAGAGATAACTACACCTAAAGTCAGAAAGATGAAAGCTATCTGCCCCGGAGCAGATCCCAAAAGAAAATAGGAAGCCCCCAAACATGTAATGGTGGTTAGACAAGAAGAAAGCACGGACACAGACAGAAAATAGAATGAGCAAACGCTGGGGCCCAATCTCTCTAGACAGAAAAGTACAGGAAAGAATTCTGACTGCAATCCAACAAAACCCTAACAAAAAATACCAACACTTCTGATCGCCAAAAAACTGAGATCACACGATCTCATCCACCTAAATCAGATCTCTGGTGTAACAAAACGCTATTCAGCAAATAAAAAGTAACAAAGGAGCAAAGCAAAAGTGCTGACACAAACGGAGCACAATTGCAGCGCCAGACCCCAAAAGGGGGGACAGGCTGCAGTCCACTGCAAGCAGCAAACCAGCAGAGAAAATCAAACACAGAAAAAAAAAACAGCAAACACTTATCTGAAGGAGAGCAGAAAACTAGCAGTGCTTCAAGCAAGACCAGAAGGAACAATTGATAACCCACAAGGCTGCTGGGAACTCAGGCCACTTATATCCTACCATTCAGCGCCAGCTGAAGGCCATTCAGTACTCAGTTCATTACCCTCAGCAACCACCAGAGGGAGCCCCAGCTCAGAAGCCGCCTCCAGCATATCTCCTTGAAGTTCTTGATGATGCGATAGATTGTTGACTGAGGTGCATTCTTCTAGCTGCGATACTCTTCCCTGTTAGGCCATTTTTGTTCATTGCAATGATGACTGCACGTGTTTCTTTAGAGATAACCATGGTTAACAGAAGAGAAACAATGATGCCAAGCACCAGCCTCCTTTTAAAGTGTCTAGTGGTGTCATTCTTACTTAATCATGACAGATTGATCTCCAGCCATGTCCTCATCAACACCCACACCTTTGTTAATGGAGCAATCACTGAAAGAGGTTAGCTGGTCCTTTTAAGGCAGGGCTGCAATGATGTTGAAATGTGTTTTGGGGAATAAAATTTCATTTTCTAGCCAAATATTAACTTTGCAAGTAATTGCTGTTAAGCTGATCACTCTTTATAACATTCTGGAGTATATGCAAATTGCCATTAGAAAAATTGAAGCAGTAGAACTTTGTAAAAATTAATATTTGTGTCATTCTCAAACTTTTGACCATGACTGTACAGCTGTCGCCAATTTGACAGTGCTGAGCAGCACATGCAAGTGTCAGCTCAATAAATGGAACATTCGAGTCGTGATGGGAAACACGAGGAAATTTTAATAAGATCTGGAAAAATTGGTAACATTCGGTAAAAGTGCAGGAAAATATTTGCGTTACCACTGAAGTCATTTTTAGCACTTTGGCTAGGATTTTGTTGGCTTATGATAAGCAGGGGAACGTGTTTGATGAGGGGAAGGGACTGGGAGGGCTCAGAGGAGCGTCGTGCTTGTAAATATTTTTTTCTAACTTTCCGGCTAGCCAATCAGGCGCAGGAAACATCCACAATGTCCAGACACAATGGCTTGTGCCATTGACTGTTAACACCACATGTCTCTTTCTATATAAAGAGTGAACATCTTGTTTTAGCGCCATTATGTCAGTATAACAGCACAGAAAAGCTGGACTTGGGTGCTGATAGATTTTAGCTAGTTAGCTAGGCGTTGTTTATAAGTAAGATAGTTTAGATAGCTAATGTCTTGTGTGGCTGTGAAATCGACCTTCCAGCAGATTTTTTTCTTGTGCCATTAGTGAGGTCCACAAACAAAGACAGCAGTGCACATTTCATAGAAGTGTGGAAGTGTGTTGTGCACTGTTTCCACTGTGTCTCCATGCACGAGTAGACCTTACAAAATCAGGTTTTTTTTTACTTGCTAAACGTGATTCAGCAAGGTATGTGTCACCTTCTCATTTAGTGCTGCAGAAATTATTCTGTTTGCTGAGCTGTTGCAGAGTAAAAAAACACTATTTTTTTCAGTTGGTTACGTGATTCAGAGCTGTTGCAGAGTAAAAAAAACTTTTTTGAAACTAGACCCCTAATTTAACTTACCTAGATGTATATTGAGCACCTTGATCCCACAGATGCTTCACAGAAGTTTATAACGTAGAGCCGAGGAAATAAAAAATCACATTTTTCCCAAATAAATCTTTTTTAGCTCCATGTTTTGTATTTTCATAAGGGTAACAGGAGAAATTGCTTCTTACAATAAATTGTGCATTCTTCTGATAACACCGATACTTTATATGTGGGTGAATACTACTGCTTGGGTGCGCTGCAGGGCTTGGAAGGGAAGGAGCGCCATTTGACTTTTTGAATGCAAAATTTCATAGAATAATTAGCGGATGCCATGTCGCATTTGAAGAGCCCCTGATGTGCCTAAACAGTGGAAACCCCCAACAAGAGACACAATTTTTGAAACTAAACCCCTTATGTAACTTATCTAGATGTATATTGAGCACCTTGAACCCACAGGTGCTTCACAGAAGTTTATAATGTAGAGCCGTGGAAATAAAAGTCACATTTTTTCCAAATAAATATTTTTTAGCTCCATATTTTGCATTTTCATTAGGGTAACCGGAGAAATTGCTGCATACAATTTGATGTGCAATTTTTCCTGAGTATGCTGATACCCAATATGTGGGTGAATACTACTGTTTGGGTGCACGGCAGGGCTTGGAATGGAAGGAGCGCAGTTTAACTTTTTGAATGCAAAATTTGATGGAATAATTAGCGGACGCCATGTCGCATTTGAAGCGCCCCTGATGTGTCTAAACAGTGGAAACCCCTTACTAGTGACACCATTTTGGAAACTAGACCCCTTTGGGATCTTATCTAGATGTGTTTTGAGCACCTTGAACCCCCAGGTGCTTCACAGAACTTTATAACGTTAACCGTGAAAATAAAAAAAATCACATTTTTCCCAGAAAAATCTTTTTGCTACAAATTTTGTATTTTCACAAGGACAAAAGGAGAAAATGGACTCCAAAGTTTGTTCTGCAATTTTTCCTCAGTTCACTGATACCCCATATGTGGTCAAAAACTACTTTTGAGCAAAGTGCAAAGTTCTAAAGGAGGTAGCACCATATACAATGCAGATTTTGCTGTACTTGTTTGAGGGTGCCATGTTACATTGACAGAGCCCCTGAGGTGCCAGATCAGCAGAACCCTCATAAGTGACCCCATTTTACCAATTAAACCTCTCAATGAATTCATCAAGGGGTGCAGTGATTATATTGACACCACAGGTGTGTCACAAACTTTTCTACCATTGGGCAGTGAAGAAAAAATAGTTTACATTTTTACCACCAAGATTGTGTGTTAGCCCCAAGTTTTACATTTTTCACACTGGAAAATGGGTAAAATGGCAGCAGAATTTGTCCAACAATTTCTGCTGAATGTAGAAATACCCCATATGTGGCTGTACAGTACTATTTTTTCATACGGAGTGACTGTACTGGAGTGCAAATTTTCCTAGAATAGTTTGTGGATTCCTTATAAAGAGTCCCTAAGTGCTAGAAAAGCAGAATCCCCCCTCAAGTGACCCCCCATTTTGGAAATTATAACCCTTTGGTTATTTATCTACAGATGTAGTGTCAATTTTTACCTCCATGGGTGTTTTCTAGAAACAAGCAGCAGTGGATGTTGCTGAATGAATATTGCAAACTGCTGTTGTAGTGACTAGTACATTATTCCCAGCTCATACTTCTGGAGACATGTGTCGCACCGCCTTGTGAGATGCAGAGCCCAGTATCTCGGATGATGGTTCAGTCACGGTGACTCCGATGGCTCTAACAATCCCTAGGTTAGGTGGCAATTATAAAGGGGAAGATGAGTGATATATGAGACTGTGAGTGATGTTGTTGCCCGCAAGGTGTGAGGCCGCGACAAAAGAATCATACACCGAGGGTCCTGTGCAAACTTGAAAGCTGAACTTTACTGAAAATGGTAACATTTCTTATGTTTTCCAACATAACAGTCATGGGTAGCAGATATACTTTTTCTTACTCACTGCGACTATCAAAACCTTTTTCTCGGTCCCGGCCTTGGGAGGATGGCAGTAAATTTCCATTAGACTAACGGTGCTGCAGGTAGGCGAAGGATCAACCGACCATAATTTGATCAGAGTATCCGGGAAATCTGCTGTGCAGTTGTGCAGTCTCAGCACTCTGTCACTGGAAAACGCAGGGCACTCTGAATCGGGTGCTATTTGTATTCCCCGATGGTCCCAATCGAGGAGCCACAATTTCCTACTCCTCTCACCACGAGAACCGCTCGTAACTCTTCGTTTTCAGTCTCACGTCACCTCCAACTGCCAGTTGTTTCAAATCAGAAAAAACAAGTTGCAATGCCAAACTAAGGCAGCAGAGGGCAGCATAGTACTACAAATTGTAATACCAAAACAAGGCAGGAGAGGGCAGCATAGAATTAAATAATTTACTCCTACCAAGGCAAAGCAAGGAGCCGGTATCGCAATTGTAATCATGTAAGAAATAGAGCACACACTTACCATATGACATATAACATACTTTAATAATGTTTTTTTCTGGTCACTACATATACCCCCAGTTTAAACAGAGCCATCTCTGGCGTTTTCCACCATATATTTTATAAAATAATACAACAGGTTAACGTCTAGTTTGAACCAAAGTGCTTTATAATCACAATTCCCAAACGGTGGGGTGTGACACCAGCGTCTACACCTCCTCGGTACGGGGTGTAGACTGGTAACTAAGCAACATGTGAGTTGCAGTGGGGCGCTAAGTGAGGGCAGAACCCCCTGTCTATAGCAATTCTATGGTTTACATACAATACTTCCCCCCATAGGTCACATCGGAACTCCGAGATAAAGTTCCGTCAAAGGTTAATTGGCAGACCTGTAAATATATCGGTTCAAACCGAATGACTGCAAAATATGTGCTGAGTTATATGTTGAGGTGCCAGAAACAGAGCAATATTCTCTCTACCTCAGTACAAACTTGGGGGCACTAAATAATCATGAAAGTATCGTAACATCCGATAAACATGCATTTTAGTGCAACAATAACTTTATAACTCAAACCTTGGTTTCACTGTAATAGGAAGACTTAATATTTCTTCATAACTCAAGAAAAATAACTCAAAAAATAACACAAATACTAGAGTCTCTCCAGAGATAGAATACCTTGTTCTTGTAGCAAATCTTCCTGCTCGTAGACATAAAAACAGTCCTAAAGTAATGCGTAAAATGTGTATTTTGGTCCCTGGGTGCAGGGTCGGGGCACACAGTCCATCAACGTGGCTGCACCGTTTTTTTTATTTTAGAACCAACAAAAATTAACCAAAAAATTCTCTAACAAACTGAGAAAAAGTCACAGGTAATGTCTCTGTGCTTAACAGAGGATTAAAGTAGTCTTTTCCAGAAGAAAAACAGTGGGAAAATGTACAGTTCATTCTACAAGTTTTAATCCAGATATCTAGCTGCTAACTGACCTTTGTTGATCCTTTGAGAGCATCGAAACAGAGTAAATTCCTCCTTAGGGCCAGGATCTATCTCTGCAGGGTCAGTTCTGGGACTAGTTGTTCTTGCAAGGATCAACTCTTGATTAGGAATCATCTGTCCTTGTCCACAGGTAGGCATCACAGGACAAAAACACCAGATAACGAGTCATTGATATCGAATTCTGGAGATGATGAACTGTGGGATCTTTTGGACTCCTTAAAAGGTTCGCACTCAAATAACTCGTCCACAGGTGTTGAATCAGGATGGAAGTCTTTTGACCTACAAAGTTTTAGTTGATTCCTGTGAACAACCTTGGGTTGTTGAGTATCTCGCTGGATGCAATAAATATCATTCCCAGGGTATGGATATCTTGGATGATGTAAGGCTGTCTTTCCCATTGTGTATTAAGCTTTCCTGTACAATGATTGTTCTCAACAAGATCTAAGTTATCACCTACACACAAAGGTGTAGCTTTCGCTTGTTTATCAAAATCATGCTGCTGTCTTTTGTGAGCTTCTTCCATACGGGTATCCACAATTTCTTGGGCTTCCACTAGGCATCTGTGATGATCGCTCACCCACTCAGTAGCAGGCAGAGGATTAATTTAATCAGAGACAGTCACTCCTAGGGCAAGGTCAGCGGGTAGTTTACCTTGACGTTCAAACATCAGAAAATATGGGGTGTAAACCAGTAGAACATTGCAGGGTATTATTATACACATAGATGAGCTCTGGGAGTAGTGTTGGCCAGTCAGCCTTTCTGTGAGCTGGAATAGCTCTTAGCAAGTTCAGGATGGTTTGATTCATCTTCTCGCAAAGCCCATTGCACTGTGGGTGGTATGCTGTAGTCCTGATCTTCTGACATTTGTAATACTTGCATAATTCTTGGAAGAGTTGTGATTCATAGGCGGAGCCTCGATCAGTCAAAATCTTCTCCGGGCATCCATAAGGTAGCCAGAAGGCTTTCCAGAGGATAGCAGTGATAGTCTGGGCAGTTAAATCCTTCACAGGGACGGCCACTACAAATTTGATGAAGTGATCGGTGATGGTTAAGACATAGCTATGGCCTGTCCTGCTGGGCTCTACCTTCAGATGATCAATGGTTACCATTTCTAATGGATGTCGACTCACAATCGGATGCAGTGGTGCTTTCTGATCAGCTTTCACAGTTTTCCTAGTCACACACGTGTGACATTCCTGACACCATTTTTCGATGTCTCCCCTCATGCCAATCCAATAGAATCGCCTACGGACTGTGGCTTCTGTCTTTTGCACTCCGAAGTGACCAGACTGATCATGATAGGCAGTGAGGACCATGTCTACATCTCTCCTTGGGATCACAATTTGATGGAGATGACTACCGGTTATGGGATCCACGCTACTGCAATACAGCAGCCCTTTCTTCACAAAGAACCACTTTCGCTGTCTTCACAGACGAAGTAATTGAGGGTCAGCATCGCCTCTGTTTTCCCATGATTAGGAATTCCGAAATTTCTGCAATCACTCTACTTTCAGCCTGCACTTGTATCATCTAGTTTTCTCTAGTGGAGGGTCTAGACTGGCTTCCTGGGACTGGGAGGCGGAAGTCTCCTGCCGAAGAGCACTGGCCACATTTGGTTAAGCAAATCGGGCATAAAAGTTCGGCATCTCCAATTCTTTCCCAGTGATCTTCATCTGGCAGGGGATCTGAAGAGGTTGGTAATCGAGACAAGGCATCGGCATTTTCATTGGATTTCCCCAGCACGATACTTGATGATAAAATCGTAATTAGCTAGTCTTGAGGCCCATCTCTGCTCTATAGCTCCCAATCTAGCTGTGCTTAAATGAACAAGAGGATTGTTGTCAGTGTAGACGATAAATGGAGAGGCAGCTAGATAGTCCTTGAATTGCTCTGTAACGGCCCAAACGAGAGCGAGAAACTTTAGTTTAAAAGAACTGTAATTTTGATCGTTCCGTTCCGCTCCTTTAAGAGATCTGCTAGCAAAAGCGATTACTCGCTCTTTTCTATCTTGCTTCTGGCTTAGGACTGCTCCTAGCCCCTTTAGACTGGCGTCGGTGTAAAGACGGAAAAGCTGGCTGTAATCCGGGTAAGCTAGAATTGGTGGAGTGGTAAGCTTTTCTTGAGATGCTGGAAGGCAACTTCCTGCTCTTCTGTCCAATGACCAATAATAGATTTTTTTCCTTCCTTTTTTGGGTGACCACGTAAAAGTTCTTGCAATGGTGCAGCGATTTGGGCATAGTTAGGTATAAAGCATCTGTAGTAGCCCGTAAATCCTAAGAAACTCTGGACTTCCTTCAAGGTAGTAGGTGTGGGCCAATTCGTGACCACAGCGATCTTTTCCAGACCGGGTCTCACTTCTTCAGCACTCACAACATGTCCTAGGTAGCGTACTTGGGTCTGTAATAAGTGACACTTCGAAGGTTTGATTTTGAGGCCGTGTTTGATGAGAATCTTGAGAACTTCTGACTGGTGCTGTAAGTAGTCCTCATAAGATTTTGAGTAGACTATGACATCATCTAGATAAAGCAAAACAGTCTCAAAGTTTTTGTGGCCTAAACAACATTCCATTAGCCTTTGAAAAGTTCCTGGGGCATTGCAGAGTCCGAAAGGCATGTCATTGAATTCAAAGAGGCCCATTGGGGAGGTAAACAATGTTTTCTCACGATCTTCCTCCGACATAGGCACTTGCCAGTACCCACTTGTTAAATCTAAGGTGGAGAAATATGCAGCAGACCCAAGAGCTGTTAGGGACTCTTCGATGCGTGGTAATGGATATGCGTCTTTATGGGTAATACTGTTTATTTTGCGGTAGTCCACGCAGAATCGGATACTGCCATCTTTTTTCTTCACCAAAACTAAAGGTGCAGCCCAAGGGCTGTGACTTTCACGAATTACTTCAGCATCTTTCATTTCTTGTATCAGTTTTTTTGACAGGCTGATATCTTGCCGGTGGAATTGGTCGGTACCACTCTTTAATGGGAACCAATTGGGATTGCATGCTTTATCTCCAGCGCTTTACCATAATCCATATGATGTTTGCTAAAGGCTTGATGGAAGTCTCGAGCAAGCTTCAGTACTTCTTCAATTTGTTTAGATGGGGTGGTTACCTCTCCTACATGTATGTCAGATCACTACGGGGCTTCTGAAGCTACACTGTCCTCCTCTACTACTTGAGTCGCCTGATGGGCTTTTATTTTAGTTGAACTCACTACATCTTGGTAGGAAATGATGGATAATTTACCTACAGGATAGTACCTTTTCAGGTCCACTGCAATGTCACCTAGGTTTAACAGATGAATTGGAACCCTTCCTGCAGATACCGTAACAAGACTCCTTGCGGTCATAAGTGTAGGATGCTCTGCCATGGGTAGGGATTCTACTTGGGCCTGATAGTCTTGTCCTTGGATCCCTCGTCAGGCACGACACCACAGCATAGTTTCAGCGTTGGGTTGCAAAATGACAGGACATACATCACAGATGCGGGCACGCCAGATCTCACCTCGAGGATTACTGAACTGCTGCTGCGCTGACAACACTTTGATAGTTCTCTGCAAGGCTCTTTGCTGTTCTTGTGAAGCAGTGGGTACTGATTTGCAAAGAGCATCTAACATTTCTCCATAGCAGTTGCGCAGGATGTTCATGCCTAGAATTACAGAGGTGTCTGGATTTTCTGGGACATTTACAACCAGAACTCCCTGTTGTGGAAGTTGAGTTTCTCCTGCACAAATGGTGGGTTCCCAATACCCTGTTATTGGTACAGATTGTCCATTGGTGGCTATGACATCTAAACACTGATCTGGAGGTTGCATAAGTAGGTTAGGGTCCCAATGTCTTTCAAATGTGTCTTTGGTTATGGTGGTGACCTGGGAACCAGTGTCTAACAGTGCAGTAAATGGAACTCCATTGATGCGAATGGTCACTTCCAGATGAGGTCCAACATATCTGGAGAACCAAGTAACATTTTCGGGACCTACCGTCTGTCCTCCCGAGGGGCAGTCCTCTGCCTCGGGGGTTGCTCTTTTAAACGCCAACATTGACTTCCAAATGTCCAGCTCGACAACAATATCTGCAGATTGGCCTACCCTGCTTGTCAAAACGGTCGGTGGATCTTCTCCCGGATGGGGTTTGATATTCCTGGCTATTGCGGTCAGCAGGGAATTCCATTTGTGTTCCGGGCGTAGCTTCTAGTAGCGGGCTCTCTAGCTTTTCTAATTTCTTGCAGACCTCGGCTAGTCCGCTAGCTAACTCCGCCATCTGTTTCTGTAATTCTATCATAGCATTAGTATTTGGAGCCTGCATTTGGGCGGCTTGCGACAGCAGGACGTTACTTTTTGGAAAATTATGCAATGATTGAACTGCTGTATCACTAGCAAAAGTAGATAATTCAGGTTTTTTAGCCTGTGGGCGAAATTCTCTCCTTAAAATCCAAATAGCAAGTTCTTTGAATTCCAGGAAGGAGCTATCTGCATGCTGGAGCGCTAACATTTTTAGTTGACTGCGTAGGGTTTCCGTGGCAGCTACTTCAGTAAACTGCTCTTTCAGGGCTTCGTCTGTAAATCTGGCCTCCTGGGGTTTCATGTGTATTATAGCTCACCAAGCTTCTTGCAAGGATAAAGCATAGTCTCTTAGTGACTCATTAGAGTCTTGCTTTTTTTTTTTAAAAAAAAAGCATTTTTAATTCTGATGCGGAGCGGACCTCAAATATGCTTTCTATGCGCTCCAAAATTTGTTCTACAGTCCTTTTCTGAGCTTTGGGCCAGGACATAATTTCTCTCAAAGCTGCACCTTGGAGTTGACCACTCAGGATTTCCACTTTTTGGTCATTTTTTCTGACAACTCCCTTTTTTTCCCTTTATGCTCACTATCCTTCCCTTCTGTTGAGTACTATAGAATTTTCAGTCTGGCCGGTAATACTGTTATGATTTGGTAGCTGAGGAGGACAGTAGCAAAATACCGCCAAATCAGCAAGACACCAGAGAGGCTGGAACCTAATGGGTTGCAGATTCCTAAAACTAACCGCACAACTAGAAGTAGCCGTGGAGAATACCTACGGTGATCCTAGATGCCTTGGCACAGCCGGAGAGTTAGCTAAACCTGAAGATAGAAAGAAGAAAGCTAACTGCCCCGGAGTAAAGCCCCCAAAGAAACAGGAAGCCCCCAAACATGTAATGGCGGTTATGTGGAGTCCGGCTGTGCTAGGATTTCCATATCTCCTGGAAGGGTGCACTGAAGGATTTAACCACTAGAGGTCCCAATGCATACACATACCTTCACCCATCCCGTAAGACCACCAGAGAGAGCCGGATAGGTATATAAAAAGGAGGGTGAAGATAGGAAGAGAGTGGAGACTCAGATTAGAGTTCTGCTGAGTGCAGTGTGCAGTGCAGAGCAGAAGGCTGCAGTCTGCAGCAGGGAGACTGCAGAGCAGTTCAGTTCAATAGAGTGGAGTCTAGTAGAGTGGAGCCGAATCCATTCCAGTCTAGTCAGAGCTAAGACAAGTGAGTAGTCTGCAGTCAGAGCAGACGAGTGGAGTTTGCAGTGAGGGACTCCATAGCTCAAGTTGAGAGCTGGGAGCGTGCCGACGCTCTGAGAGCTGCGAAGAGGCAGCCCACCAACTGCCAGTGTGTGTAATCGTGTGAGGGCCCAATTAGGCCGAAGGCAAGTGGAAAGAGAAGTAAAAGAGGCAGAGGAGCCTTAATAGCTCACCTCAACAAGTATTTACTGGACGCCAGGGTCCGAGCCTATAGGGATCTCCACGACCCATTAGGAGAACACTTGAGTTCCTGGAGGACTACAGGTCCCAGGAGCACCACAGAGCTGATACGTAACTGGGCCAGGAGGACGGAGTCAGGCAGTGCACTGCCAGCAAGAACTGTGTACTTCAAGAAAAGGTCCAACCACAAGGTCAGCCAGGTGCAGGACGGAGACTAAGTTAGGCCCAGCTACATGCAGGCCAGGACTTCATACAGAAAGGCAAGGAACAGGAGGCCATACACCTACTCAGTGGGAGAATCTGGATGTGCACCCTTCACTCTACAGCACTCTGGGATGTGCCTGCAACATCTTCAGTAAAGGTACCAAAGTGACTTGTGTGTGTGTCCATCTTCTCACCCCTAACTGCTGGGTTCCCTCCGTCCTGCATCCCTCCCATCTATCTGCCCTGAAGGACCCAGCCTCACCTGTGGGAGGCCTAACACGTATAGCTGCACAAACACCTACCCTTCAGTGGATCTGAACCGCAGCGCTAGTCACCCTGACCAGGTACCACAGGTGGCATCACGAATCCCCATACCAACATTCAATTTCCCTGTAAATATCCCACATTAAGGGTGAGCGCCCAGGGCCACGGACTGAGCTGTGTTGCCGTGACATCCCCCATAGAAGTGAATGGGCTCGGATCCGAGTACCCCATGACCCTGGGAGGGCGGCTCAGTTAGACAAGAGGAAAACACGAACACAGACAGAAATAGAATGAGCAAACGTTGGGGCCCAAATCTGTCGAGATAGTAAAGTACAGGAGAGAAATTCTGTCTGCAACCCAGAAAAACCCTAACAAAAATACCAGCACTTCTGATTACAAAAAAACTGAGACCACACGATCTCGACCACCTATATCAGATCTCTGGTGTGACACCCAGCCACACAACAATAAAAAAAAATCAATGGAACAGAGAACAAGTGCAAATACAAAATGAGAACAGAGGGCAGCGCAAGCCCTTAAAGGGGACCCGGCTGAAGTCCAAGGCAAGACTGCAAAAAGCAAGAAAAATCCAACCACAGAAAAAAAAAACAGAAAGTCACTTATCTGAATGATAACAGGAAAGCAAGCTGAAATTCCAACAAAGACCTGGAAGCAACAATTGATTACCGGCGAGGATCATGGGAGGCCAGCTCTCTTATATCAGGCCAGTCCGTCCCACCTGACACCCATTCCTTAATTGATTCAATACCCTCAGCAACCACCGGAGGGAGCCTCAGCTCCGAAGTCATCTCCAACACATTCACAACACCAGTGGCTTTTAGTTTAAAACGTTCTCAGTAGAGTTGAGCGAAACAGGTCGGTCAGATTCATAAGTCGCCGACTTTCGCCAAAGTCGGGTTTTGCCAAGCGAAAACCGACCATAGCGTGAAGTCGGCCATGCGTTCGTCAAAACGAGCGCCAAAGTCGGTTTTCCCAGAATGCTTGAAGGCGCCTTTTTTTAGACAATGAGCAAGGACGTATACTGTGGGCAATGAGATGACATGGGCAGTGTCTACCACCATCTTAGAGAAGGGCATTGCCGTGATTGGCTTGCTTTGGGGGGCGTCATAGTGTCTATAAAAGCCCTGACAGCCGACCGTCCTTTTTAATTCTGCCGATCATAACAGTAGGGAGAGGTTGCTGATGCTGTTTATCAGTAGGGAGAGAGTTAGGGCTGGAAAGAGAAGTTCTTATGTGCTTGTGCTGATAGCAATTGTGCTGTACAGTTAGTGTGCAGAGACAGGGGAGGATTTTCTTGTGTGCTGCAGCGCTGGTTATTAGGCTGCCTGATAGCTGTATTTCTGTGAGTACACTGCTGTGCAGACTGCTTTTAACACAGCACTAATACTTTTATTCTTTTTTTCTGCACAGTTACCGAGGGTTCATTGTTTCCCACACCGTATAGAGCTGGTATCACGGACAAATACATGCTAATTATCTGTGTGTGACTCCAGAAATATATATGGAGATTTAAATTTTCCCCTACACTGTATACAGCTGGTATCTTCTGATACAGTACCTTTTTTCTGCCTTTTCTATTACGGTCAAATCCATACTGAGAGAGCGTCTGTGTGTGACTCCGGAAATAATACGGAGATTTAAATTTTGCCCTACACTGTATACAGCTGTATGCTTCTGATACAGTACCATATATCTGCTGGTATTTTTGGTACATTTTTCCAAACATGAGGAAGTATGGTGAAAAGGCTGCGGACGTGGGCGGAGTAGGCCAGCTGGTACAGATGGTGGTGGTGGTTCATCTGCTGGTAGTGCCAAAAGCACAATAGCACCTATGGTAGGAGGTGTTGAGCCTGCGTCATTGTATGGCTCCAGAAGGCCTGCAAGGCTCCCTTTTCTGGGAGTAGGTAAACCGCTTTTAAAGCCGGAGCATCAGGAACAGGTTTTGGCTTACATTGCCGAAACAGCCTCCAGCTCTATCGCCTCCTCTTCTGAAGTTTCAAAAACTGCAAGCACTGAGTCATCTGTGTAGGCTCCTGGTCAGGAATAACACCTTTCCTTGTGTCCTTCACCCCCACCAAAAGGAAAGGATGTTGCAGGCCACACTTCAGATTTCTCCCTGGAGCTCTTTTCACATACCATGCCTAACTTATCAAGTGAAATCCTGAATTCCTCTGTCCAAGATGAATATGACATGGAGTGCACTGATGGACAGCCACTGCTATATGATTCTCCTGGTACATTCATCCAGAGCACTGCATTGCCCTCGCAGTCTACTGAGCCAGATTCTGACCCTGATGAACTCAGGTGCCCCTTCCCGCATACTCTACCACCTTACACGGTGACATAGAGGAAGGTGCAGATGAAATTGAAGAGGAGGTGATGGACGACCCAGTTGTTGACCCGGATTGGTATCTATTGGGGAAGAGGGTGCCACTGGCAATAGCTCAGAAGAGGAGGAGGATCCGCGGCAGGCATCGACATCGCAGTTGCGTTTATCTGGCAGCCACTTAGCAGTCCAAAAACGTGTTAAAAAAACAAAAGGAGTTGCAGGACAGCTTGGCCAAACGGTCAAATTAGCACAGCGTGCAAGCCCTGAAAATTTATCCCATAGTAGGAAGAGTGCAATGGGGCACTTTTTTGACCAAAATCCTATTGATGAGGCAAAGGTTATCTGTAAGAAGTGCGGAAGGACCTTTAGCCGAGGAAAAAATCTCCGAAATTTGAATACCAGTTGCATGCTTAGACATTTAAACACCGTTCACTTGCAAGCGTGGACGGACTACAAAACCTCAGGTAGCACATGTGCACCTGCTCTGACTGAAGGTAGCCAGCAATGCTACATCGCTTCCCCCACTGTAAGCCCACCGGTTAGCACACCACCAGCAAGAAATGTTGAGATGTCGTCGCAAGGCCAAAGCAGTCAGGGAATCATAATGTTTTTCCAACATAAGACTGAATCTTGGCCATCACCACCACCACCACCATCACCAACTCCCTCTGAGTCCGCCATGTCCACCGCTAGTTCCCCATATTCAGCTCTCAAGTCCAGCTCACCCTAGCAGACACTCTGAGTAGGACAAGAAAGTATTCATCCTCTCATCCGCGTACACTGGCTTTGAACACCTACATTGCCAAACTGATCGCATTAGAGATAATGCCCTTCAGTTTGGTTGAAAGACCAGCGTTCCGAGAGCTCATGGTCTACGCTGTCCCACGCTATGACCTAACCAGTAGGCATTTCTTTTCTAGAAAAGCCATCCCTGCCCTCCACCTGCATGTGAAAGACCGCATTGTCCATTCACTTAAACAATCAGTGAGTGGAAAGGTGCAACTCACAACAGATGCATGGGCCAGTAGGCATGGCCCTGGCCATTAAGTGTCCATCACTGTGCACTGGGTTAATATGGTGGATGCAGGCTCCACAGGGGACAGTGGTGGTGGGACTGTGCTGCCTAGCCCACGGTATAGGCAACAGTTGGCTGTAGGCATTCGACCCTCCTCCTCCAGAAGCGAAAGCTCGTCGACAGAGCGCAGTCGCACGAGCACTCCATCCGCAGCTGCCAGTGTTGCACATGAGATGTCCCACTATCGAACAGCTAGTGGTAATCGTCAGCAGGCTGTTTTAAAGATGATGTCTTTGGGCGACAACAGACTCAACGCTGAGGTATTGGCCGACTACTTGCAGCGAGAAACTGAATCATGGCTGGGCAGTCTACATCTTGAGCCAGGCAAGGTAGTCAGTGATAACGGACGTAATTTTGTGGCGGCCATAGCCCTGGCAAAACTCAGACACATACCTTGCCTGGCTCACACCTTGAACCTGGTGGTGCAGTGCTTCATAAATAATTATCTGGAGTTACCAGCCCTGCTCCATAAGGTGCGAAGACTGTGCTCGCACATCCGTCACTCGCCCGTAGACTCCAGTCGTATGCAGAGGCTGCAGCGATCACTCCACCTCCCCAAGCACCACCTAATCATAGACGTTGCAACAAGATGGAACTCCACCATGCACATAGTTGAGAGGTTGTGCGAGTAGAGGCAGGCTGTAATGCATTTGTGGGAGGATACACGGTCAGGCAGTTGGAAGGCAGACATGGAGTTGTCGGGTGTGCAGTGGTCAAAGCTGAAAGACCTCTGTAAAGTCCTTCAGTGTTTTGAGGAATGCACACGGCTGGTAAGCGCAGACGACGCCATCATAAGCATGAGCATCCCACTTATGCGTCTACTTATACAAACTTTGACGCACATTAAGGATCAGGCGTCTGCAGTTGAGGAGGAAGAGGAGGAGGAGGGAAGCCTTGATGACAGCCATTGTCTGCTCAGGGATCTGTCCAGAACGAGGTGGAGGAAGAAGAGGAAGAGGAGTAGGATGAGGGGGATGATTATTTTGGGGAGGAGGATGATTCTCAGGGGGCAAGAGAAAATGTTGGCTTGCCAATGTCAGGTACAGGGTTTGTGCGTGACTGGAGGGATGTGGATTTGGCAGAAAGTGCTCCTCCACCCACCACTGGCAGTACATCATTGACACCTGGAACATTGGCCCACATGTGTGATTATGTCTTGCGGATCCAAAAAAGGGACCCCCGCATTGCCAAAATTATGAAGGATGACGACTACTGGTTGGCCACATCCTCGATCCACGCTGTAAAGGCAAATTACAGAACATCCTGCCACAGGAGAACCTAGAGCTGATATTGGCTAACAAACAAGCAACTCTGGTAAACCGATTGTTAGAGGCATTCCCAGCACACAGCAGTGGTGCAGGTTCTACCACGAGCCGTACAGGGCCAAATGGAAGAGGTGTTCGTGGTGCACACAGCCGAAGTGGCGTTGGAGACAGGAGTTTCATGACCATGTTGAGGACTGATTTGTTGAGTACCGCTTACACGACAGTTAATACTGAATCGATTGCAACAGACAGGAGACAGCAGTTGTCAACTATGGTTCAAAGTTACCTCTCCTCCCCTATAGATCTTCTCCCTCACAGTTCATTCCCCTTTGACTACCGGGCCTGTAAACTGGACACCTGGCCTGAATTGGCACAATATGCCTTACAGGAGCTCGCTTGCCCTGCTGGTTGTGTGCTATCAGAAAAAGTCTTCAGTGCTGCTGGATCAATCCTGACAGAAAGAAGGACCCGGCTGTCGACCCAAAATGTTGGTGATCTCACCTTCATTAAAATGAACCATGCCTGGGTTTCAAAGGATTTTGCACCACCTTCCCCTGATGACACATAGGTTGCCAGCAAAATGGCTCACTTTGTCCTCCTCTTCCTCCGACTTCTCCAATTCCTCCATTTGCATCTGCTGAACGTCCAGCCTGCACCTCAACATATGCCAGTTTTTCCACGTCCCTAACTGGGCTGTACCCCCTTCCAGGGCCGGCGTCAGCAGATGGCGCGCCAGGGCAAGTGCCTGGGCCCTGAGCAGGTGGGGGGCCCACTCGCCATCAGAGACACCCGCGTACTATAAGGGTCCCTGTGTCACTGCCGGCACCCACGAGTGGGCCCCTCTTGCTTGCTCAGGGACCAGCACTTGCAATACATAACTCTCCCTGCTCCACCGCTGTGACGTCTTCCGCGTTTCCTGACAGTGACATTCAGGTCAGAGAGCGCCATGACGTCACGTCTGTGTGCCCTCTGCCTGACCAGTAACAGTGCAGAGAGCTGGAAGATGGCGATGCTGAGGAGTCCAGAGTAGAGCAGTGCCCAGCCAGGAGAGATATTTCATTTTTTTTAATGTTTGGAGCAATATATGGGGAGCATTATACACTTGAGCATCATAGATAGGGCCCATTATACAGTGGAGCATTATATAGGCCCATCATACAGTGGAGCATCATCCATGGGGCCCATCATATACTGGAGCTTCATATGGGGCCCATTATATATGGAGCATTATATAGGCCCATCATACACTGGAGCATCACCCATGGGGCCCATCATATACTGGAGCATCATATGGGCCCCATTATATATGGAGCATTATATAGGCCCATCATACACTGGAGCATCATCTGGGGCCCATTATATATGGAGCATTACAAAGGCCCATCATACACTGGAGCATCATCCATGGGGACCATCTTATACTGGAGCATCATATGGAGCCCATTAAATATGGAGCATTATATAGGCCCATCATACACTGGAGCATCATCCTTGGGGCACATCATATACTGGAGCATTATATGGGGCCCATTATGTATGGAGCATTATATAGGCCCATCATACACTGGGGCATCATCCATGGGGCCCATCATATACTGGAGCATCATATGGGGCCCATTATATATGGAGCATTATATAGGCCCATCATACACTGGAGCATCATCCATGGGGCCCATCATGTACTGTAGCATCATATGGGCCCATAATATACGAAGCATTATAAAGGCCCCTTCATACACTGAAGCATCATCCATGGGGCCCATCATATACTGGAGCATCATATGGGGCCCATTATATATGGAGCATCACATGGAGCAAATTATATATGGAGCATTATATATGGGGACCATTATATTTGGAGCATTATATGGAGCTCATCATACACTGGAGCATCATATATGGTGCCCATCATATACTAGAGCATCATATGGGGTTCATTATTTATGGGGCATCATATAGGGCCCTTTATATATGGAGCACATATGGAGCATTATATAGAGCCCATTCAGTATGGAGCATTATATGGGCCCCATCATATACTGTATGGAGCTCTACATGCAACTCATTATACTGTATAGAGCAATAGTGTGGCTCATTATACTCTATGGGGACCGTCCTATACTGTATGGCACATTATATGGGGACCATCATATACTGGAGCATTACGTGGAGCTCATCATATACTGTATGGAACATTATATGGGACCAATTATGTATGGGGCATTATATGGGGCTCATTATTCTGTATGGCGCACTATGTGGTGCCCATAATACTGTATGGAGGACTATACTGTCCGGTTTTTAAGCTGTTGTAGAATTTACAATAGATATCACTCATGTAATATAAGAAGTGAAGTATTTGGCATTGTACTATACCTATATTTCTCTGCCGTATCGGAGCATCATGAATTGTGGTATGTGTTAAAGGGGCCCACTGAGACTCTTTCGACCGGGGCCCACAAAAACCTGGAGCCAGCCCTGCCCACCCCACAACTTTAGCCAAATAACCCCAGTTTTCAATGCGTAACTATTATTATAAAGTAAATGAAGGTTGACAAGCTTAAGTAATAAGAATTGATGTCCTTGGCATTGAAATGGGCACTGCAGGTGTGTTTACAGTCCTCCACTCTCTGCCGACTTTTCTTCCCCATTGACTTGCATTGGGGTCGGTTCGAGTTTTAGTCGGACCTTCGGCTTTTTCCAATAGTCGGCCGATTTCGTTCGACTCGACTTTTGGGAAAGTCGGGTGGTCCGAAACCCAACTCAACCCTCCTGGAGGCAAAGTCGCTCATCTCTACTGACCATAGCATGAGGTCGGCCATGCGGTCGACAAAACGAGCACCAAAGTCGGTTTTCCCAGAATGCTTGAAGGTGCCTTTTTTCAGCCAATGAGCAAGGACGTACACTGTGGGCAACGAGATGACATGTGCAGCGTTCACCACCATCGTAGAGAAGGGCATTGCAGTGATTGGCTTGCTTTGGGGGGCGTCATAGTGTCTATAAAATCCCTGACCACCGACCTCCATTTTGCTACTGCTGATATTAACAGTAGGGAGAGGTTGCTGTTTATCAGTAGGGAGAGAGTTAGGACTGTAAAGAAAAGTTCTTATGTGCTTGTGCTGATAGCAATTGTGCTGTACAGTTAGTATGCAGAGACAGGGGAGGATTTTCTTGTGTACAGCAGCGCTGGTTATTAGGCTGCCTGATAGCTGTATTGCTGTGTGTACACTGCTGTGCAGACTGCTTTTTACACAGCACTAATACTTTTATTCTTTTTTTCTGCACAGTTACCGAGCGTTCATTTTTTCCCACACCGTATAGAGCTGTACGATCCTCACACACTACCGTGTACTGACTGGTATCACAGACAAATACATGCTGACTATCTGTGTGTAACTCTGGAAATATATATGGAGATTTAAATTTTCCCCTACACTGTATACAGCGGTACGCTTCTGATACAGTACCCTTTTTCTGCCTTTTGTATTACGGTCAAATCCATACTGAGAGAGCGTCTGTGTGTGACTCCGGAAATATATGCGGAGATTTAAATTTTCCCCTACACCGTATACAGTTTTACACTCCTCATACAGTACCGTATATCTGCTGTTGGTATTACGGTCAAATACATACTGAGAGAGCGTCTGTGTGTGACTCTGGAAATGTATACGGAGATTTAAACTTTCCCCTATACTGTATACAGCTGTACGCTTCTGATACAGTACCTTATTTCTGCTGTTTGTATTACGGTCAAATCCATACTGAGAGAACGTCTGTGTGTGACTCCGGAAATATATCCGGAGATTTAAATTTTCACTACACTGTATACAGCTGTACGCTTCTGATACAGTACCGTATTTCTGCTGTTTGTATTACTGTCAAATCCATACTGAGAGAGCGTCTGTGTGTGACTCCGGAAATATATACTGAGATTTAAATTAAAATTTTTCACTACACCGTATACAGCTGTACGCTCCTCATACAGTACCATATATCTGCTGGTATTTTTGGTACATTTTCCCAAATATGAGAAAATATGGTGGAAGAGGCCGCAGATGTGGGCGGGGGGCCAGCTGGTACTGATGGTGGTGGTGGTGCATCTGCTGGTAGTGCCAAAAGCACAATAGCACCTAAGGCAGGAGGTGTTGAGCTTGCATCATCGTCTAACTCCAGAAGGCCTGGAAGGCTCCCTTTTCTGGGAGTAGGTAAACCACTTTTAAAGCAGGAGCATCAGGAACAGGTTTTGGCTAGTGATGAGCCACCCCCGTAGTGTTTGAATTCGGTTCGGTTCGACGAACAGCCGTCTGTTCGACGAACTGTTCGTCGAACACCTCGAACACCGTTTAAAACCAATGGCAGGCAAACTAAAACACATAAAAACACAAAGAAAACACATAGAAAACACTTTAAAGGTGTCCAAAAGCTGACAAATTGCTCACAAGACACAACTAACACATGGAAAAGTGACAAGTACATATAGTCATGCGAAAAGAAAAGAGGTGGAGGAGAAAAAGGAGGGGGAGACACAGATCTAGGCATATCATGCCCTTCTAAAACCAAAAAAGTGCCAAGCCGACACGGCCAGGCCGTTCCTGCCCGTACGACCTGCGTGTCGCCGGGTTTGTGCCAGAGCTGCGGTGGACCCTGACGGCCAGCTCCCTCTCCCAATACTGGTGCCTGTCCGCTGGTGGGTGGAGCGAGCCCCCCTGCGGTGGAGGCAGGTCTAATCTTTTTAATTTAAATTGTCTATCTAATAAAAGTACACTTTAAATCCTTTTACAAGGATCTATTGGAGGGCAAGTCTCATGCCAGCAGCTGCGGTGCTTCCCAGGAAGTGGAGAGGTGTGGTTGCTGGTGGTGGAAGCTGTGTGCAAGCTGCTTGGAGCTAAGTGCCTGGGAAGGAGGATTTTTTTTTCTCTCTATCTGGACTGCTACCTGCCCCTTCCCAGGCAGAGAGACCTTCCCTGGGACTGAGTGTCGGGGCTGTGCCCCTGGCTCCCACCCCCTGGCAAGCTAGCTGGGGGTGGGGGGCCTCACATAATATCTAGAGGCCCACGCTACAGCAAGCCAGTCCCGGGGATGAATAGGAGGAAGACACCGGGGGGCCGCAAGGCTCCAGGATCCAGGACCCCTGAAGCCGGGGCCGTGGCAGCTCCTTCTCCCGGTGAGGAGGCTGCAGGCAGAGGTGCGGCAGGAGCCCCCCTTAATATCTGGGGCTCCAAGGCTGCGGGAGAGTAGTCCACCATCTATGCCTCCCGCATCCATGCCCACCTCTGTGAGTATGAGGAGGCAGCTAAGCAGCTGAGGATACTCCGGGAGAGGTTGAAGGGAGCCCGAGTGACAGCAAAAAGTCGGCTCTCTGCCTCAAAGAGAGCGGAGGTATCTGCCACAGTCAGAGGGCTGAAGGGGGAGATAAGAGCACTGGAAGAGAGGAGGAAGATCATCCTGGAGGGAAGCGGCCCTTCGAGGAGAAGCTAATGAACGATGACTGGTTCAGAGCCCTGACCGGGGGGTCTCCTGGGGGGTCAGGAGGCCCAGCCAGGTGGAGGACGAGGAGGAGGAAGATGGCGGAACATCTGTGCCAGCTCCACCTGGGGACCTGGTGAGTAAGAGCGCCCAGGACCTGGTGAGTAAGAGCGCCCAGGACCTGGTGGGTAAGAGTTCCCAGGTATCGCACAGCGGGATAGCCCCCGAACAAGTGGTCTCCCACCGGACTCCAGTGACATGGAGGAAAGTGGGAGTGAGGGGGAGGATGGAGGGAGCGGGAGTAATAACAAGGGGGGCTGCCTCATCCTACAGCAAGTGAGGCAGATTGAGTCCCCGGCACGGTTTGGCACGCTGTTGTTTGGGGATGAGGTCTGCCTTGAGGATGAGGCAACTGGGAAGAGGGGAAGAAGGCGTAAGGCGAAGCAAGTGGTGGAGGAGAAACTTGTTTTTGTCCCTCTTTCTGGGGCCCCCAGTCCCGCTGTGTGGAACCCGCTGCCCACCCCAGCCCGGGCCCTGTGGTGGGTCCGGTGCAAGGGAGCGGGAAGAGTAAAGTCTGCCTGGGTCTTGCTGACACTTCTGGTGGTGGCAGTTCGGATTCAGGCAGCGATATGGAGGTCGGTGCTGGTACTGGTAATGGTGTGGCGTTAGTGGGGGTGCTTGGGCTCAGTCCCGGTGGCAGGGGGGGCTGGCCCAGCACCTGGTAAAGGTAAAGCCAGGGCCGCATCTCCAATTGCGGTTGAGAGCAGCTTCTGGGCCCCCCACGAACGGATCCGTTAAATCTGGATCACTTATGGGGGTCCAGAAGCATAGAAGGGGCGCAGATACTGCTGTAAAGCAGCAATTAAAGAACTGCAAGGGTTTGGTCGCTCAACTGGAGGCGACCGTGGTGAAGCCGGGGCACTCGGCACGTAGACCCCAAAAGGGGTCCGTGCGGGGGACCCCGCCACCACTGGATGCCGAAGGGGAGTGGCCAGCCTTGCCTACAGCAGGGGGTGGGTACAGAGCGGCGGTTAAGGCCTGTGGGGGGGGCGTGGCCTCCCTGAATGTTGCCCTGCCTGCAGAGGCATGCAGAGGGGGCGTGCTCTCCTTGACCGCAATCCCGCCTGCCGTGCTCGCATCATCTGGGGTGGGTGTGGCCTCGCAAGGGGCTGCTGCCCAGCCTGGAGTTGCTGTAGCTGGTGGAGGGGCGTGGCCTTGGCGGCCGTGGCTCCGCCCACTGTGCCCGTGTCATCTGGGGTGGGCGTGGCCTCGCAAGAAGCTGCTGCCCAGCCTGGAGTGACTGTGGGCCGGCGGAGGGGGGGGGCGTGGCCTTGGCGGCCGTGGCTCCACCTACTGTGCCCGTGTCATCTGGGGTGGGCGTGGCCTCGCAAGGGGCTGCTACCCAGCCTGGAGTGACTGTGGCCGGTGGGGGGGAGTGGCCTCGGCGGGTCCGCCGCCCTCTGTCCTGCCCACCCATACCATCGGGTCTGCAGCCCCAAAAGCCGGTAGGGAGTTGTCGGGGTCCCCAACCCACTTACCGTCATCTGGTGGTGCGGGGGCTCCGGCGCTCCAGGTAAAGCCGGCGGGGGAGGTGTGTGGAGGGCAGGGAGCGGTGGCAAGATCCGTCCCTGCCCTAGGAAGCACAGAAAAAAAAAAGAGAAAAAAAAAAAAAATGTGGTTTCAGAGAGCTCAGGAGCTGCTGCTGCTCTCGAGCCCAGACAAGGTGTATTCAGTGCACTCTGCTCTGGTGCATTTAAAGGGGCAGCGGCACTCCTGGGTAGAGGAAAAAAAAATGATGAAGACAAAGACATCTTTATCCAGCCAGGGCCCCCAGCAGGAGGTGTGGAAAGCGGCAGACCTAAAAGTAAAGATAAAGGCAATGTAAATATTGTAAATAATGCAAATATTGAAAATAATGAAAATAATGTAAATAATAGTGTATATATGGATAGTATGGATAGTGAGGTTGATAGTGATGGTGTGAGTGACATTTTTGAAGAGCTGTTTGCGGAGGTGGTGCGTGGAGGTCTGAGTGATGGCGAGGGTGGTATGAATGAGGGAGTGAGTCTGGGAGTGAATGCCGGGGTGGATGCAGGTGTGAATGTCGGAGCAAGTGTGAGTGGGGTAAGGGCTGGTCCATCTGCCTCCCCAGCCGTGGCTCCCAGGCGTTCATATGTGGGGGTCACGGCTGGGGGTAAGGGGGGCTGCCGGGGGGGGTTCTCAGGGGGTCTCCTCACCTCTGGACTCCGGGGACGGCGTTTTGAACCGCCGTTTCCTGGAGGCCCTCAAAAGGGGAGAAAGGTCGATAATTGTAGAGGGGAGGATGGTGGACTTGTCTTTCTGGATAGAGAGACATGGTTTAGCCGCCTTCCAAGAGAGAAGAGAGGGAGGGACTGTCTGGTCTCTCCCAACAGCCGGGCAAGGGCTGGTAAGGAGGAATGTGGTCCGTCTTCGGTGGGGGGCAGTGAAGCTTGCCCACCCAGGAGTAGGGTGGTGGAGCTCCTCCTGAAGATGGGCTTTAGGGCAGATGACATCTTTGCCCTGATCCATCCCACATCAGCCCGTTTCTTTGACATCAGCTTTGTTCGGCCAGAGGGGCTTGAGCTCTTCTGGTCAAATTATGAGCTGGTGAAAGGGGAGCCCGGATGGCGAGGCTTCGTCGTACAGGCGGTGTCTCGCCAAAATTCCGTCAAGAGAGTGACCGTGGTGACATGTAACGAGTCACTCTCAGGCGTGGACATAATGACGTGGCTTTCCCGGTATGGGGAAGTCACTGAGGTCCCAAAAAAGAACAGGGACGAGTTTGGTATTTGGTCGGGGGGCTGGACCTTCATGGTTAAGTTGAAGGTCTCAGGCGATACGGTCACCCACATCCCTTCCTCGGCATTCCTGGGAAGGGACAGGATCCTGATCTTCTACCAGGGGCAGCCGAAGGTTTGTCACAAGTGCGGCGATCCCCGCCACTTCAGCGCAAGCTGCAAGGTGCAGAAATGTGCCTTGTGTGGCGGGGTGGGCCATCTCGCCGCTGCGAGTAGGGACATTCGGTGCAACCTGTGTGGTGACCTTGGTCACCCGTATAGCCGCTGCCCTCGCTCCTTCTCCAATACTGCTGCGGGCCCGGTGGGGGGAGACCGTGGGGGGGAAACTTCCGGCGGGGCTTCCTCTGTCGCGGCTGGCGGTGGTGGCGGGGAGGGGGCTGAGGGGCCAGTGAGGAAAGGCAAAGTCACTAGAGGCCCCTCATATCAGCGGAGGCAGGCGGCTCGCCAGGGGGGTAAGGAGCAGGTGGAGCCTCGGGTAACCGGGGTGATGCCTGCTCCTCCCTCTGGGTTGGTGGCTAAAGCCTCTGAGGCCCTGGGGGAGGAAGCGGTGAACGAGGAGATCAGGAGGATGGAGAGGAGGATAAAGCGGCTGACTCAGACAATCCTCTCAGTATGAAAGTGTTGATGAGGAAGTCTTAGAGCAGCCTACAATATCAAAGGGTGGAAAAAAGCGCAACAACAGGAGGGGGAGGAAGAGGCTGAATAAGTCTTCCAAATCCCCCCACCCCCGACCGTGAGGGTACCAACGGAAGTGCCCACCGTTCCCCCTCTGATCACACTCTCCAACCGGTTCCAGGCCCTTGAGGACTCTGCTAAAGAGTTGCCGGACGAGGGCAGGGGACCGGGGGCGGCATCGGGGGGTCTTTTAGGGGATGGCAGAGTCCAACCCTTGGGGGACGTTGTTTCTCCCAAGGGGGGGACAGACCTGGAGTCCGGAGGTGAGGACACCAGGGGAGGAGGAATGGACTCCTCGTCCACCTTAAAAAGGAAAGGTTCCGACTCCTCCCAGAGGGTGGTGGGAGTGGGGTGGGTAAGAAGAAGGCCGTCGAGCTTGATCACTCATGATGGCTGAACTCGCTCCGTTGACACTGGCGTCCATTAATGTCGCCAGCATTAAGTCAGATGCGGCTAGATTTACGGCCTTTGATTTTCTCACCCGAATTGAGGCTGAAATTTTATTTTTGCAGGAGACCAGACTAACTGACATGGGGGCCATACATAAAGCACGGAGAGAGTGGAGGTGCGGGCCCTCATACTGGTCTCTTGCGGCCGAGCCGTATAGCGGGGTGGCAGTCCTCTTTAAGACTGCAGATGTGGAATGCAGACGAGTGATCGAGCTAGAAATGGGGAGGTGCCTGGTCCTTGACGTCTTCATGAGGGGACAAGAGCTGCGGCTCATAAACATCTATGGTCCACAATCAAAGTGGGACCGGAAATGTCTCTTCCTGAGGATTAAGCCCTTTCTTTTTACAAGCCGGCAGGTGGTCTTCGGTGGGGACTTCAACACCATTACGAGGTCCCGTGATCAGGGGGGTCCTGGAGATCGCCTGGCTTATGACAGCGTCGCGCTTAATAGCATAGCTAGTGAAGCTCGCCTGGTGGATGTCCACATCCGGCACACCCCAGGTCACGGGGCTTTCACCTATCATAGGGTAGCTGTAGATCTAGAATAGACAGGTTTTTTTTAAAGGAGGATGCCATCTTTTCTGCTGTGTCCGCCGTTGAGGTGGAGTTCTCCGATCACTGTCTAATTTTCTTTTCTCTGAATGTTGCAGAAACTCCCCGGATGGGAAGAGGGCTGTGGAAGCTGAATTCGTCCCTGCTGGAAGAAGCGAACGTGAGACAATCCTTCGAGGATTTTCTTCAGAGCCAGGTACCGCTTTTGGATCTCTGTAGTAGTAAGTCAGAGTGGTGGGAGATCTTCAAAAAGCGGGTGGCGGGGTTCTTCCGCAAGCTCTCGAGCCTCAGGAGTCTGAACAGGCATCGCTTGTATCAGGCTCTGGGGAGGAAACTCGAGCAGCTCGTCTCGACTGGAGGTGACCGTGAGGAAATCTCCAGAGTGAAGTCTTTGCTTAAGAGGTGTCAGTATGATAGGCACACATCTTTGGTTTTTCAAGAGGGATTTCGGAAAGTACCGCTCACCCGACCCCTACAGGAACTGTAAGATGTCAGTGAATTGTAAAATGGTGACAGGACTGATCGATAGTATGGGGTCCCTGAACAGATCCAAATCAGGGATCCTGGAGGTGGTCAGGTCCTTTTACTCACACCTCTTGGGAAAGAGGGATCTAGATCGGGATGAGATGTCGGCTTTCCTGGCTGAAACCATCCCTGAGCCAGGGGATGATCCCTCTCTTGGTGTTTTGGCAGAAGCAATCAGGGAAGAGGAAGTGAGACTGGCCATTGATGGGCTTCGGCCCAAAAAATCGCCAGGTCCGGATGGCTTAACATCCGAATTTTATAAGACCTTTAGGGACTCCTTGGTCCCCCTCTTGACTGGGGTGTTTAATGAGTGTCTTTCCTCGGGTACTCTTCCCGGTTCAATGAGGAGGTCAGCCCTGATTATTCTGTCAAAGGGTAAAGACTCGTCCCGTATTGAGAATTGGCGTCCCATAGCGCTTCTCAATACGGACCGGAAGGTTCTGGCGAAGGTGTTGTTTAACCGGCTGGTCAAGTTTGCACCCCGGCTCCTTTCGGAGGCCCAGCACTGCTCTGTTCCAGGCCGCAGCACCTTTAGTGCTGTGCTCGGTGTCCGAGAGGCAGTGGAACAGGGTAGGGCAGGTCACTGGAAGGGGTATCTACTGTCATTAGACCAAGCAAAAGCCTTTGACAGGGTTAACCATGAGTACCTCTGGTCTGTCCTTTTAAGGTACGGTCTGCCTGGGAGGTTTGTAAATTGGCTAGTACCAAGGGGCTGAGACTTTCCCGCTCGTGAACGGTTGGTCGGGGCGCCCTTTTGAGGCGGATTCTGGGGTCCGTCAGGGCTGTCCTCTGAGCCCACTTTTATACGCGTTCGCAATCGATCCCTTCCTGAGGAGGGTAGATAGTGGACCGTTGGTGGGAGTCGGGATGGACCAGGCAGGCTCTGGGCCCCCTCTGAGGGTGGTGGCGTACGCTGACGATGTTTCCCTTTTCGTATCCTCGATAGGGGAGGCTGATTGGGTCATGTCCGAGGTCGTGCGTCACTCGGAGGCATCCGGGTCCATGATCAACCGGGAAAAGTGTGAGAGTCTCTGGCTGGGAGGGGGAGATCCCAGTTTTGATCTCCCGGGCACCCTTCCAGAGCCCCAGGCCTCCGCCAAAATTTTAGGCATCGAATTTGGCCCCGGGGACTACCCCAGCAAAATTGGGAGGGCAGACTCAAGAATGCCGCCCAAAAGGTGGACCAGTGGAAGGGTTGGTCTTTAACCCTGAGGGAAAGGGTTGGCTTGGCTAAAGGCTTTCTGCTTCCCTTGTTAATTTACCTGGGCAGTGTGTGCATCTTGCCAGAACCTCTCTGGACACGGGTTTACAGCCTGTTCTTCCAGCTGTTATGGGGGAATAGGCTCAACCTAATCAAGAGAGAGGTCACGTACCGTACGAGGAGACTAGGTGGGTTGGGTATGGTCAACCCAGTAGTGTTCTTAGTGAACACCTTTCTTAAAGCCAATGTTTCCAACCTCTGGCTAGAGAGGGCTCCTCCGTGGGTATTCTCCTGCAGGGGTTGGTTTCGGCCCTTCTTCCAGGAATAGGAGACAGGAGGGCAAGTGAAGGATCTCCGTACACCTCACGGACATCTCCCGGCTTACGCTACCCCGGTTCTGAAGGTAATCCGCCGGTGGGGTCTGGAAATGAGGGAAATCAGGACCATGTCGAGACAATGTCTTGACAGAAGGGTTCTGTTGACCCATTTCCAGAAGCCCCTGGTCCTCAGGGATTGCCCGGGCCGGGATCTGGAGGTGGGGCTCGGGCTTTTAAATTCAGAGCGGATCCCCACGAAGTTTTGGGACTTGGCCTGGCGCTGCTTTCACGGGAGACTGTATGTAAGGGACAACTTGAAGTACAGGAACTCTGATGATCGGGGTTGTCCTCGTGAGGAGTGTGGCGACGTGCTGGAAAGCATGGAGCACTTCCTCCTTCAGTGTCCCTTTAATGCAGAGGTTTACAACAGGGTGGGTGCTTCCATACGTTGGCCGCGGCTGGCGTCCCTTTCCTATGCCGAGTGGGTCTATGGGGCGTTCAGATCCCTGGGTGGCCGAGAGAGCGGAGCACTTTATTCTTAGTTAGCGTAGTGGTCAGGTTTTACACGTGGAATGCACGGTGTTTAGTATCGACGCAACAGAAAGCCCTCCCCCGGGATGAGGTGGTTAGTAACATCTTGGGTGACCTGGGGAAGGTGCGTTCTTTGGAGTTCGAGAGGTTGGGTGTGAGGAGGGCCTCTTGGCTTTGGAGGGGCTTCTCCTTTTAAAAAACACACTCAAGGGAGAGTTCTGTGTGTGAATGGCGGTAGGGACAGCATAAGGTGGTGTGGGTGTTGAGGGAGAGAAGTAGGGGCAGATAGGGTCAGGGAGGGTCAGTAGTGAGGGACAGATAGAGAGTTAAGTTAAGTTAGGTAGACTAGGGATAGATAGGGATAGATAGGGACAGTTTTGTTAGGGTTAGAAGTAGGGACAGTTTTAATTGACAAGGGACAGGGTGAATGTGTTAGTTGGTAAGGGATAGGGCCTCTTAGGGCTCCAGTCTCCTGGTGATGGGCTATTGCATGGCACAATGTAGTTTTTTGTTTTGTAATTAAAAAAAAAAAAGAAATGGATATTGAGGCTTGCAGGCACCAAACTTGGGCCTCGTGTGTTAGGAAATGTTTTAAAGTAGTTATGTAACATTAAGGTAAATTTTTGGTGATAATGTGATACAATGTGGTTGTAGTAATGTAATTATGTTTTGTTGTGTTTGTAATTATATTATATGTATATGTTATTATATTATATGTATATGTTATTATATGATTGTTTTTTTGAGCGTATGTAGATTGTTGTGTGTGGGGGTATAGTCAGGTTGGGTGGGGGTTGTCTGGGGGTTTTTGAGGGGTGTGGAAAAAAATCTTTGAGGGCAATGGGCAAAGAACTTTGAAGATATGGACCCAAGGACCCAGTTGATTTCTGATGAAAATAAAAAAGAGGGGCATAAAACTTTATATGGACCCGGATTTTTGCAGTGTTTATTGAGGCCATGAACTGATGGACCTGTGGTGTGGTGGGGGTTATAATATAAAAAAAAAAAAAAATATTAAAAAAAAAAAAAATTTGTTAGTAAGCTAAGTTTTTCTGTGTGGCGGCCAGAATGGCCTTTCGTGTTCTATGCTAAGGCAGTGGGCCAAACCCTTTTGTTTCTTTTCTCCTGTAAATATGTAAATATGTTGTATAAGTGTGGTATGTATGGTGGTAGAATGAGTGAATGGAAATTTTGGGTTTTTCTTTTTGTTTCCCCTTTTGTTTTTTTCCCTTTTCTTTGAAGGGTTTCCTGCTGGGGGTCCCTGAGGAGCTGCAAAGTTTCATCAAGTGGACTCGTGTGTGGAAGATCTCGATTAATAAGGACAAGAAAGTGAGGAGTGAATAGGTGATAAGTTTTTCTTTAGGTATTGTATCTTTTGTTTTGGATTGGAGTTGTTGTTTTGTGTATATATTGTATGTGTTTTGTATTTTTTAAATAAAAAAAGAGTTCCAGCTCCACCCAGGAAGTGGGAGGGTGTGGTTGCTGGTGGTGGAAGCAGAGAGCAAGGCTGCTAGGAGCTGAGTGCCTGGGAAGGAGGATTTTTTTTTTCTCTATCTGGACTACTACCAGCCCCTTCCCAGGCAGAGAGACCTTCCCTGGGACTGAGCGTCTGGGCTGTGCCCCTGGCTCCCACCCCCTGGCAAGCTAGCTGGGGGTGGGGGCTCACATATCATCTGGAGGCCCACGCTGAAGCAAGCCAGTCCCAGGGATGAATAGGAGGAAGACACCGGGGGGCCGCAAGGCTCCAGGATCCAGGACCCCTGAAGCCGGGGCCGTGGCAGCTCCTTCTCCCGGTGAGGAGGCTGCAGGCAGAGGTGCGGCAGGAGCCCCCTTAATATCTGGGGCTCCAAGGCTGCGGGAGAGCCGTCCACCATCTATGCCTCCCGCATCCATGCCCACCTCTGTGAGTATGAGGAGGCAGCTAAGCAGCTGAGGATACTCCGGGAGAGGTTGAAGGGAGCCCGAGTGACAGCAAAAAGTCGGCTCTCTGCCTCAAAGAGAGCGGAGGTATCTGCCACGGTCGGAAGGCTGAAGGGGAGATAAGAGCACTGGAAGAGAGGAGGAAGATCATCCTGGAGGGAAGCGGCCCCTTCGAGGAGAAGCTAATGAACGATGACCGGTTCAGAGCCCTGACCGGGGGGTCTCCTGGGGGTCAGGAGGCCCCAGCCAGGTGGAGGACGAGGAGGAGGAAGATGGCGGAACATCTGCGCCAGCTCCACCTGGGGACCTGGTGAGTAAGAGCGCCCAGGACCTGGTGAGTAAGAGCGCCCAGGACCTGGTGGGTAAGAGCTCCCAGGTATCGCACAGCGGGATAGCCCCCGAACAAGTGGCTCTCCCACCGGACTCCAGTGACATGGAGGAAAGTGGGAGTGAGGGGGAGGATGGAGGGAGCGGGAGTAATAACAAGGGGGCTGCCTCATCCTACAGCAAGTGAGGCAGATTGAGTCCCCGGCACGGTTTGGCACGCTGTTGTTTGGGGATGAGGTCTGCCTTGAGGATGAGGCAACTGGGAAGAGGGGAAGAAGGCGTAAGGCGAAGCAAGTGGTGGAGGAGAAACTTGTTTTTGTCCCTCTTTCCGGGGCCCCCCAGTCCCGCTGTGTGGAACCCGCTGCCCACCCCAGCCCGGGCCCTGTGGTGGGTCCGGTGCAAGGGAGCGGGGAGAGTAAAGTCTGCCTGGGTCTTGCTGACACTTCTGGTGGTGGCAGTTCGGATTCAGGCAGCGATATGGAGGTCGGTGCTGGTACTGGTAATGGTGGCGTTAGTGGGGGTGCTTGGGCTCAGTCCCCGGTGGCAGGGGGGCGGCCCAGCACCTGGTAAAGGTAAAGCCAGGGCCGCATCTCCAATTGCGGTGAGAGCAGCTTCTGGGCTCCCCACGAACGGATCCGTTAAATCTGGATCACTTATGGGGGTCCAGAAGCGTAGAAGGGGCGCAGATACTGCTGTAAAGCAACAATTAAAGACCTGCAAGGAGTTGGTCGCTCCCCTGGAGGCGACCGTGGTGAAGCCGGGGCACTCGGCACGTAGACCCCAAAAGGGGTCCGTGCGGGGGACCCCGCCACCACTGGATGCCGAAGGGGAGTGGCCAGCCTTGCCTACAGCAGGGGGTGGTACAGAGCGGCAGTGAAGGCCTGTGGGGGGGGCGTGGCCTCCCTGAATGTTGCCCTGCCTGCAGAGGCATGCAGGGGGGCGTGCTCTCCTTGACCGCAATCCCGCCTGCCGTGCTCGCATCATCTGGGGTGGGTGTGGCCTCGCAAGGGGCTGCTGCCCAGCCTGGAGTTGCTGTAGCCGGTGGAGGGGGCGTGGCCTCGGCGGCCGTGGCTCCGCCCACTGTGCCCGTGTCATCTGGGGTGGGCGTGGCCTCGCAAGGAGCTGCTGCCCGACCTGGAGTGACTGTGGGCCGGCAGGGGGCGTGGCCTCGGCGGCCGTGGCTCCGCCCACTGTGCCCGAGTCATCTGGGGTGGGCGTGGCCTCGAAAGGGGCTGCTGCTCAGCCTGGAGTGGCTGTGGCCAGTGGGGGGGCGTGGCTTCGGCGGGTCCGCCGCTCTCTGTCCTGCCCACCCATACCATCGGGTCTGCAGCCCCAAAAGCCGGTAGGGAGTTGTCGGGGTCCCCAACCCACTTACTGTCATCTGGTGGTACGGGGGCTCCGGCGCTCCAGGTAAAGCCGGAGGAGGAGGTGTGTGGAGGGCAGGGTGCGGTGGCAAAGTCCGTCCCTGCCCTAGGAAGCACAGAGAAAGGAAAGAAGAAAAAAAAAAAAAGTGTTCCAGAGAGCCAGGAGCTGCTGCTGCTCCTGAGCCCAGGCAGGTGTACTAAGTGCACTCTGCTCTGGAGCATTTAAAGGGGCAGCGGCACTCCTGGGTAGAGGCAAAAAAAAATGATGAAGACAAAGACATCTTTATCCAGCCAGGGCCCCCAGCAGGAGGTGTGGAAAGCGGCAGACCTAAAAGCAAGGATAAAGGCAATGTAAATATTGTAAACAATGCAAATATTGTAAATAATGAAAATAATGTAAATAATAGTGTATATATGGATAGTATGGATAGTGAGGTTGATAGTGATGGTGTGAGTGACATTTTTGAAGAGCTGTTTGCGGAGGTGGTGCATGGAGGTGTGAGTGATGGCGAGGGTGGTATGAATGAGGGAGTGAGTCTGGGAGTGAAAGCCGGGGTAGATGCAGGTGTGAATGTGGGAGCAAGTGTGAGTGGGGTAAGGGCTGGTCCATCTGCCTCCCCAGCCGTGGCTCCCAGGCGTTCATATGCGGGGTCACGGCTGGGGGTAGGGGGGTCTCCCGTGGGGGTTCTCAGGGGGTCTCCTCACCTCTGGACTCCGGGGACGGCGTTTTGCACCGCCGTTTCCTGGAGGCCCTCAAAAGGGGAGAAAGGTTGATAATTGTAGAGGGGAGGACGGTGGACTTGTCTTTCTGGATAGAGAGACATGGTTTAGCCGCCTTCCAAGAGAGAAGAGAGGGAGGGACTGTCTGGTCTCTCCCAACAGCCGGGCAAGGGCTGGTAAGGAGGAATGTGGTCCGTCTTCGGTGGGGGGGCAGTGAAGCTTGCCCACCCAGGAGTAGGGTGGTGGAGCTCCTCCTGAAGATGGGCTTTAGGGCAGAAGACATCTTTGCCCTGATCCATCCCACATTAGCCCGTTTCTTTGACATCAGCTTTGTTCGGCCAGAGGGGCTTGAGCTCTTCTGGTCAAATTATGAGCTGGTGAAAGGGGAGCCCGGATGGCGAGGCTTCGTCGTACAGGCGGTGTCTCGCCAAAATTCCGTCAAGAGAGTGACCGTGGTGACATGTAACGAGTCACTCTCAGGCGTGGACATAATGACGTGGCTTTCCCGGTATGGGGAAGTCACTGAGGTCCCAAAAAAGAACAGGGACGAGTTTGGTATTTGGTCGGGGGGCTGGACCTTCATGGTTAAGTTGAAGGTCTCAGGCGATACGGTCACCCACATCCCTTCCTCGGCATTCCTGGGAAGGGACAGGATCCTGATCATCTACCAGGGGAAGCCGAAGGTTTGTCACAAGTGCGGCGATCCCCGCCACTTCAGCGCAAGCTGCAAGGTGCAGAAATGTGCCTTGTGTGGCGGGGTGGCCATCTCGCCGCTGCGTGTAGGGACATTCGGTGCAACCTGTGTGGTGACCTTGGTCACCCGTATAGCCGCTTCCCTCGCTCCTTCTCCAATACTGCTGTGGGCCCGGTGGGGGGAGACCGTGGGGGGGAAACCTCCGGCGGGGCTTCCTCTGTCGCGGCGGCGGTGGTGGCGGGGAGGGGGCTGAGGGGCCAGTGAGGAAAGGCAAAGTCACTAGGGGCCCCTCATATCAGCGGAGGCAGGTGGCTCGCCAGGGGGGTAAGGAGCAGGTGGAGCCTCGGGTAACCGGGGTGATGCCTGGTCCTCCCTCTGGGTTGGTGGCTAAAGCATCTGAGGCCCTGGGGGAGGAAGCGGTGAACGAGGAGATCAGGAGGATGGAGAGGGAGGATAAAGCGGCTGACTCAGACAACTCCTCTCAGTATGAAAGTGTTGATGAGGAAGTCTTAGAGCAGCCTACAATATCAAAGGGTGGAAAAAACGCAACAACAGGAGGGGGAGGAAGAGGCTGAATAAGTCTTCCAAATCCCCCCCACCCCCGACCGTGAGGGTACCAACGGAAGTGCCCACCGTTCCCCCTCTGATCACACTCTCCAACCGGTTCCAGGCCCTTGAGGACTCTGCTAAAGAGTTGCCGGACGAGGGCAGGGGACCGGGGGCGGCATCGGGGGGTCTTTTAGGGGATGGCGGAGTCCAACCCTTGGGGGATGTTGTTTCTCCCAAGGGGGGGACAGACCTGGAGTCCGGAGGTGAGGACACCAGGGGAGGAGGAATGGACACCTCGTCCACCTTAAAAAGGAAAGGTTCCGACTCCTCCCCAGAGGGTGGTGGGAGTGGGGTGGGTAAGAAGAAGGCCGTCGAGCTTGATCACTCATGATGGCTGAACTCGCTCCGTTGACACTGGCGTCCATTAATGTCGCCAGCATTAAGTCAGATGCGGCTAGATTTACGGCCTTTGATTTTCTCACCCGAATTGAGGCTGAAATTTTATTTTTGCAGGAGACCAGACTAACTGACATGGGGGCCATACATAAAGCACGGAGAGAGTGGAGGTGCGGGCCCTCATACTGGTCTCTTGCGGTCGAGCCGTATAGCGGGGTGGCAGTCCTCTTTAAGACTGCAGATGTGGAATGCAGATGAGTGATCGAGCTAGAAATGGGGAGGTGCCTGGTCCTTGACGTCTTCATGAGGGGACAAGAGCTGCGGCTCATAAACATCTATGGTCCACAATCAAAGTGGGACTGGAAATGTCTCTTCCTGAGGATTAAGCCCTTTCTTTTTACAAGCCGGCAGGTGGTCTTCGGTGGAGACTTCAACACCATTACGAGGTCCCGTGATCGGGGGGGTCCTGGAGATCACCTGGCTTATGACAGCGTCGCGCTCAATAGCATAGCCAGTGAAGCTCGCCTGGTGGATGTCCACATCCGGCACACCCCAGGTCACGGGGGTTTCACCTATCATAGGGGTAGCTGTAGATCTAGAATAGACAGGTTTTTTTTAAAGGAGGATGCCATCTTTTCTGCTGTGTCCGCCGTTGAGGTGGAGTTCTCCGATCACTGTCTAATTTTCTTTTCTCTGAATGTTGCAGAGACTCCCCGGATGGGAAGAGGGCTGTGGAAGCTGAATTCGTCCCTGCTGGAAGAAGCAAACGTGAGACAATCCTTCGAGGATTTTCTTCAGAGCCAGGTACCGCTTTTGGATCAATGTAGTAGTAAGTCAGAGTGGTGGGAGATCTTCAAAAAGCGGGTGGCGGGGTTCTTCCGCCAGCTCTCGAGCCACAGGAGTCTGAACAGGCATCGCTTGTATCAGGCAGTGGGGAGTAAACTCGAGCAGCTCGTCTCGACTGGAGGTGACCGTGAGGAAATCTCCAGAGTGAAGTCTTTGCTTAAGAGGTGTCAGTACGATAGACACACATCTTTGGTTTTTGAGAGGGATTTCAAGAAGTACCGCTCACCCGACCCCTACAGGAACTGTAAGATGTCAGTGAATTATAAAATGGTGACAGGACTGATCGATAGTACGGGGTCCCTGAACAGATCCAAATCAGGGATCCTGGAGGTGGTCAGGTCCTTTTACTCACGCCTCTTGGGAAAGAGGGATCTGGATCGGGATGAGATGTCGGCTTTCCTGGCTAAAACCATCCCTGAGCCAGGGGATGATCCCTCTCTTGGTGTTTTGGCAGAAGCAATCAGGGAAGAGGAAGTGAGACTGGCCATTGATGGGCTTCGGCCCAAAAAATCGCCAGGTCCGGATGGCTTAACATCCGAGTTCTATAAGACCTTTAGGGACTCCTTGGTCCCCCTCTTGACTGGGGTGTTTAATGAGTGTCTTTCCTTGGGTACTCTTCCTGGTTCAATGAGGAGGTCAGCCCTGAATATTCTGTCAAAGGGTAAAGACTCGTCCCGTATTGAGAATTGGCGTCCCATAGCGCTTCTCAATACGGACCGGAAGGTTCTGGCGAAGGTGTTGTTTAACCGGCTGGTCAAGTTTGCACCCCGGCTCCTTTCGGAGGCCCAGCACTGCTCTGTTCCAGGCCGCAGCACTTTTAGTGCTGTGCTTGGTGTCCGAGAGGCAGTGGAGCAGGGTAGGGCAGGTCACTGGAAGGGGTATCTACTGTCATTAGACCAAGCAAAAGCCTTTGACCGGGTTAACCATGAGTACCTCTGGTCTGTCCTTTTAAGGTACGGTCTGCCTGGGAGGTTTGTAAATTGGCTAGAGATCTTGTACCAAGGGGCTGAGACTTTCCCGCTCGTGAACGGTTGGTCAGTGCACCCTTTTGAGGTGGGTTCTGGGGTCCGTCAGGGCTGTCCTCTGAGCCCACTCTTATACGCGTTCGCGATCGATCCCTTCCTGAGGAGGGTAGATCGTGGACCGTTGGTGGGAGTCGGGATGGACCAGGCGGGCTCTGGGCCCCCTCTGAGGGTGGTGGCGTACACCGACGATGTTTCCCTTTTTGTATCCTCGAGAGGGGAGGCGGATTGGGTCATGTCTGAGGTCGTGCGTTACTCGGAGGCATCCGGGTCCATGATCAACCGGGAAAAGTGTGAGAGTCTTTGGCTGGGAGGGGGATCCTAGTTTTGATCTCCCGGGCACCCTTCCAGAGCCCCAGGCCTCCGCCAAAATTCTAGGCATCGAATTTGGCCCCGGGACTACCCCCAGCAAAATTGGGAGGGCAGACTCAAGATTGCCGCCCAAAAGGTGGACCAGTGGAAGGGTTGGTCTTTAACCCTGAGGGAAAGGGTTGGCTTGGCTAAAGGCTTTCTGCTTCCCTTGTTAATTTACCTGGGCAGTGTGTGCATCTTGCCAGAACCTCTCTGGACACGGGTTTACAGCCTGTTCTTCCAGCTGTTATGGGGGAATAGGCTCAACCTAATCAAGAGAGAGGTCACGTACCGTACGAGGAGACTAGGTGGGTTGGGTATGGTCAACCCAGTAGTGTTCTTAGTGAACACCTTTCTTAAAGCCAATGTTTCCAACCTCTGGCTAGAGAGGGCTCCTCCGTGGGTATTCTCCTGCAGGGGTTGGTTTCGGCCCTTCTTCCAGGATGGGAGACAGGAGGGCAAGTGAAGGATCTCCGTACACCTCACGGACATCTCCCGGCTTACGCTACCCCGGTTCTGAAGGTAATCCGCCGGTGGGGTCTAGAAATGAGGGAAATCAGGACCATGTCGAGACAATGTCTTGACAGAAGGGTTCTGTTGACCCATTTCCAGAAGCCCCTGGTCCTCAGGGATTGCCCAGGCCGGGATCTGGAGGTGGGGCTCGGGCTTTTAAATTCAGAGCGGATCCCCACGAAGTTTTGGGACTTGGCCTGGCGCTGCTTTCACGGGAGACTGTATGTAAGGGACAACTTGAAGTACAGGAACTCCGATGATCAGGGTTGTCCTCGTGAGGAGTGTGGCGACGTGCTGGAAAGCATGGAGCACTTCCTCCTTCAGTGTCCCTTTAATGCAGAGGTTTACAACAGGGTGGGTGCTTCCATACGTTGGCCGCGGCTAGCGTCCCTTTCCTACGCCGAGTGGGTCTATGGGGCGTTCAGATCCCTGGGTGGCCGAGAGCGGAGCACTTTATTCTTAGTAGCGTAGTGGTCAGGTTTTACACGTGGAATGCACGGTGTTTAGTTTTGACGCAGCAGAAAGCCCTCCCCCGGGATGAGGTGGTTAGTACATCTTGGTGAACTGGGGAAGGTGCGTTCTTTGGAGTTCGAGAGGTTGGGTGTGAGGAAGGCTCTTTGGGTTTGGGGGGGCTTTCCTTTTAAAAACCACTCAAGGAAGTTCGTGTGTGAATGGCGGTTAGGGACAGCATAAGGTGGTGTGGTGTTGAGGGAGAGAAGTAGGGCAGATAGGGTCAGGAGGGTCAGTAGTGAGGGACAGATAGAGAGTTAGTTAAGTTAAGTTAGGTAGACTAGGGATGATATGGGATAGATAGGGACAGTTTTGTTAGGGATAGAAGTAGGGACGTTTTAATTGACAAGGAAGGGTGAATGTGTTAGTTGTAAGGGATAGGGCCTCTTAGGCTCAGTCTCCTGTGATGGGCTATTGCATGGCACAATGTAGTTTTTTGTTTTGTATTAAAAATAAAGAATGGATATTGAGGCTTGCAGGCACCAAACTTGGCCTCGTGTGTTAGGAAATGTTTTAAAGTAGTTATGTTACTTAGGTAAATTATTGGTGATAATGTGTTGTAGTAATGTAATTATGTTTTTTGTGTTTGTAATTATTATATGTATATGTTATTATATTATATGTATATGTTATTATATGATTGTTTTTTGAGCGTATGTAGATTGTTGTGTGTGGGGGTATAGTCAGGTTGGGTGGGGGTTGTCTGGGGGGTTTTTGAGGGGTGTGGAAAAAATCTTTGAGGGCAATGGGCAAATAACTTTGAAGATATGGACCCAAGGACCCAGTTGATTTCTAGATGAAAATAAAAAAGGGGCATAAAACTTTATATGGACCCGGATTTTTGCAGTGTTTATTGAGGCCATGAACTGATGGACCTGTGGTGTGGTGGGGGGTTATAATATATATACTTGTGTGGCGGCCAGAATGGCCTTTCGTGTTCTATGTTAAGGCAGTGGGCCAAACCCTTTTTGTTTCTTGTTTCTGTAAATATGTAAATATGATGTATAAGTGTGGTATGTATGGTGGTAGAATGAGTGTATGGAAATTTTGGGTTTTTCTTTTTGTTTCCCCTTTTGTTTTTTCCCTTTTCTTTGAAGGGTTTCCTGCTGGGGGTCCCTGAGGAGCTGCAAAGTTTCATCAAGTGGACTCGTGTGTGGAAGATCTCGATTAATAAGGACAAGAAAGTGAGGAGTGAATAGGTGTTATGTTGTTTTCTTTAGGTATTGTATCTTTTGTTTTCGATTGGAGTTGTTGTTTTGTGTATATATTGTATGTGTTTTGAATTTTTTAAATAAAAAAGAGTTCAGCTCCACCCAGGAAGTGGAGAGGTGTGGTTGCTGGTGGTGGAAGCTGTGTGCAAGCTGCTTGGAGCTAAGTGCCTGGGAAGGAGGATTTTTTTTTTCTCTATCTGGACTGCTACCTGCCCCTTCCCAGGCAGAGAGACCTTCCCTGGGACTGAGCATCGGGGCTGTGCCCCTGGCCCCACCCCCCGGCAAGCTAGCTGGGGGTGGGGGGCCTCACATATCATCTGGAGGCCCACGCTGAAGCAAGCCAGTCCCAGGGATGAATAGGAGGAAGACACTGGGGGGCCGCAAGGCTCCAGGATCCAGGACCCTGAAGCCGGGGCCGTGGCAGCTCCTTCTCCCGGTGAGGAGGCTGCAGGCAGAGATGCGGCAGGAGCCCCCCTTAATATCTGGGGCTCCAAGGCTGCGGGAGAGCCGTCCACCATCTATGCCTCCCGCATCCATGCCCACCTCTGTGAGTATGAGGAGGCAGCTAAGCAGCTGAGGATACTCCGGGAGAGGTTGAAGGGAGCCCGAGGGGACAGCAAAAAGTCGGCTCTCTGCCTCAAAGAGAGCGGAGGTATCTGCCACGGTCGGAAGGCTGAGGGGGGAGATAAGAGCACTGGAAGAGAGGAGGAAGATCATCCTGGAGGGAAGCGGCCCCTTCGAGGAGAAGCTAATGAACGATGACCGGTTCAGAGCCCTGACCGGGGGGTCTCCTGGGGGGTCAGGAGGCCCCAGCCAGGTGGAGGACGAGGAGGAGGAAGATGGCGGAACATCTGCGCCAGCTCCACCTGGGGACCTGGTGAGTAAGAGCGCCCAGGACCTGGTGAGTAAGAGCGCCCAGGACCTGGTGGGTAAGAGCTCCCAGGTATCGCACAGCGGGATAGCCCCCGAACAAGTGGCTCTCCCACCGGACTCCAGTGACATGGAGGAAAGTGGGAGTGAGGGGGAGGATGGAGGGAGCGGGAGTAATAACAAGGGGGGCTGCCTCATCCTACAGCAAGTGAGGCAGATTGAGTCCCTGGCACGGTTTGGCACGCTGTTGTTTGGGGATGAGGTCTGCCTTGAGGATGAGGCAACTGGGAAGAGGGGAAGAAGGCATAAGGCGAAGCAAGTGGTGGAGGAGAAACTTGTTTTTGTCCCTCTTTCCGGGGCCCCCCAGTCCCGCTGTGTGGAACCCGCTGCCCACCCCAGCCCGGGCCCTGTGGTGGGTCCGGTGCAAGGGAGCGGGGAGAGTAAAGTCTGCCTGGGTCTTGCTGACACTTCTGGTGGTGGCAGTTCGGATTCAGGCAGCGATATGGAGGTCGGTGCTGGTACTGGTAATGGTGGCATTAGTGGGGGTGCTTGGGCTCAGTCCCCGGTGGCAGGGGGGGCTGGCCCAGCACCTGGTAAAGGTAAAGCCAGGGCCGCATCTCCAATTGCGGTGAGAGCAGCTTCTGGGCCCCCCACGAACGGATCCATTAAATCTGGATCACTTATGGGGGTCCAGAAGCATAGAAGGGGCGCAGATACTGCTGTAAAGCAGCAATTAAAGACCTGCAAGGGTTTGGTCGCTCCCCTGGAGGCAACCGTGGTGAAGCCGGGGCACTCGGCACGTAGACCTCAAAAGGAGTCCGTGCGGGGGACCCCGCCACCACTGGATGCTGAAGGGGAGTGGCCAGCCTTGCCTACAGCAGGGGTGGGTACAGAGCGGCAGTGAAGGCCTGTGGGGGGGCGTGGCCTCCCTTAATGTTGCCCTGCCTGCAGAGGCATGCAGGGGGGGTGTGCTCTCCTTGACCGCAATCCCGCCTGCCGTGCTCGCATCATCTGGGGTGGGTGTGGCCTCGCAAGGAGCTGCTGCCCAGCCTGGAGTTGCTGTAGCCTGTGGAGGGGGCGTGGCCTCAGCGGCCGTGGATCCGCCCACTGTGCCCGAGTCATCTGGGGTGGGCGTGGCCTCGAAAGGGGCTTCTGCTCAGCCTGGAGTGGCTGTGGCCAGTGGGGGGGGCGTGGCTTCGGCGGGTCCACCGCCCTCTGTCCTGCCCACCCATACCATCGGGTCTGCAGCCCCAAAAGCCAGTAGGGAGTTGTCGAGGTCCCCAACCCACTTACTGTCATCTGGTGGTACGGGGGCTCCGGCGCTCCAGGTAAAGCCGGCGGAGGAGGTGTGTGGAGGGCAGGGTGCGGTGTCAAAGTCCGTCCCTGCCCTAAGAAGCACAGAGAAAGGAAAGAAGAAAAAAAAAAAAAGTGTTCCAGAGAGCCCAGGAGCTGCTGCTGCTCCTGAGCCCAGGCAGGGTGTACTAAGTGCACTCTGCTCTGGAGCATTTAAAGGGGCAGCGGCACTCCTGGGTAGAGGCAAAAAAAATGATGAAGACAAAGACATCTTTATCCAGCCAGGGCCCCCAGCAGGAGGTGTGGAAAGCGGCAGACCTAAAAGCAAAGATAAAGGCAATGTAAATATTGTAAATAATGCAAATATTGTAAATAATGAAAATAATGTAAATAATAGTGTATATATGGATAGTATGGATAGTGAGGTTGATAGTGATGGTGTGAGTGACATTTTTGAAGAGCTGTTTGCGGAGGTGGTGCATGGAGGTGTGAGTGATGGCGAGGGTGGTATGAATGAGGGAGTGAGTCTGGAAGTGAATGCCGGGGTGGATGCAGGTGTGAATGTGGGAGCAAGTGTGAGTGGGGTAAGGGCTGGTCCATCTGCCTCCCCAGCCGTGGCTCCCAGGCGTTCATATGCGGGGGTCACGGCTGGGGGTAGGGGGGGCTGCCGGGGGGGTTCTCAGGGGGTCTCCTCACCTCTGGACTCCGGGGACGGCGTTTTGCACCGCCGTTTCTTGGAGGCCCTCAAAAGGGGAGAAAGGTCGATAATTGTAGAGGGGAGGATGGTGGACTTGTCTTTCTGGATAGAGAGACATGGTTTAGCCCCTTCCAAGAGAGAAGAGAGGGAGGGACTGTCTGGTCTCTCCCAACAGCCGGGCAAGGGCTGGTAAGGAGGAATGTGGTCCGTCTTCGGTGGGGGGGCAGTGAAGCTTGCCCACCCAGGAGTAGGGTGGTGGAGCTCCTCCTGAAGATGGGCTTTAGGGCAGATGACATCTTTGCCCTGATCCATCCCACATCAGCCCGTTTCTTTGACATCAGCTTTGTTCGGCCAGAGGGGCTTGAGCTCTTCTGGTCAAATTATGAGCTGGTGAAAGGGGAGCCCGGATGGCGAGGCTTCGTCGTACAGGCGGTGTCTCGCCAAAATTCCGTCAAGAGAGTGACCGTGGTGACATGTAACGAGTCACTCCCAGGCGTGGACATAATGACGTGGCTTTCCCGGTATGGGGAAGTCACTGAGGTCCCAAAAAAGAACAGGGACGAGTTTGGTATTTGGTCGGGGGGCTGGACCTTCATGGTTAAGTTGAAGGTCTCAGGCGATACGGTCACCCACATCCCTTCCTCGGAATTCTGGGAAGGGACAGGATCCTGATCTTCTACAAGGGGCAGCCGAAGGTTTGTCACAAGTGCGGCGATCCCCGCACTTCAGCGCAAGCTGCAAGGTGCAGAAATGTGCCTTGTGTGGCGGGGTGGGCCATCTCGCCGCTGCGTGTAGGGACATTCGGTGCAACCTGTGTGGTGACCTTGGTCACCCGTATAGCCGCTGCCCTCGCTCCTTCTCCAATACTGCTGCGGGCCCGGTGGGGGGAGACCGTGGGGGGGAAACCTCCGGCGGGGCTTCCTCTGTCGCGCTGGCGGTGGTGGCGGGGAGGGGGCTGAGGGGCCAGTGAGGAAAGGCAAAGTCACTAGAGGCCCCTCATATCAGCGGAGGCAGGCGGCTCGCCAGGGGGGTAAGGAGCAGGTGGAGCCTCGGGTAACCGGGGTGATGCCTGCTCCTCCCTCTGGGTTGGTGGCTAAAGCCTCTGAGGCCCTGGGGGAGGAAGCGGTGAACGAGGAGATCAGGAGGATGGAGAGGGAGGATAAAGCGGCTGACTCAGACAACTCCTCTCAGTATGAAAGTGTTTATGAGGAAGTCTTAGAGCAGCCTACAATATCAAAGGGTGGAAAAAAGCGCAACAACAGGAGGGGGAGGAAGAGGCTGAATAAGTCTTCCAAATCCCCCCACCCCGACCGTGAGGGTACCAACGGAAGTGCCCACCGTTCCCCCTCTGATCACACTTCCAACCGGTTCCAGGCCCTTGAGGACTCTGCTAATGAGTTGCCGGACGAGGGCAGGGGACCGGGGGCGGCATCGGGGGGTCTTTTAGGGGATGGCGGAGTCCAACCCTTGGGGGACGTTGTTTCTCCCAAGGGGGGACAGACCTGGAGTCCGGAGGTGAGGACACCAGGGGAGGAGGAATGGACACCTCGTCCACCTTAAAAAGGAAAGGTTCCGACTCCTCCCCAGAGGGTGGTGGGAGTGGGGTGGGTAAGAAGAAGGCCGTCGAGCTTGATCACTCATGATGGCTGAACTCGCTCCGTTGACACTAGCGTCCATTAATGTCGCCAGCATTAAGTCAGATGCGGCTAGATTTACGGCCTTTGATTTTCTCACCCGAATTGAGGCTGAAATTTTATTTTTGCAGGAGACCAGACTAACTGACATGGGGGCCATACATAAAGCACGGAGAGAGTGGAGGTGCGGGCCCTCATACTGGTCTCTTGCGGCCGAGCCTGTATAGCGGGGTGGCAGTCCTCTTTAAGACTGCAGATGTGGAATGCAGACGAGTGATCGAGCTAGAAATGGGGAGGTGCCTGGTCCTTGACGTCTTCATGAGGGGACAAGAGCTACGGCTCATAAACATCTATGGTCCACAATCAAAGTGGGACCGGAAATGTCTCTTCCTGAGGATTAAGCCCTTTCTTTTTACAAGCCGGCAGGTGGTCTTCGGTGGGGACTTCAACACCATTACGAGGTCCCGTGATCGGGGGGGTCCTGGAGATCGCCTGGCTTATGACAGTGTCACGCTCAATAGCATAGCCAGTGAAGCTCGCCTGGTGGATGTCCACATCCGGCACACCCCAGGTCACGGGGGTTTCACCTATCATAGGGGTAGCTGTAGATCTAGAATAGACAGGTTTTTTTTAAAGGAGGATGCCATCTTTTCTGCTGTGTCCGCCATTGAGGTGGAGTTCTCCGATCACTGTCTAATTTTCTTTTCTCTGAATGTTGCAGAAACTCCCCGGATGGGAAGAGGGCTGTGGAAGCTGAATTCGTCCCTGCTGGAAAAAGCGAATGTGAGACAATCCTTCGAGGATTTTCTTCAGAGCCAGGTACCGCTTTTGGATCTCTGTAGTAGTAAGTCAGAGTGGTGGGAGATCTTCAAAAAGCGGGTGGCGGGGTTCTTCCGCAAGCTCTCGAGCCTCAGGAGTCTGAACAGGCATCGCTTGTATCAGGCTCTGGGGAGGAAACTCAAGCAGCTCGTCTCGACTGGAGGTGACCGTGAGGAAATCTCCAGAGTGAAGTCTTTGCTTAAGAGGTGTCAGTATGATAGGCACACATCTTTGGTTTTTGAGAGGGATTTACGGGAAGTACCGCTCACCCGACCCCTACAGGAACTGTAAGATGTCAGTGAATTGTAAAATGGTGACAGGACTGATCGATAGTACGGGGTCCCTGAACAGATCCAAATCAGGGATCCTGGAGGTGGTCAGGTCCTTTTACTCACACCTCTTGGGAAAGAGGGATCTGGATCGGGATGAGATGTCGGCTTTCCTGGCTGAAACCATCCCTGAGCCAGGGGATGATCCCTCTCTTGGTGTTTTGGCAGAAGCAATCAGGGAAGAGGAAGTGAGACTGGCCATTGATGGGCTTCGGCCCAAAAAATCGCCAGGTCCGGATGGCTTAACATCCGAATTTTATAAGACCTTTAGGGACTCCTTGGTCCCCCTCTTGACTGGGGTGTTTAATGAGTGTCTTTCCTCGGGTACTCTTCCCGGTTCAATGAGGAGGTCAGCCCTGATTATTCTGTCAAAGGGTAAAGACTCGTCCCGTATTGAGAATTGGCGTCCCATAGCGCTTCTCAATACGGACCGGAAGGTTCTGGCGAAGGTGTTGTTTAACCGGCTGGTCAAGTTTGCACCCCGGCTCCTTTCGGAGGCCCAGCACTGCTCTGTTCTAGGCCGCAGCACCTTTAGTGCTGTGCTCGGTGTCCGAGAGGCAGTGGAACAGGGTAGGGCAGGTCACTGGAAGGGGTATCTACTGTCATTAGACCAAGCAAAAGCCTTTGACCGGGTTAACCATGAGTACCTCTGGTCTGTCCTTTTAAGGTACGGTCTGCCTGGGAGGTTTGTAAATTGGCTAGAGATCTTGTACCAAGGGGCTGAGACTTTCCCGCTCGTGAACGGTTGGTCGGGGCGCCCTTTTGAGGTGGGTTCTGGGGTCCGTCAGGGCTGTCCTCTGAGCCCACTTTTATACGCGTTCGCGATCGATCCCTTCCTGAGGAGGGTAGATCGTGGACCGTTGGTGGGAGTCGGGATGGACCAGGCGGGCTCTGGGCCCCCTCTGAGGGTGGTGGCGTACCTGACGATGTTTCTCTTTTCGTATCCTCGAGAGGGGAGGCGGATTGGGTCATGTCCGAGGTCGTGCGTTTCTTCGAGGCATCCGGCTCCATGATCAACCAGGAAAAGTGTGAGAGTCTCTGGCTGGGAGGGGGAGATGCTAGTTTTGATCTCCCAGGCACCCTTCCAGAGCCCCAGGCCTCAGCCAAAATTCTAGGCATCGAATTTGGCCCTGGGGACTACCCCAAGCAAAATTGGGAGGGCAGACTCAAGATTGCCGCCCAAAAGGTGGACCAGTGGAAGGGTTGGTCTTTAACCCTGAGAGAAAGGGTTAGCTTGGCTAAAGGCTTTCTGCTTCCCTTGTTAATTTACCTGGGCAGTGTGTGCATCTTGCCAGAACCTCTCTGGACACGGGTTTACAGCCTGTTCTTCCAGCTGTTATGGGGGAATAGGCTCAACCTAATCAAGAGAGAGGTCACGTACCGTACGAGGAGACTAGGTGGGTTGGGTATGGTCAACCCAGTAGTGTTCTTAGTGAACACCTTTCTTAAAGCCAATATTTCCAACCTCTGGCTAGAGAGGGCTCCTCCGTGGGTATTCTCCTGCAGGGGTTGGTTTCGGCCCTTCTTCCAGGAATGGGAGACAGGAGGGCAAGTGAAGGATCTCCGTACACCTCACGGACATCTCCCGGCTTACGCTACCCCGGTTCTGAAGGTAATCCGCCGGTGGGGTCTGGAGATGAGGGAAATCAAGACCATGTCGAGACAATGTCTTGACAGAAGGGTTCTGTTGACCCATTTCCAGAAGCCCCTAGTCCTCAGGGATTGCCCAGACCGGGATCTGGAGGTGGGGCTCGGGCTTTTAAATTCAGAGCGGATCCCCACGAAGTTTTGGGACTTGGCCTGGCGCTGCTTTCACGGGAGACTGTATGTAAGGGACAACTTGAAGTACAGGAACTCCGATGATCGGGGTTGTCTTCGTGAGGAGTGTGGCAACGTGCTGGAAAGCATGGAGCACTTCCTCCTTCAGTGTCCTTTAAAGCAGAGGTTTACAACAGGGTGGGTGCTTCCATACATTGACCGCGGCTGGCGTCCCTTTCCTACGCCGAGTGGGTCTATGGGGCGTTCAGATCCCTGGGTGGCCGAGAGCGGAGCACTTTATTCCTAGTTAGCGTAGTGATCAGGTTTTACACGTGGAATGCACGGTGTTTAGTATCGACGCAACAGAAAGCCCTCCCCGGGATGAGGTGGTTAGTAACATCTTGAGTGACCTGGGGAAGGTGCGTTCTTTGGAGTTCGAGAGGTTGGGTGTGAGGAGGGCCTCTTGACTTTGGAGGGGCTTCTCCTTTTAAAAACACACTCAAGGGAAAGTTTTTTTGTGTGAATTGTTGGTAGGGATAGCATAAGGTGGTGTGGGTGTTGAGGGAGAGAAGTAGGGGCAGTTAGGGTCAGGGAGGGTCAGTAGTGAGGGACAGATAGAGAGTTAGTTAAGTTAAGTTAGGTAGAGTAGGGATAGATAGGGATAGATAGGGACAGTTTGTTAGGGATAGAAGTAGGGACAGTTTTAATTGACAAGGGACAGGGTTAATGTGTTGTTAAGAGGTAAGGGATAGGGCCTCTTAGGGCTCCAGTCTCCTGGTGGTGGGCTACTGCATGACACAATGTAGCTTTTTGTTTTGCAGAATAAAATAAGAATGGATATTGAGGCTTGCAGGCACCAAACTTGGGCCTTGTATGATAGGAAATGTTTAAAATTTAGTTACGTTGCAGTATGGCACATATTGATAATGTTGTTGTTGTAAATTGTGTTTTGTACTTATATTGTATGTATGTATATATTATATGGTTTATTAAGTTGATTATTTTTGAGTATATGTAGATTGTTGATTGTGTGGATATAGTTAGGTTGGGTGGGGGTTGTCTGGGGGGGTTTTGTTGTGTGGTGAAAATTTTTTGAAGGGCAGTGGGAAAAAACTTGCTATGGACCCACGGACCCAAAAGAATGCTATTGGAAACAGGGGCATAAACGGTATATGGACCCAATTTTGCAGTGAAGAGGCCATGAACTGATGGACCTGTGGTGAGGTGGGGGGTAAAAAAAAAAAAAAAAAAATTATTATGTATATATTTTTGAAATAGGATAAGTATTGTGTTTTGGCGGCCAGAATGGCCTTTTGTGTTTTGTGTTGGGGCAGTGGGCCAAATCTTTTTGTTGTTGTATTTTTTCCTGTATATATGTAAATATGGTGAATAAGTGCGGTGTGTATGTAGTGTAAGCTTTTCAGGGGATATAGCTCTGGGATCGCCGTCCTGGCAGAGGAGTGGCACAAACAGTTCATTCACAGACAGCAGTTCTGGTGTAAACTGGCCGCAGCCAGCTTTATTAAAATCCACAGCAAACAGAAAGTGATCAAAACCAAATCATAAACAGAAATCCTGAGCCTCTCCGGCTACTTACTACACATAGATAATTACCCTCACTATCAGGGACCAGACTCTAATAGCCTGGCCCAAAATAACACATGTAATCTGTAGTTACCAGAGTGAGGTTTGCCGGAGACTCCAACAGCGTCTGAAGTCAGATCCAGACTGAGAGCCCCCGTCTGTACTTCCCAAGCAGCTACTTCTGGCTGTCTAATTAAACAGCTGTGTTCACTCAGGGTTGAACTGGAAGCCTGTCCCGGATGGGAATGAAGTGAACACCGTACTGACAACCTCTTTTTTATGCGCCCCAGCTAAGAAACCTGGGCGAGATACACACGCCGTCCAGTACGCACCCCTTCACTGTCTCACATATCCCCCCCCTCTTCTCCAGACCGGAGGGCTGGTCAACAACTCCAAAGAGACAGTGAACTCTGGACAAAGCATCCGCATTACCCTGTAATTTCCCAGGTTTATGCTCGACCGAGAAATTGAATTCTTGAAGCGAAAGGAACCACTTTGTCACCCTGGCATTCCTTTCCTTGTTCTGCTTCATCCATGCCAGAGGAGCATGGTCTGACTGCAATTTAAATTTTCTACCCAAGAGGTAATAACGCAGCGAGTCCAGCGCCCATTTGATTGCAAGGCACTCTCGCTCCACAATGGCATAATTTTGTTCAGCCGATGTCAATTTTCGACTTAGATACATGACTGGGTGTTCTTCACCCTTCACGACCTGCGACAACACCCCCCTAACCCCACATTAGAGGCATCAGTTTGAACAAGAAACTCTTCCCTGAAATTAGGGGTGACCAGAACTGGTCTTTGACACAAAGCCATTTTCAACGACAGAAATGCTTTTTCTGCCTCTGGATTCCAATTCATCATTTTTGACTTCCCCCCTTTTGTCAGGTCGGTCAATGGGGCAGCAATGGAGGCATAATTTGGTACGAATCTGCGATAGTACCCAGTGATGCCCAGAAACGCTTTGACCTGTCGTTTTGTGAGGGGTACAGGCCAGTTCCGAATTGCGTCTACCTTATCGATTTGTGGCTTGATCAGCCCCCTGCCAATGAGATATCCCAGGTACTTGGCCTCTTCTAGGCCAATTGCACATTTCTCTGGGTTTATGTTCAGCTCAGCTCCGCCTATCGAGTCTAAGACGGCTTGTACCTTAGCGAGGTGGCTCTCCCAATCGGAACTGAAAATTACCACATCATCCAGGTAGGCAGCTGCATAGGCTTGATGCGGGCGCAGGATCAGATCCATAAGCCTCTGAAAGGTAGCTGGGGCCCCATGCAACCCGAATGGCATCACAAGATACTGAAACAAACCTTCCGGGGTTGCAAAGGCCGTTTTTTCTTTTGCTTCCTCAGACAGGGGTATTTGCCAGTACCCTTTTGTCAGATCGAGGGTTGTAATATAACGGGCACCCCCTAACCTCTCGATTAGCTCGTCTACCCGTGGCATCGGGTATGCGTCAAATTTCGACACTTCGTTCAACTTTCTGAAATCATTACAGAACCTCCAGGTTCCATTAGGTTTTGGGATCAGGACAATCGGGCTACACCACTCGCTTTGGGCCTCCTCAATGACCCGAGTTCTAGCATGCGTTTGATTTCAGTAGAGACTATCTTTCTGTGGGCTTCTGGAATTCTGTACGGTTTTATCTTGACCTTAGTACCGGGCTCGGTCTCGATATGGTGTTTTACGAGAGAAGTCAGGCCGGGCAAGTCAGAAAACCTCTGCTGATTTTTCTGCAAAAACTCCCGTACTTCCTGTTTTTGGTGCACGGACAATGTCTCACCAATGGTCACAGGAGGTAGATATGGTTTCAACCCTTTCTCTACTTCACCCGAGGCCAACAATGACTCTCTGTCCCTCCAGGGCTTGATCAGATTGACATGGTACACCTGGTAGGGCTTTCGTCTCCCAGGTTGGTGTACTTTGTAAGTGACCTCGCTCACTTTCTGTACTATCTCGTATGGGCCATGCCACTTGGCCAAAAACTTACTTTCCACCGTGGGAATTAGGATTAGGACTCGATCCCCGGGGTTGAAAGTCCTAATTTTTGCTGACCGATTATATACCCTGCTTTGAGCTTCTTGGGCTCTCTGCAGATGATTCTTAACCAATGGCATAATTTTAGCCATCCTCTCTTGCATCTGGACAATATGCTCTATAACACTCTTGTATGGAGTTGTCTCGGTTTCCCATACTTCCTTGGCTATGTCTAGCAAGCCCCAGCGGTGCCGACCATATACCAACTCAAAGGGAGAAAACCCCGTAGAGGCCTGGGGCACCTCTCTGACCGAAAACATTAAGTAGGGTAACAGGTAGTCCCAGTCCCGCCCATCTTTCTCTACTGCTTTCTTTAACATATGTTTCAACGTTTTGTTAAAAGTTCAACCAGCCCATCCGTCTGTGGGTGATACACGGATGTCCGAAGGTGCGAGATTTTAAGCAACTTACACAGTTCCTTCATCACCTTGGACATAAAAGGTGTGCCTTGGTCCGTGAGGATCTCTTTCGGGATTCCTGTCCTGGAAAACATATGAAAGAGTTCCCGTGCAATATTTTTAGATGCCATATTTCTTAAAGGGACAGCCTCGGGGTACCGGGTTGCATAATCAAGTACCACTAGTATGTATTGGTACCCCTGGCTGATTTTACAATAGGACCTACCAAGTCCATCGCTACCCTTTCAAATGGTATCTCTATAACCGGCAGCGGGATTTAATGGACTGCGGAAGTGAGACACCGGAGCATTTATCTGACACGTGGGGCAGGTTTTGCAATAATCCTCCACATCTCGATAAACCCCTGGCCAGTAAAACCTCTGGAGGATTCTTTCCTGGGTCTTGTCCATCCCCAGGTGCCCACCCAGCACATGGTTATGGGACAAACCTAACACCATACTTCTATATGGCTTAGGTACTAGGAGCTGACTCACGGCCTCTCCCTTTACTTTAGTGACCCTGTATAGCAGGTCATTGTTCATGGCAAAATGGGGAAATTTTTCATCAGACCCAGGGCTCTTGTGGGATCTCATTCAGAACAGTTATATTCTCCCTGGCATGTTTAAGAGTTGGGTCTTGCAATTGCTCACTCCCAAAATTGCCACGGGACACCGGTAGGTCAGGGACATTCTGTTCTAGAGAACCATCCTCCCCCTCCCCAACATCACCTGTAATGGAAATTCATTTTTATCAGTATCAGCATCAATATCATGGTCATCATCATTATCATGATCATCATCATCATTATTATCACATAAGTTTAACGGCCCACTAGCATTGTGTTCCGCCCCTCGGGACTGCGCACCCTCAGTAGGAGCTTCATCACACTGTCCCGTAGAACCGTTTTTTTTCCAAAGACCCCAAAACAGGGAAAGTCACGACCCAATATGGCGGGATGCATCAGGTTCTTCACTACCCCCACTTCATACGAGATCTCCCCGAGTTTTGTGACGAAGTCCACGGACGTTACCGGGTAGACTTTGGTGTCTCCATGTATGCACACCACGCTCAGGTGTTTATCGGGATGAAGTCCCTATCAGCCAGGCTGGCATGTACCAGAGTCACTCGACTCCCTGAGTCTAGGAGGGCCTGTACTGGGCAGCCATTTATAACCACCGGAGACAGCTGTGGACCCGTGTCCTCGACTGGGGTGGCCACACACACAGGTTCCGCGAGGAAAGAGAGGGACTGTCCAGCGTCACAGTCCATAGGTTCCCCCACTAGTGGACAGTTGCTGAAATATGACCTTGTTCACGGCATCTCCAACACTGTCTCAGGTTGGGGTGTTCAGACGGGTAGACCTTTCTAGGCCTGGGGTCTCCTGACAGGGAAGTATCACCCTTTCGCTCACACATGTCCCCTCGGGGCTGACCCGGACTATCAACAGCCCCCCTTGCCCCCACAGCTGGAACTCTCTTACCGGGAGATGACGGAGGCCGGGTACTCCGAACTGATGATCGCTCGGACGGCTGGTCACGTAGATAGTCTTTGGTGGCGAAATACCTTTCTATCAAGCTGACCAGTTGATCGGCATCTTTGGGGTCTCCCTGTCCGACCCAGAGCTGTACCTCAGGAGGAAGGGCCCAGATGTACCGGTCCAGCACTACCTTTTCGACCATTTGGGCAGGGGTGCTGACGTCAGGTTCCAACCACTTCCTTACTAAAGAAATCAAGTCATACATTTGTGAGCGAGCAGGCTTGTCTCGCCTGTATCTCAGTTATGGACTCTCCTGGCACGGACTGCCCTCGTCACACCCAGGCGGGCAAGAATCTCCGCTTTCAACTTAGTATAGTTTTTGCTGTCCTGCTCGCTGAGGTCAAAATAGGCTTTTTGGGGTTCCCCAGTCAGATAGGGCGCGACCACCATAGCCCATTCAGATTGTGGCAGATTCTCCTTCTCTGCCAGTCTCTCAAATATAGCTAGATATGCCTCCACATCGTCATGAGGCGTCATCTTCTGCAGGGTCTGTTTTACCGCCTTCTTTACAGCGGATAATGCCGGTGACCCGGCGTCTTCATTCAGGGACGAGGTGCTAAGAGTTTTTTTTTAGTGCTGCAACCTGCTCCAGTAATAACCGGTTGGTCTCCTGCTGTTGCTGCTGGCTCTGTATGTGTTGCTGCTGCATGCTCTGCTGGGCCTGTAGGTGTTGTTGTTGCATGCTCTGCTGGGCCTGTTGCATGCTTTGCTGGGCCTGTAGATGTTGCTGCTGCATGGCCTGCTGGTTCTGGACCAGCTGCTTAACGAGCTCCTCCATACTGCCGGACATCTTGGGCTGGCTGACAGCCTTCACCCAAGACATATAGACTCCACAGTCCTCTCCACAACAAGTTCAGTTTTGCGGTGCAGACACCTTTTTTTTTTTTTCTTTTCAAAGTCTATTAGGGCTACTGTCTCTTTAAGACTGCTCCAACAGACATCTCTTTTTCTGACAAAACTTTTTCCTTTGCTGCTGTCTTCAGCCACTGTGCTGCCCCAGCATTCGAGCACCAATTGTAAGCTTTTCAGGGCGATATAGCTCTGGGATCGCCGTCCTGGCAGACGAGTGGCACAAACAGTTCATTCACAGACAGCAGTTTGGTGTAAACTGGCCGCAGCCAACTTTATTAAAATCCACAGCAAACAGAAAGTGATCAAAACCAAATCATAAACAGAAATCCTGAGCCTCTCCGGCTACTTACTACACATAGATAATTACCCTCACTATCAGGGACCAGACTCTAATAGCCTGGTCCAAAATAACACATATAATCTGTAGTTACCAGAGTGAGGTTTGCCGGAGACTCCAACAGCGTCTGAAGTCAGATCCAGACTGAGAGCCCCCGTCTGTACTTCCCAAGCAGCTACTTCTGGCTGTCTAATTAAACAGCTGTGTTCACTCAGGGTTGAACTGGAAGCCTGTCCCGGATGGGAATGAAGTGAACACCGTACTGACAACCTCTTTTTTATGTGCCCCAGCTAAGAAACCTGGGCGAGATATACACGCCGTCCAGTACGCACCCCTTCACTGTCTCACAGTAGGTTGAAAGGGTGAAAGAGTGAATGTGGGTTGTTTCTTTCTTTATTGTTTCCCCTTTTTGGTTTTCCCTTTTTCTTCAGAAGGTTTTCTGCTGGGGGTCCCTGAAGAGCTGTGAAGTTCAACAAGTGGACTCATGTGAGGAGGAAGGAGTCAAGTGAAGGCAAGAACTTGAAGGACCGTGTGTCTGGATTATTTCTTTTGGTATCGTTTTCGTTTTGGATTGATGTTTTGGTTTATGTATATGTTATGTTTTATACTTTAATAAAAAAGAGTTCCAGCTCCAGTGGCGTCCTGTAAGGCTGTGTTTCCATGGTACGGAAACACAGCGCTTTGGACCGGGCGGAAATTCCGCTCCGCCCAAAGCCCCGCCCCCTTCTGAACGCGCGTTCATTCCGGATGTGTTCAGGACACCTCCGGAACACATCCGAAATGATCGCAGGGCTGCATAGGACATGCTGCAGTCTAAAAAGACGCGCCGCATGTCCGGAAACGCAGGTCTCGTGCGTGTTTTGCAGCATAGTGGAGATGGGATTTCTTGAAATCCCCTCCACTATGCTGTAACATCTGGACGCTGCGTGATTGACGCTGCACCAACGCACAGCGTCAAACACGCAGCAATTCCGGACTGTTTCCTGATAGTGGAAACATACCCTAAAGCTGCTGCAGTAAAAAAGCTTGTATAAGGATGAGCTTGGCGGTCCACCGCAAGGCGTCCTACCACCACTCACAGCCCCTGTGCCTTGGGGTGCCTCCTGATGCTCTTCACTGATTGTCCCAGGGGCCCGAAGCATTTCCCTGAAAAAATTAAGTGTCCAAAGTACAGGTGGTGTAGCTTGCTTAACAGCTGTGTTAATCCGCTGACTAGCAGACACTGCTACTATGCCCAAAATTATTGTCGATTTTTCGGAAAAACCGAACTCTTCGAAATCTAGTTGCCCCCAGCAACACAACTCTCAAGTCCTTATCTTCATCTGCAAGCCGGATAAATTCTAATCCGGGTTGTTTTGCATGTAGGACCTCTAAGTGTTTATGTTGCGACTCTATTATGAATGGGGTGCAAGAATTTCAATCTCGTACCACAGGCACCAGTTTTAAAATCAACTGTCATGTCTATTGCCAATCGTGCTACATTATTTATTTAATTGAGTGCGATTGTGGGTTGCAGTACATCGGTCGGACGATACAGACGATGCATGCAAAGCTCAACAAGCACCGTCAAAATATCCGAAATGGGTTCATGCTACACAGTCTCTCAAAACATTTCTCCCTAGTGCACCAAAAGAATTTGAATTTGTTAAAACTCTCTGTTATTGACCAGATACCACATGATATGCCTGATCGGTATAATAATCTAATAAGAAGGGAGAGTTTCTGGATTTTTAAACTTGTTACACTGGACCCTGAGGGGTTAAACCTCACTATTGAAAAAGTCACGTAATATATGCATTTTGTTATTTTTATTTATTTATTTATTTTTCATTTATTTTTTCTTGTGTACATTGTTTTTATGTCATTTTTACGTTGGTTTTATTCAATTTATCTGTGTTTTTTTTGTTTTTGTTTTTTTTTCTTTTTTGCAGTCATATTTGCATTTTTAATCATGTGGGTGTTCTGATTAATTGCCTTTTAATTTTCATTTGCTGCTCCACCTTTATATAGCTTTACTACTCCATTCTATGTATAACTGCCACCTGAGGAAGACGGAGCTATTCCGTTGAAACGCGTTGTGGATATCAATAAATTAAGACTTTTTAATATCAGCTGAATTGCTTCCCTCGCGCTCCTTATGACCGGATTGCTTTATCATCACTTATGTCTGATCCTCTCTTGAGGTACCCGGCCGGAGCTGCTGCGGACAACCTTAATCTGATCTGCCTTCATCGCCAGCCTGTCGCTCCTTTGAAACCATCTATCTGAATTTGGTTGCAAAATTATTGTCTGGGTTAGATGCAATTAAAAATTTGTAATTAGATCTACAGCCGGTGGCTACTCCGCTGACTAGCAGACACTGCTACTAGACCCAAAATTATTGTACAGGCAAGATGCAGTTAAAAATTTGTAATTATATCTACAGCCGGTGGCTACCTCCGCTGACTAGCAGACACTGGTACTAGGCCCAAAATTATTGTCTAAGATAGATGCAGTTAAAAATTTGTAATTATATCTACAGCCGCTGTCTACTCCGCTGACTAGCAGACACTCAAGCTTTGGAGCAGACCTCTGATTCCCAGGCTATAGTATGAGTAAACAGCTTTAGTCTTCACACTTAACCATCTGTGTTACCCCAAGCCATAGTGTATGTAGTTTCTTACGGTTAAAGGGGGGGTGGGGAAAGACCCAACCCACCTGTAATTGACAATGCCAACGTCACGTAAAACAGCAACGGGACTCCCAAAAGAGTCTCCATTTTTTCCAAAAATTTGGGGCACAGACACCACTTAAGTAGCATCAATTGCCCCAGAGTTGCTTAAAATGGTTGGTGAGGTGATTTTACCAAATCCTCAAGCTTTTACTCTCCCCAGGATGACACAGGGGTAGAAAAGTCCTTGCAGATCAATGATTTGTTCATCTTTATGAACGTGAGTCTGTCTACATTTTCAGTGGACAGCCACGTGCGCTTATCTGTCAGACTCAGCACACCACCAGCAGCGCTGAACACACGTTCAGACAGAACAAAAAATATTATTAATTTGAAAGCTGGTGGAGCTTAGTATAGATGGCCTATTAGAATGAGTAACACACACTGCTACAGGCCCAAAATTCTTCTACAGGCAAGATGCAGCTAAAAATAATTATTAATTTGAAAGCTGGTGGAGCTTAGTATAGATGGCCTATTAGAATGAGTAACACTCACTGCTACAGGCCCAAAATTCTTCTACAGGCAAGATGCAACTAAAAATAATTATTAATTTGAGAGCTGGTGGAGCTTAGTATAGATGGCCTATTTGAATGAGTAACACACACTACTACAGGCCCAAAATTCTTCTACAGGCAAGATGCAACTAAAAAATAATTAATTTGAATGTGAGTTTAAGAGGCCCTATTGATGAGTAACACCTGCTACAGGCCAATTTTACGGCAGATGCAGCTAAATTATTAATTGAAAGTGGGAGCTAATAGATGCTTTGAAGATAACACACACTGCTACAGGCCCAAAATTCTTCTACAGGCAAGATGCAGCTAAAAATAATTATTAATTTGAGAGCTGGTGGAGCTTAGTATAGATGGCCTATTTGAATGAGTAACACACACTGCTACAGGCCAAAAATTCTTCTACAGGCAAGATGCAGCTAAAAATAATTATTAATTTGAAAGCTGGTGGAGCTTAGTATAGATGGCCTATTAGAATGAGTAACACACACTGCTACAGGCCCAAAATTCTTCTACAGGCAAGATGCAGCTAAAAATAATTATTAATTTGATAGCTGGTGGAGCTTAGTATAGATGGCCTATTAGAATGAGTAACACACACATGCTACAGGCCCCAAATTATTTTCCGGCCTAGATGCAGCTACAAATTATTAGCATTTTTAAAGCTTAAAACGTTTGGTGAGGTGATTTTAGCAAATCCTCAAGCTTTTACTCTCCCCAGGATGGCACAGGGGTAGAAAAGTCCTTGCGGATCCATGATCTTTTCATCTCTATGAACGTGAGTCTGTCTACATTCTCAGTGGACAGCCGCGTGCGCTTATCTGTCAGCACACCACCAGCAGCGCTGAACACATGTTCAGAAAGAACATTGGCTGCGGGGCATGACAAGATCTCCAAGGCGTGAGTGGCGAGCTCCAGCCATTTATCCAGATTGGAAGCCCCAAAAGTGCAAGGGTCCAGAGACACAGTCATGGCTTCGATGTTCAGTTGGAGATACTCCTGTACCATCGTCTCTAGGCGTTGACTATGTGTCTGACTTCTTGTCTCCTGTGGCCTTGCAAAGGATGGGCTAAAAAACTGGTGAAAGGATTCCGCAAAATTGCTGTGAACACCAGCAGATACTGTGTTTCTGTTACGGTTTGAGTGCTGAACACTCGACAGTCCCACGGTTGGCAAGTTAGAACTGTGAGATTCACTACGTGCACCACTGGTGTTTTGTGGAAAAGCACATGTAAGATTCTGCAACAGTCTCTGCTGATACTCCTGCATGCGTGAATCCCTTTCTATGGCTGGAATTATTTCAGCAAATTTACTTTTGTACCGGGTATCAAACAGTGTGGCTACCCAGTAGTCAGGATTATTTCGAATTCTGACAATTCGAGGGTTATGTTGCAGGTAGTGCAGCAAGAAGGCACTCATGAGTCTTGCGCATCCGGGAGCACCAAGTCCCTGTTGTGTTGGTGGTGAGGTACGACTCATGCTTCCTTCCTCTGCCCTCTCCCCCAACCTCGCACAACAGAAATGTGATCAAGGTCTCCCTCATCTGATCAGTCTTCCATGCCCATCGCCAGTTCGTCACCCACTTCTTCCTGGGCTCCTGCACCTTCCTCACTAGTTTGGCTGCTACCATGTGCCCTGGTTAATCCCTCTCCCCCACCCTCCCATGCCAGCCGCCTTGGTGCTGCCGACTGTCTGGACCATGCAGATGTTAGCCCTTCCGCATACAACTCCTCCTCCTCTTCTTCCTCCAGCTCCTCTTGTTCCACCACCTGACTCCGAATTCTGTTTAACATCTGCTCCAGCATGTAAATCACCGGAATAGTTATGCTGATAATGGCATCGTCAGCACTAAACATCTTCGTGGCCATTTCAAAACTGTGCAGAAGGGTGCATAGGTCCCTGATCTGAGACCACTCCTCCAGCGTGATTTGCCCCACCTCTGGATCTCGTTGGCCCAGGCTATAATTCAGAACATATTGCACCAGGGCTTGTCGGTGCTGCCACAGTCGCTGCAACATGTGCAGAGTTGAATTCCACCGTGTTGGCACATCGCATTTTAGCCGGTGAAGTGGCAGGCCCAACGACTTCTGTAGAGATGTAAGTCGCTGAGCTGCGGGATGCGAACGGCGGAAGTGAGCAGACAGCGACCGTGCCCTCTGAAGAAGGCCATGTAGTCCGGGATAGTGGGCTAAAAATTGCTGGACAACCAGGTTCAACACGTGAGCCATACAAGGCACGTGTGTGACATTGTCCCGGCGAAGGGCCGCAAACAGGTTTGCGGCATTGTCGCACACGGCCTTCCCTGGTTGCAGGTCCAGTGGAGACAACCATTCATGAAACTGGTTCTCCAGAGCTGACCACAACTCCTCAGCTGTGTGACTCACATTTCCCAGACATTTCAACGTAAAAAATTGCCTGATTACGTTGAGCCCTTCAGCCAGCATAGCAAGGAGGTGTGCTGCAGGATCCCTACTGCGCAGTTAGAAAGTCTTTGGCATGAACAGACAGACTTTGGGTGCAGGTGGAGGACCGAGAGGAGGTTGAGGAGGCAGAAGCCGTGGAGGAACTTCGAGATAAAGAGGATTGACGCAGAACTCGTGGGGACGACAAGACTTGGACAGCAGCCCCTTGTCCTGTTGTCACCATAGTTACCCAGTGCCCAGTCAGCGACATGTAACACCCCTGTCCATGCCTACACGTCCAAGTGTCTGTGGTGAAATGCACCCTGTCACACATTGAGTTTCTGAAAGAAGCTGTGATGTTGTGTGTGACATGCTGGTGGAGCGCAGGCACATCTTTCTTTGAGAAGTAGTGCCGACTGGGTATTTGGTACTGGGGCACTGCGACGGACATAAGGGCTCAAAAATCCTCTGTGTCCACAAGGCGGAAAGGCAGCATTTCTGTAGCCAAGAGCTTGCAGATGGTGAAATTCAACCTCTTAGCTTTCTCATGGCTAGGAGGAAATGGTCTTTTACTTGTCCACATCTGAGTGACCGAGGGCTGGATGTTGTGCGTAGACGGGGTTGAGTAGGGTGTCCCCGGACAACTGACGGTCTGTGAGGAAGATGCAGGCGCAAAAGTTAGGTTGCCTTGATCCAAAGGTGGTGCTCTCGATGTCGGAGAGCGCTCAACACCAGCTGGTGTTTCCTCTTCCAAATGAACTGATGACCTGCCAATCTGACTGGCTGTTGCTGGTAATGAGGTGCCAGGTCTGAGTCTCAAAACTGGTCTGACTGCTGTCCCCCCAGTCACAGAGGATGAAGAGGCCGCGGTCGCGGATGCACTAGATGGGGCAGACGGTGGTTGGGCCGGCCCGCTAGGCCGCATTGTAGCACAGTGAGCTTGCCACTGCAACTTATGCTTCATATCCATGTGACGGTTCATGCATGAAGTACTCAAACTATGGATTTTTTGGCCTCTACTTAGCTTTTGGTCACAAATGTTACAGATAACACGAGTTGGGTCATCCTTATCGATGTTAAAAATTGCCCAGGCTATGCAAGGCTTAGAACCCATGCGACCTGAAGAGCCACCTTGACTTGTGGTCAGAGGCAGAGTTGTGGTTGAGGATGCAGTTGGTGACGTGCTTCCAGTACTACGTCTCTGTCCAGGAAGGCGCAACCTGAGCTCGTTGTCACTAGAATCCTCCTCCAACTCCTCTGCTGACCTCATCGACTGTTTGACTGTGGGTTGACAGTAAGTGGGATCTAAAACCTCGTCATCATCACCCTGTGTGTTCTCACCCCCGTCGTCCTCAGAGCCAACCTCTTCCTGCCCTGACACAAAACTCAAGTTGTCGCTCACATCTGGTATTTGAGTCTCATCATCGTCTTCCTCATTGTCTCCACCAACAGGAGTTACAGTTTGGGAACGAGGGTCTACATTATGCTCAGAACCTTCTTCATCTGGTCCTGGATCAGACTCATAAACATTCTGGGCATCAGTGCAGATCATTTCATCGTCTGGACTCACAGAAGCTGTGGAGACGACCTCTGATTCCCAGGCTATAGAATGAGTAAACAGCTCTGCAGACTCAACCATTGTTCTACCCCATACTCAGATGGGCAGTTGAAGACTTGGGAGTTGTGAGGAAGCAAGTGCGATTGGGGTGACACCTCTGAGGACTGGAGTTTTTGTGTTGTTGAAGTTGAGGTGGAGAGGCGACTTAAAGGAGCACTTGATATCTGTTGAAGCACCTTATTTTTTGTGCCTCATCTGGAATTTGTATCGATGGGCGTGCCCGTAAGAAAAGGATCGTACCACATTGTCCACTAAAAGAAGTAGACATCTTAGTTTGGCTGGAAGATGGTCTTTCTTCTGCAGATGTTACTGTTGCTTTAACACCTACCCCACGGACACAACATTTTTTTCCCTACACAACATGCCTATTCCTCTTTCCACCAGCAGCAGGCCTTTTGCCACTCATTTTGGTGGTTACCTAATTGACAACTGTGGAGTTCTTTCCACAAAAAACGATGGCAGCAAAAAATTCTTAGTATTTGAACGTGGGTGGAGCTTTATATAGATGGTCTAATATTATGAGTACCACAGATGCTACTATGCCCAAATTATTGTCCAAGCAACAATCAGATAGATTTTTTTTTTTTTTTTAAGGCTGGTGGACCTTTGTAGAGATGGCCTAATACAATGAGTACCACAGACTGCTACTATGCCCAAATTATTGTCCAAGCAACAATCAAATAGATTTTTATTTTTTTTTTAAGGCTGGTGGACCTTTGTAGAGATGGCCTAATACAATGAGTACCACAGAATGCTACTATGCCCAAATTATTGTCCAAGCAACATGCAGATAGATTTTTTTTTTGTTTTTTAAGGCTGGTGGACCTTTGTAGAGATGGCCTAGTACAATGAGTACCACAGACTGCTACTATGCCCAAAATTATTGTCCAAGCAACAATCAGATAGATTTTTTTTTTTTTTTAAGGCCGGTGGACCTTTGTAGAGATGGCCTAATACAATGAGTACCACATACTGCTACTATGCCCAAATTATTGTCCAAGCAACAATCAGATAATTTTTTTTTGTTTTTTAAGGCTGGTGGACCTTTGTAGAGATGGCCTAAACAATGGTACCACAGACTGCTACTATGCCCAAAATATTGTCCAAGCAACATGCAGATAATTTTTTTTTTTTCAAGGCTGGTGGACCTTTGAGAGCTGGCCTAATACAATGAGTACCACAGACTGCTACTATGCCCAAATTATTGTCCAAGCAACATGCAGATAGATTTTTTTTTTTTTAAGGCTGGTGGACCTTTGAGAGTGGCCTAATACAATGAGTACCACAGACTGCTACTATGCCCAAATTATTGTCCAAGCAACATCAGATAGATTTTTTTTTTAAGGCTAGTGGACCTTTGTAGAGATGGCCTAATACAATGAGTACCTCAGACTGCTACTATGCCCAAATTATTGTCAAGCAACAATCAGATAGATTTTTTTTAAGGCTGGTGGACCTTTGTAGAGATGGCCTAATACAATGAGTACCACAGACTGCTACTATGCCCAAATTATTGTCCAAGCAACAATAGATAGATTTTTTTTAAGGCTGGTGGACCTTTGTAGAGATGGCCTAATACAATGAGTACCACAGACTGCTACTATGCCCAAAATTATTGTCCAAGCAACAATCAGATAGATTTTTTTTTTTTAAGGCTGGTGGACCTTTGTAGAGATGGCCTAATACAATGAGTACCACAGAATGCTACTATGCCCAAATTATTGTCCAAGCAACATGCAGATAGATTTTTTTTAAGGCTGGTGGACCTTTGTAGAGATGGCCTAATACAATGAGTACCACAGAATGCTACTATGCCCAAAATTATTGTCCAAGCAACAATCAGATGATTTTTTTTTTTTTTAAGGCTGGTGGACCTTTGTAGAGATGGCCTAATACAATGAGTACCACAGACTGCTACTATAGCCCAAAATTATTGTCCAAGCAACAATCAGATAGATTTTTTTTTTGTTTTTTAAGGCTGGTGGACCTTTGTAGAGATGGCCTAATACAATGAGTACCACAGATGCTACTATGCCCAAATTATTGTCCAAGCAACATCAGATAGATTTTTTTTGTTTTTTAAGGCTGGTGGACCTTTGTAGAGATGGCCTAATACAATGAGTACCACAGAATGCTACTATGCCCAAAATTATTGTCCAAGCAACATGCAGATAGATTTTGTTGTTTTTTAAGGCTGGTGGACCTTTGTAGAGATGGCCTAATACAATGAGTACCACAGACTGCTACTATGCCCAAAATTATTGTCCAAGCAACAATCAGATGTTTTTTTTTTTTTTTTTTTTTAAGGCTGGTGGACCTTTGTAGAGATGGCCTAATACAATGAGTACCACAGACTGCTACTATGCCCAAATTATTGTCCAAGCAACAATCAGATAGATCTTTTTTTTTTTTAAGGCTGGTGGACCTTTGTAGAGATGGCCTAATACAATGAGTACCACAGAATGCTACTATGCCCAAATTATTGTATAAGCAACATCAGATAGATTTTTTTTAAGGCTGGTGGACCTTTGTAGAGATGGCCTAATACAATGAGTACCACAGACTGCTACTATGCCCAAAATTATTGTCCAAGCAACAATCAGATAGATTTTTTTTTTTTTTTAAGGCTGGTGGACCTTTGTAGAGATGGCCTAATACAATGAGTACCACAGACTGCTACTTGCCCAAAATTATTGTCCAAGCAACAATCAGATAGATTTTTTGTTTTTAAGGCTGGTGGACCTTTGTAGAGATGGCCTAATACAATGAGTACCACAGAATGCTACTATGCCCAAATTATTGTCCAAGCAACATGCAGATAGATTTTTTTTTTAAGGCTGGTGGACCTTTGTAGAGATGGCCTAATACAATGAGTACCACAGATGCTACTATGCCCAAAATTATGTCCAGCAACATGCAGATGCATTTTTTTTTTTTTTAAGGCTGGTGGCTTTGTAGAGATGGCCTAATAAATGAGTACCACAGACTGCTACTATGCCCAATTATTGTCCAACTACTATCAGATAGATTTTTTGTTTTTAAGCTGTGGACTTGTAAAATGGCCTAATACAAGAGTACACAATGCTACTAGCCCTGAAATGGCATGCAACAAATAGTCACTTTTGTTTTGTTTTTAAGAGTGGCACAGGACCTGTGTAAAGGCTAATACAATGAGTACCACTCAACGGCGCTATGCCAAATTATTGACCATAGCCAACTATCCACTAATTCTTCTATTTTGGTTTTTGCAAGTGCCTGTTGAAATGCCTAACACAATATAGCCACAGACAGCATGCCATTGTCTAACCACGATCAGCAAGAGAATTAAGGTCGGTGGACCTGGTTTATAGGGCAAGACATGTGATACCACAGAATGACACATGCCCATGTTGTGTCAAAGCACTGCAGTATAGATGTGTTAGGCTGAAGCTGCACGCACCTGAATGGGAAGAGATAAAAAATGGGGTACTTCATTACCTGCAGATATGCTATGCCCTCCACTCCAGTGGACACTCAAAGTTATTACAGTTTTTAGCTAATGTTAAAACCTGCGATTTAGGCGCATGGACATTATACAAATGAGTCCTCGAACACTATGCCCAAATTATTGTATAAGCAACAATCAGATAGATTTTTTTTAAGGCTGGTGGACCTTTGTAGAGATGGCCTAATACAATGAGTACCACAGACTGCTACTATACCCAAATTAATTGTCCAAGCAACAATTAGATAGATTTTTTTTGTTTTTAAGGCTGGTGGACCTTTTGTAGAGATGGCCTAATACAATGAGTACCACAGACTGCTACTATGCCCAAAATTATTGTCCAAGCAACAATCAGATAGATTTTTTTGTTTTTTAAGGCTGGTGGACCTTTGTAGAGATGGCCTAATACAATGAGTACCACAGAATGCTACTATGCCCAAATTATTGTCCAAGCAACATGCAGATAGATTTTTTTTTTAAGGCTGGTGGACCTTTGTAGAGATGGCCTAATACAATGAGTACCACAGAATGCTACTATGCCCAAATTATTGTCCAAGCAACATGCAGATAGATTTTTTTTTGTTTTTTAAGGCTGGTGGACCTTTGTAGAGATGGCCTAATACAATGAGTACCACAGACTGCTACTATGCCCAAAATTATTGTCCAAGCAACAATCAGATAGATTTTGTTTTTGTGTTTTTTTTATGGCTGGTGGACCTTTGTAGAGATGGCCTAATACAATGAGTACCACAGACTGCTACTATGCCCAAATTATTGTCTAACCAACAATCAGATAGATTTTTTTTAAGGCTGGTGGACCTTTGGAGAGCTGGCCTAATACAATGAGTACCACAGACTGCTACTATGCCCAAATTATTGTCCAAGCAACATGCAGATAGATTTTTTTTTTTTTTTTAAGGCTGGTGGACCTTTGTAGAGATGGCCTAATACAATGAGTACCACAGACTGCTACTATGCCCAAATTATGTCCAAGCAACAATCAGATAGACTTTCTTTTTAAGGCTAGTGGACCTTTGTAGAGATGGCCTAATACAATGAGTACCTCAGAATGCTACTATGCCCAAATTATTGTATAAGCAACAATCAGATAGATTTTTTTAAGGCTGGTGGACCTTTGTAGAGATGGCCTAATACAATGAGTACCACAGACTGCTACTATACCCAAAATTATTGTCCAAGCAACAATTAGATAGATTTTTTTTTGTTTTTAAGGCTGGTGGACCTTTTGTAGAGATGGCCTAATACAATGAGTACCACAGACTGCTACTATGCCCAAAATTATTGTCCAAGCAACAATCAGATAGATTTTTTTTGTTTTTTTAAGGCTGGTGGACCTTTGTAGAGATGGCCTAATACAATGAGTACCACAGAATGCTACTATGCCCAAATTATTGTCCAAGCAACATGCAGATAGATTTTTTTTTTAAGGCTGGTGGACCTTTGTAGAGATGGCCTAATACAATGAGTACCACAGACTGCTACTATACCCAAAATTATTGTCCAAGCAACAATCAGATGCTTTTTTTTTTTTTTTTTTTTTAAGGCTGGTGGACCTTTTGTAGAGATGGCCTAATACAATGAGTACCACAGACTGCTACTATGCCCAAATTATTGTCCAAGCAACAATCAGATAGATTTTTTTTTTTGTTTTTTTAAGGCTGGTGGACCTTTGTAGAGATGGCCTAATACAATGAGTACCACAGAATGCTACTATGCCCAAATTATTGTCCAAGCAACATGCAGATAGATTTTTTTTTGTTTTTTAAGGCTGGTGGACCTTTGTAGAGATGGCCTAATACAATGAGTACCACAGACTGCTACTATGCCCAAAATTATTGTCCAAGCAACAATCAGATAGATTTTGTTTTTGTTTTTTTTATGGCTGGTGGACCTTTGTAGAGATGGCCTAATACAATGAGTACCACAGACTGCTACTATGCCCAAAATTATTGTCCAAGCAACAATCAGATAGATTTTTTTTTTTTTTTTTTTAAGGCTGGTGGACCTTTGTAGAGATGGCCTAATACAATGAGTACCACAGACTGCTACTATGCCCAAATTATTGTCCAAGCAACAATCAGATAGACTTTCTTTTTAAGGCTGGTGGACCTTTGTAGAGATGGCCTAATACAATGAGTACCTCAGAATGCTACTATGCCCAAATTATTGTATAAGCAACAATCAGATAGATTTTTTTTAAGGCTGGTGGACCTTTGTAGAGATGGCCTAATACAATGAGTACCACAGACTGCTACTATACCCAAAATTATTGTCCAAGCAACAATCAGATAGATTTTTTTTTGTTTTTTAAGGCTGGTGGACCTTTTGTAGAGATGGCCTAATACAATGAGTACCACAGACTGCTACTATGCCCAAAATTATTGTCCAAGCAACAATCAGATAGATTTTTTTTGTTTTTTAAGGCTGGTGGACCTTTGTAGAGATGGCCTAATACAATGAGTACCACAGAATGCTACTATGGGCCCAAATTATTGTCCAAGCAACATGCAGATAGATTTTTTTTTTAAGGCTGGTGGACCTTTGTAGAGATGGCCTAATACAATGAGTACCACAGACTGCTACTATACCCAAAATTATTGTCCAAGCAACAATCAGATGCTTTTTTTTTTTTTTTTTTAAGGCTGGTGGACCTTTTGTAGAGATGGCCTAATACAATGAGTACCACAGACTGCTACTATGCCCAAATTATTGTCCAAGCAACAATCAGATAGATTTTTTTTTTGTTTTTTTAAGGCTGGTGGACCTTTGTAGAGATGGCCTAATACAATGAGTACCACAGAATGCTACTATGCCCAAATTATTGTCCAAGCAACATGCAGATAGATTTTTTTTTGTTTTTTAAGGCTGGTGGACCTTTGTAGAGATGGCCTAATACAATGAGTACCACAGACTGCTACTATGCCCAAAATTATTGTCCAAGCAACAATCAGATAGATTTTGTTTTTGTTTTTTTTATGGCTGGTGGACCTTTGTAGAGATGGCCTAATACAATGAGTACCACAGACTGCTACTTTGCCCAAATTATTGTCTAACCAACAATCAGATAGATTTTTTTTAAGGCTGGTGGACCTTTGTAGAGATGGCCTAATACAATGAGTACCACAGACTGCTACTATGCCCAAAATTATTGTCCAAGCAACATGCAGATAGAATTATTTTTTTGTTTTTTTTAAGGCTGGTGGACCTTTGTAGAGATGGCCTAATACAATGAGTACCACAGAATGCTACTATGCCCAAAATTAGTGTCCTGGCAACATGCAGATGAAATTTTTTTTTTAAGGCTGCTGGAGCTTTGTATAGATGCCCTAATAGAATTAGTAACACACACTGCTACTATGTACACAATTATTGAACAGGATATATGCAGCGAATAATTAGGAGTGATTTGAATGCTGGTGTAGCTGACAAAAAGAGATAGCAACTGCTGTAACCTAGCCCTGAAAAGGGCTGCAATTACAAATAGTCACTGTCCCAAGTTGATCTATCTGTCTATTTAAGAGTGAGCACAGACCTGCCTGCTAAAACTACTAGGAACTGATGTAACATATCCCTCAAAAGGGCTGCAATTACGAACTAGTCCCTACTCCCTAAACCTTCCTCTCTATTTCTCAGCGATTTCGCTTGCAAGTCGCTGTTGGACAATGCACACACAATATAGCGCTAACAGCAGCAGTGCCGTCTAACACTGAGCTGCAGCAAGGAGAAAATGGTGGCGAGGGGGGAAATGTCTGGGTTTTATAGGGCAAGGACATGTGACATACACAGCCAATGACACATGCCCTGGCTTGTGTGAAAAAAAGCACCTCGCTCCGTGTGATAGCTGCTGATAGGCTGACAGACTGCACCGCCCACTGGAAATGCGGGAAAGAGAAAAAAAATGGAGATCTTCATTATCTCTGCAGAGATCCATGCTATGCCCCTCCCCCCACCACGCTGGACACTCAAAATGTGTATTAACAGTGATTCTCAGCATAACTGTTAAAAAATCCAGTGACGATTTAGGCGCATGAACAGTTATCGAACATAATCTCGAACAGCCGGATGTTAGGGTTCGAGTTCCTGCTGCTGCACAAGGGGAGTCTCGAACCAGTCCCGCTGCGGTCCCCCATTCATCTCTGGCCACAGTGGAGCCTGCTCAGCAGAGATGTCGGTCCCAGTGTCTTGCCCATTCCAGTACTGTGCAGAGACTTGCTGCTGCCTCTCCTGGATCTGCTATTATAGCCAGTACTGGAGCAGATGTCTTTGGGACGAAGTCCTGCGTTTCCCCTTCTGAGCATGCCCAGGGTAAAATCTCTCATTGGAGATCTGGGGTCACATGTTCAGGTACTGCAGCAGCTCCTATTGGTCCGCCAGGAAGGTCATGAAACTACATGTGTATGGAACAGTTTTTCATTGGTCCTTGTTTCTGGCAGGTCCTGTAGCTGTTGCTATAAAAGGGTGGCATGGCTGGGCCGCCATGCGCTAATATCAATCATTATATGCTTAGCGCCAGTGTGGTCATGCATGTGTGTGGTTAGGGCCCGGCTGAAATAAGCCTCTAGAATACCGACTTAATCGGTGAGGAGTTTGGTATGCTAGCTGGTCAGGGTCGGTGTCCTAGATGCCCTAGATTGCCGGCATAACCGGTGAGGAGTTTGATTGCCGTATTCAGGGCCTGGCGTTCAGACGCCATAGATTGCGGGTGACTCCCGCGAGGACATTAGCGCATGATCACGTTTTATGTTCGCTTAGCTGTTCACTGTGTACCTGGGTGCCTGACAGGACACAGAAGTTTGTCTCAGCGGCTCTGTGACGTAACAGGGTTCACTTTCAACGCTAGACAGCGCCCTAGCGTGTTTATTTTGCGACACATTTGTGTTAAGTGAGTTCGCACACATCGTCATATAGCGCTGCGGCACTCCTTCTAGCGGTTCTGTGGATTAACAGAGTTCGCACATATTGCCACAGCGCGTTACGGCGTTTATTTTGGCGACTCTGCGGGATAACAGAGTTTGCTTCTTGCGCCATTTTACTAGCAGCAGGCTACGCCTGCACGGTGGATCCCGGGCTGCGAACGAACCTCTCCACATCTTATATTTGGTGCGTTCCGCAGACCCTAACATAATATTAGCGCCAGGGTCTGGCTAGTAAAATGGTGGATGAACAGCGTTTACAGCTGTACATCCAGCAGCTGGAGGGTAGGTTGGCGGCTCTTGAGCGCACAACCTCAGCTGTGGATGTTACCGCAGACGCTGTTCAGGCTGCTAGCGTAGCTGCAGCCAGTTTGTCTTCTGCCACCTCTGTCCCTACATTGTCCCACCTCCCGCTTCCAGACAAGTTTGCTGGTGACAGCAAGCAATGTCGGGGATTCGTGAGTCAGTGCTCCATACACCTCGAGCTTCTGGCTGCACGTTTCCCCACGGATTGGGCACAAGTGGGCTTTGTGATAGCTCTTCTGTCGGGCAGAGCGTTGGAGTGGGCAACACCGCTGTGGGAGCGCGACGACCGTGTGGTGCGGAGCGCTTCTCGTTTTCTGGAGGCTCTGAAAAAGGTTTTTCTAGGACCTCAGGTCACTCACGATACGGCGGTCAAACTGCTGTCAAGTACCCAGGGTTCGGCTTTGGTCAGCCATTTTGCTGTCCAATTTCGGACTCTGGCCTCGGAATTAGAGTGGCCAATAAAGTCCTCATTCCTGTGTTCTGGAGAGGACTGGCGGGTCATGTGAAAGACGCCTTGGCTACCAGGGAGATTCCTGCCACACTGGAGAAACTTATCGCTATTTCCACCCGCGTCGACCTCCGTTTCCACGAGCGGAGGCTGGAACGTGCCCAGTGTAGGCAGAGTGTCCGGTTGGCTCCTACCTTCGCCACCCCTCTGGAGTCGCCTGTTCAGGCGCCCGACCTTCAGGAGGTTGCTCCTGCAGGATCTAAATCTCGGGTCACACGTCCATCCCCGATTTGTTATATTTGCCAGCAGCAGGGACATTTTGCCAACCGATGTCCACAGCGGCTGAATAAACGGTCGCGCCCAGTAACCGTAGGAACAGGGTCACTGGACGCCATGAGTTTTGCCCCTAAAGTGCTCCTCAAGGGGATAATTACCCACGGTTCTACCACCCTACCCGTCAAGCTGTGTGTGGATTCTGGGGCAGAGGGGAATTTTATGTCATCCTCCTTCGCTTCTCACCACACCATGCCTTTGGTGTTGCTGGCTGAACCAGTATTGGTACGGGTGTTGAACGGAGCAATTCTGCCCTCACAAATCACCCATCAGTCTATCCCACTCACCTTGTCTATGTCTCCTTCCCATCAGGAGAATATATCATTTTTTATCCTCCCTGAGGGTATAGATGGGGTTTTGTTGGATTACCTTGGCTCCGCCACCACTCTCCCCATATTGAGTGGTCTTCAGGGAGAATTCTGGGTTGGGGTAATTTATGTAAAGGCAGATGCATTAGGGACAGCGTGCAGGTCAACACCACTGAGATACCCATAGACCTCTCTCCTCTTCCCAAGGTCTATTGGTCTTATACCGATGTTTTCTCGAAGAAGGCTGTGGAGACTCTTCCGCCTCATCGCCCCTATGACTATCCTATCGACCTCTTGCCTGGAGCTGAGCCTCCTAGAGGAAGGGTTTATCCCCTCTCTCTTCCTGAGGCAGAGGTCATGTCCCAATATATTCAGGAGAACTTGGCAAGGAGATTCATTAGGAAGACGGTGTCACCAGCTGGAGCGAGGTTCTTCTTTGTGCAGAAGAACGGAGAATTACGTCCGTGCATTGATTATAGGGGTCTCAACGCTATCACCGTGAAAAATAAGTATCCTTTGCCGCTAATCTCTGAGCTCTTTGACAGGCTTCGGGGAGCAAGGGTATTTACTAAGCTAGACCTGCGGGGTGCGTATAACCTGATTCGCATCCGTGAGGGGGACGAATGGAAGACGGCATTTAACACCAGGGATGGGCATTATGAATATCTGGTAATGCCCTTTGGGCTCTGTAATGCCCCAGCTGTCTTCCAAGACTTTGTGAACGACATCTTCCGGGATATGTTGACCACCTCGGTGGTAGTCTATCTGGATGACATTCTCATCTTTTCTCCAGATATGGCCTCCCACCGGAGAGATGTCTGCAAGGTCTTCGGCCTCTTGCGAGCAAATTCCCTATATGCGAAGTTGGAGAAGTGCATGTTTGAGCAGGAGTCTCTACCTTTCCTGGGCTATATCATCTCCACCCAGGGACTGGCTATGGATCCTACCAAACTACAGACTGATGGATTGGCAAGAACCCCACTCCCTTAAGGCGATGCAGCGCTTTATGGGGTTCATTAACTACTATCGCCAATTCATTCCCCACTTCTCTACTTTGGTAGCTCCCTTGGTAGCCTTCACCAAGAAGGGAGCTAATCCCAAGTTGTGATCAGAGGAGGTCACCAAGGCGTTCTCCTCCATCAAGTCGCATTTCGCCAGTGCTCCCATCTTACATCGCCCCAATGTCGATAAACCGTTTATCTTAGAGGTGGATGCCTCTTCTGTTGGTGCTGGAGCAGTCCTTTTTCAAAAGGATGCCCAGGGTCGGAAGCATCCCTGCTTCTTCTTTCCAAGACCTTTACACCAGCAGAGAGGAATTATTCCATCGGGGACAGGGAGTTACTGGCTATGAAGTTGGCCTTCTCAGAATGGAGACATCTTCTGGAGGGGGCTCGCTTCCCCTTCCAAGTATTCACGGACCACAAGAACTTGGTGTATTTGCAGACAGCCCAGCGGCTAAATTCCCATCAGGCCAGATGGTCCTTGTTTTTCTCCCGGTTCCATTTCACCCTCCATTTCCTCTCCGGTGAGAAGAACATTCGCGCAGACGCTCTATCCCGCTCCGTGGTGTCCTCTGAGGAGGTGGAGGAGGAGCCTCGGCTTATTGTCCCCACAGAAAGCCTAAGAACAGTGGCTCCGGTTTCGCTTGAGTCTGTGCCTCCGGGCAAGACTTTTGTGCCCACCAATTTGCGACCAGAAGTACTCTCTTGGGCACATTCGTCCAGGGTGGGTGGACATTTTGGGACAAAAGGACTTCTGAGTTGCTGGCGAGGACATACTGGTGGCCGCAGATGGCCCGTGACATCAGGGAATACGTTCAGGCGTGCGTCTCCTGCACCAAGAATAAGTCCCCTCGACAACGGCCAGCTGGGTTACTTTTCCCTTTACCGGTGGCAGACAGGCCTTGGGAGATGGTCGGGATGGATTTTGTGGTGGGCTTACCCAAGTCTCGGGGCTGCACCATCATCTGGGTGATAACCGACCACTTCTCTAAAATGGTGCACTTAGTGCCGTTACCACGGTTACCGTCTGCACGGGCCTTGGCAGCATTATTCATTAGGCATATTTTCCGCCTACACGGTATGCCAGACAAAATTGTCAGTGATCGAGGTCCCCAGTTTGTGTCTCGGTTCTGGAAAGAGCTGTGTCGTTTACTCAGCATTGAGTTGAATCTCTCCTCTGCATACCATCCCGAGACGAATGGGTTGGTAGAGAGGGCCAACCAGACCTTGGTCACATACTTGCGACATTTTGTCTCTGCCAGGCAGGATGACTGAGCATCCTTGCTACCGTGGGCTGAGTTCGCTCTAAATAATGCTGTGGCTGATTCCACCGGACAGACCCCATTCCTCCTGAACTACAGTCAGCATTCGCGGGTACCAGTGCCCATGCCCGTGTCTTCCGCCGATTCCAGGGTGGCAGACTGGGCTGTGGAGGCACGGGACATTTGGGACCGCACCCAGGATGCCATTCAGGCTTCCAAAGAGAGGATGAGGTCTTCGGCCGATGCCCATCGGCGCCCCGCTCCTACATTTGCTCCGGGTGACCTAGTGTGGCTTTCTGCCCGAAACATCAGGCTACGTGTAGAGTCCACCAAGTTGGCACCTCGCTTTTTGGGCCCCTTTAAAGTTCTTGAGCAGGTGAACCCGGTGGTTTACCGCCTAGCCCTTCTGCCTTGCCTTGGTATCACTGACACCTTTCACGTGTCCCTCCTGAAACCTGTGGCCATTTCCCGGTTTTCCGAGTCATCTGCCGGGACGTCGGGTTCATCTACCGACGATCATGAGGTGAACGCCATTGTTGGGTGCAAGGTGGTACGAGGCAAAAAATTTTATTTGGTGGATTGGAGGGGTTATGGGCCTGAGGATAGGTCCTGGGAGCCTGCCGAACATGTTCACGCTCCGCAGCTCATCGCTGCCTTTGAGCGCAGCGAGGCCCAAAGAAGGGGGGCCCTAGGAGGGGGGATAATGTTAGGGTTCAAGTTCCCGCTGCTGCACAAGGGGAGTCTCGAACCAGTCCCGCTGCGGTCCCCCATTCATCTCCGGCCACAGTGGAGCCTGCTCAGCAGAGACGTCGGTCCCAGCATCTTGCCCATTTCAGTACTGTGCAGAGACTTGCTGCTGCTGCCTCTCCTGGATCTGCTATTATAGCCAGTACTGGAGCAGATGTCTTTGGGACGAAGTCCTGCGTTTCCCCTTCTGAGCATGCCCAGGGTAAGATCTCTCATTGGAGATCTGGGGTCACATGTTCAGGTACTACAGCAGCTCCTATTGGTCCGCCAGGAAGGTCATGAAACTACATGTGTTTGGAACAGTTTCTCATTGGTCCTTGTTTCTGGCTGGTCCTGTAGCTGTTGCTATAAAAAGGTGGCATGGCTGGGCCACCATGCGCTAATATCAATCATTATATGCTTAGCGCCAGTGTGGTCATGCGTGTGTGTAGTTAGGGCCCGGCTGAAATAAGCCCCTAGAATACCGACTTAATCGGTGAGGAGTTTGGTATGCTAGCTGGTCAGGGTCGGTGTCCTAGATGCCCTAGATTGCCGGCATAACCGGTGAGGAGTTTGATTGCCGTATTCAGGGCCTGGCGTTCAGACGCCATAGATTGCGGGTGACTCCCGCGAGGACATTAGCGCATGATCATGTTCTATATTCGCTTAGCTGTTCACTGTGTACCTGGGTGCCTGACAGGACACAGAAGTTTGTCTCAGCGGCTTTGTGACGTAACAGGGTTCGCTTTCAACGCTAGACAGCGCCCTAGCGTGTTTATTTTGCGACACATTTGTGTTAAGTGAGTTCGCACACATCGCCATATAGCGCTGCGGCACTCCTTCTAGCGGCTCTTTGGATTAAGAGTTCGCACATATTGCCACAGCGCGTTACGGCGTTTATTTTGGCGACTCTGCGGGATAACAGAGTTTGCTTCTTGCGCCAATTTACTAGCAGCAGGCTCCGCCTGCACGGTGGACCCCGGGCTGCGAACGCACCTTTCCACATCTTATATTTGGTGCGTTCCGCAGACCCTAACACCGGATTTTTTCCAAATCATTGAACGACTCGAACACCGCCCAAAACAGCTCGAATTTGAAATTGGTGAACAGTTCTAGTCGAACACTGCTCATTTCTAGTTTTGGCTTACATTGCCGAAACAGCCTCCAGCTGTATCGCCTCCACTTCTGAAGTTTAAAAAACTGCAAGCACTGAGTCATCTGTGCAGGCTCCTGGTGAGGAACAACACCTTTCCCTATGTCCTTTACCCCCACCAAAAGTGAAGGATGCGGCAGGCCACATTTCAGATTACTCCCTGGAGCTCTTTTCACATACCATGCCTAACTTATCAATTGAAATCCTGAATTCCTCTGTCCAAGATGAATATGACTTGTAGTGCACTGATGCACAGCCACTGCTATATGATTCTGTTGGTACATTCATCCAGAGCACTGCATTGCCCTCGCAGTCTACTGAGCCAGATTCTGACCCTGATGAAACTCATGTGCACCTTCCCGTATGCTATACCACCTTACACTGTAACACAGATGAAGGTGCAGATGAAATTGAAGAGGAGGTGATGGATTACCCAGTTGTTGACCTGGATTGGCATCCATTGGGGGAAGAGGGTGCCGCTGGCAATAGCTCAGAAGAGGAGGAGGATCTGCATCAGGCATCGACATCGCAGCTGCGGTTATCTGGCAGGCCCGTAGCAGTACAAAAACGTGTTAAAAAAACAAAAAGAGTTGCAGGACAGCTTGGCCAGATGGTCAAATTAGCACAGCGTGCAAGCACTGAAAAGTTTTCCCATAGTAGGAAGAGTGCAGTGTGGCACTTTTTTGACCAAAATCCTATTGATGAGGCAAAGGTTATCTGTAAGAAGTGTGGAAGGACCTTTAGCCGAGAGAAAAATCTCCGAAATTTGAATACCTGTTGCATGCTTAGATATGTAAACACCATGCACTTGCAAGCATGGACGGACTACAAAACCTCACTGGCTTTGAATGCCTACATTGCCAAACTGATCTCATTAGAGATGATGCCCTTCCGTTTGGTTGAAAGCGCAGGCATTCCGAGAATTCATGGCCTACGCTGTCCCACACTATGACCTACCCAGTCGGCACTTCTTTTCTAGAAAAGCCATCCCAGCCATCCACCTGCATGTGAAAGACCGCATTGTCCATGCACTCAAATAATCAGCGAGTGGAAAGGTGCACCTCACAACAGATGCATGGGGCAGTAAGCATGGCCAGGGCTGTTACGTGTCCATCACTGCTCACTGGGTGAAGGTGGTGGATGCAGGGTCCAAAGGGGACAGCGGTGGTGGGACAGTGCTGCCTTGCCCACGATATAGGCAACAGTTGGCTGTAGGCGTTCGACCCTCCTCCTCCTCCAGAAGCAAAATCTCTTCGACAGAGCGCAGTCGCACGAGTACTCCATCTGCAGCTGCCAGTGTTGCACATGAGGTGTCCCACTATCAAACAGCTAGTGGTAAGCGTCAGCAGGCTGTTTTAAAGATGATGTCTTTGGGCGACAACAGACACACCACGGAGGTACTGGCCGACTACTTGCAGCGAGAAACTGAGTCATGGCTGAGCAGTCTACATCTTGAGCCAGGCAAGGTTGTAAGTGATAACGGACGTAATTTTGTGGCGGCCATAGCCCTTGCAAAACTCAGACACATACCTTGCCTGGCTCACACCTTGAACCTTGTGGTGCAGTGCTTCATAAATAATTATCTGGAGTTACCAGCCCTGCTCCATAAGGTGCGAAGACTGTCCTCACACATCCGTCGCTCGCCCGTAGACTCCAGTCATATGCAGAAGCTGCAGCAATCGCTCCACCTCCCCAAGCACCGCCTAATCATAGACGTTGCAACAAGGTGGAACTCCACCATGCACATGGTTGAGAGGCCGTGTGGACAGAGGCAGGCTGTAATGCATTTGTGGGAGGATACACGGGGTGGCAGTTTGAGGGCAGACATCGAGTTGTCGGGTGTGCAGTGGTCAAAGCTGAAAGACCTCTATAAAGTCCTTCAGTGTTTTGAGGAATGCACACGGTTGGTAAGCGCAGATGACACCATCATAAGCATGAGCATCCCACGTATGCGTCTGCTCATGCAAACTTTGATGCACATTAACGATCAGGCGTCTGCAGTGGAGGAGGAGGGAAGCCTTGATGACAGTCAGCCATTGTCTGCTCTGAGAACTGTCCTGGACGAGGTGGCGGAAGAAGAGGAAGAGGAGGAGGATGAGGGGGATGATTATTTTGGGGAGGAGGATGCTTCTCAGGGAGCAAGAGAAAATGTTGGCTTGCAAAGGTCAGGTACAGGGTTTGTGCGTGACTGGAGGGATGTGGATTTGGCAGAAAGTGCTCCTCCACCCACCACTGGCAGTGCATCATTGACACCTGGAACACTGGCCACATGTGTGATTATGTCTTGCGGATCCTAAAAAGGGACCCCCACATTGCCAAAATTATGAAGGATGACTGTTATGTTTTGGTAGCTGAGGAGAGCAGGCAAAAACGGCAATACACCAGAGAGGTTGGAAACTACTGGATTGCAGTACCCTGACTAACCACCACAACTAAAGGCAGCCATGGAGCGTTCCTACATTGGTCCTAGATGCCTCGTCACAGCCTGAGAGACTAACTACACCTAAAGATAGAAAGAGGAAAGCTATCTGCCCCGGAGCAGATACCCAAAGAACATAGGAATCCCCCAAACATGTAATGGCGGTTAGACAAGAGGAAATACAGACACAGACAGAAAATAGTATGAGCAAACGCTGGGGCCCAATCTGACTTAGACAGAAAAGGATAGGAAGGATACTTACTGCAATCCAAAAAAAACCCTAAAAAAAGCCAACGCTACTAATTGCAAAAACACCTGAGATCACACGACCTCTACCACCTGAATTAGTTCCCTGGTGTAACAGAAAAAAAACTGGAAAAAGCAAATGAACAAACAACAATGGCTCCAGAGGAACCGAGAGGAGACCAAGCCCCCCGGGGAGGGGAACCGTGCCAACCTCACAGAAATGCAGCGAAATATACAAATGGCAAGCACATAAACAAAAAACAGAAAATATCTTATCTGAGAGCAGGAGAAGAGGCAAGACTCAGAAAGCTTCCAAGTGAACCAGGAAACAATGTTGAGACAAGAACAATTGATCACAGGCAACCATGATGGGGGGAAACCTCCCTTATATCCAGCCAGTGCGTGATCCCTGATTGCCAATCCTCATTGAATGGTTCAGTACTGTCTGCAACCACCAGAGGGAGCTTCTGCTCAGAATTCATTTCTAAAACATTCATAACAGATGACTACTGGTTGGCCAGCATCCTGGATCCACGCTATAAAGGCAAATTACAGAACATCATGCCACAGAAAAACGTAGAGCTAATATTGGTGAACAAACAAGCAACTCTGGTAAACCGTTTGTTAGAGGCATTCCCAGCACACAGCAGCGGTGCAGGTTTTACCACGAGCCGTAGTGGGCCAAATGGAAGAGGTGTTTGTGGTGCACACAGCCGAAGTGGCATTGGAGATGGGTTTCATGACCATGTTGTGGACTGATTTGTCGAGTACCGCTCACACAATTGTTAATACTGAATCGATTGCAACAGACAGGAGACAGCAGTTGTCAACTATGGTTCAAAATTACTTCTCCTCCCCTATCGATGCTCTCCCTCACAGTTCATTCCCCTTTGACTACTGGGCCTGTAAACTGGACACCTGGCCTGATTTGGCACATTATGCCTTACAGGAGCTCGCTTGCCCTGCTGGTAGTGTGCTATCAGAAAGACTCTTCAGTACTGCTGGATCAATCCTGACAGAAAGAAGGACCTGGCTGTCGACCCAAAATGTAGGTAATCTCACCTTCATTAAAATGAACCATGCCTGGGTTTCAAAGGATTTTGTACTACCTTCCCCTGATGACACATAGGTTGCCAGCAAAATGGCTCACTTTTTCCTCCTTTTCCTCCGACTTCTCCAATTCCTCCACTTGCAGCTGCTGAATGTCCAGCCTACACCTCATCATATGCCAGTTTTTCCACCTCCCTAACTGGGCTGTACCTCTCCAGGGCCGGCGTCAGCACCAGGCGCGCCCAGGCAAGTGCCGGGGCCCAGAGCAGGGTGGGGGGGCCACTCACTGACAGAGACACCCGCGTACTATGAGGGGCCCTGTGCCACTGCTGGCGCCCACGAGGGGGCCCCCCCTGCTTGCTCAGGGCCCCAGCACTACTTACCTCTCACTGCTCCACATTTCCTGACAGTGACATTCAGGTCAGAGAGCGTGATGACGTCACGTCTGTGCACCCTGAACAGTCACAGTGCAGAGAGCTGGAATATGGCGACGTTGAGGAGTCCAGAGTAGAGCAGTGCCCAGCCAGGAGAGGTATTTCATTTTTTTAATGTTTAGAGCAATATATGGTGAGCATTATACACTGGAGAATTATACAGTCATGGCCAAAAGTTTTGAGAATGACACAAATATTATGTTTTCACATGATCTGCTGCCCTCTGGTTTTTATGTGTGTTTGACAGATGTTTTAATATCACAGACAGAAATATACTTGCAAACATATGAGTAACAAAAGCTTATATTGACAGTTAGAATGAGTTAATGCAGCAAGTCAATATTTGCAGTGTTGACCCATCTTCTTCAGGACCTCTGCAATTCTCCCTGGCATGCTCTCAATCAACTTCTGGACCAAATCCTGACTGATAGCAGTCCATTCTTGCACAATCAATGCTTTCATTTTGTCAGAATTTTTAGGTTTTTGTTTGTCCACCCGTCTCTTGATGTTTGACCACAAGTTCTCAATGGGATTAAAATCTGGGGAGTTTCCAGGCCATGGACCCAAAATCTCTCTGTTTTGTTCCCTGAGCCATTTAGTTATCACCTTTGCTTTATGGCAAGGTGCTCCATCATGCTGGAAAAGGCATTGTTGATCGCCAAACTGCTCTTGGAGGGTTGGGAGAAGTTGCTCTTGGAGGACATTCTGGTACCATTCTTTATTCATGGCTGTGTTTTTAGGCAAGACTGTGAGAGAGCCGATTCCCTTGGCTGAGAAGCAACCCCACACATGAATGGTTTCAGGATGCTTAACAGTTGGCATGAGACAAGACTGGTGGTAGCGCTCACCTTGTCTTCTCCGAATGAGGCGTTTTCCTGATGTCCCAAACAATCGAAAAGGGGATTCATCAGAGAAAATAACTTTACCCCAGTCCTCAGCAGTCCACTGCCTGTACCTTTTGCAGAATATCAGTCTATCCATGATGTTTTTTCTGGAGAGAAGTGGCTTCTTTGCTGCCCTCCTTGAGACCAGGCCTTGCTCCAAGAGTCTCTGCCTTACAGTGCTTGCAGATGCACTCACACCTGCCTGCTGCCATTCCTGAGCAAGCTCTGCACTGCTGGTAGCCCGATCCCGCAGCTGAAACACTTTTAAGAGACGGTCCTGGCGCTTGCTGGTCTTTCTCGGGTGCCCTGGAGCCTTTTGGCAACAATGGAACCTCTCTCCTTGAAGTTCTTGATGATGCGATAGATTGTTGACTGAGGTGCAATCTCTCTAGCTGTGATACTCTTCCCTGTTAGGCCATTAGTGTGCATTGCAATGATGACTGCACGTGTTTCTTTAGAGATAACCATGGTTAACAGAAGAGAAACAATGATGCCAAGCACCAGCCTCCTTTTAAAGTGTCCAGTGGTGTCATTCTTACTTAATCATGACAGATTGATCTCCAGCCATGTCCTCATCAACACCCACACCTGTGTGTTAATGGAGCAATCACTGAAAAGAGGTTAGCTGGTCCTTTTAAGGCAGGGCTGCAATGATGTTGAAATGTGTTTTGGGGGACAAAGTTCATTTTCTAGCCAAATATTGACTTTGCAAGTAATTGCTGTTAAGCTGATCACTCTTTATAACATTCTGGAGTATATGCAAATTGCCATTAGAAAAAGTGAAGCAGTAGACTTGGTAAAAATTAATATTTGTGTCATTCTCAAAACTTTTGGCCATGACTGTATATGGGGCCCATCATACACTTGAGCATCATAGATAGGGCCCCTTATACACTGGAGTATTATATATGGGGCCCATCATACACTGTAGCATTATAAATGGTGCCCATCATACACTGGAGCATCATTTACGGGTCCCATTATACACTGGAGCATCATATATGGGGTCCATTATACACTTGAACATCATATATGGGGCCCATTATATACTGGAGCATCATATGGGGCCCATTATCTATGGAACATTATTTAGGCCCATCATACACTGGAGCATCATCCATGGGGCCCATCATATACTGGAGTATCATATGGGGCCCATTATATATGGAATATCACATGGAGCGTATTATATATGGAGTATTATATATGGGGACCATTATATATGGAGCATTATATGGGGCTCATCATACACTGGAGCATCATATATGGGCCCATCATATACTAGAGCATCATATGGGGTTCATTACTTATAGGGCATCATATAGGGCCCTTTATATATGGACCATATATGGGGCCTATTTTGTATGGAGCATTATATGGAGCCTATTCTGTATGGAGCAATATATGGGGCTCATTATTCTGTATGGAGAAATATATGTGGCTCATTATACTGTATGAAGCATTATATTGGGCCCATTATTCTGTATGGAGCATCATATATGGGACTCATTATTCTATATGGAGCAATATATGGGGCTCATTATTCTGTATAGAGCAATATATGGGGCTCATTATTCTGTATGGCGCACTATGTGGTGCCCATAATACTGTATGGAGGACTATACTGTCCGGTTTTTGAGCTATTGTAGAATTTACAATAGATATCACTCATGTAATGTAAGAAGTGAAGTATTTGGCATTGTACTATACCTATATTTCTCTGCCGTATCGGAGCATCATGAATTGTGGTATGTGTTAAAGGGGCCCACCGAGACTCTTTCGCCCTGGGTCCACAAAAACCTGGAGCCAGCCATGCCCCCACAACTTTAGCCAAATAACCCCCAGTTTTCAATGCATTACTATTATTATAAAGTAAATTAAGGTTGACAAGCTTAAGTAATAAGAATTGATGTCGTTGGCATTGAAATTGGCACTGTAGGTGTGTTCACTGTCCTCCACTCACTGCCGAATTTTATTCCCCATTGACTTGCATTGGGGTTGGGTTTTGTTTTTGACCGAACTTTGACTTTTGCAGTGAGTTAGTCAGCCGATCTCGTTCGACTCGACTTTTGGTAAAGTCGGATGGCCCGAAACCCGACTCGACCCTCCTGGAGGCAAAGTCGCTCATCTCATTTTGCATCCTGTATGTGTTGCATAGATCACTGTTAAAGGAGTTTGTCCCTTCGGTTTTGTCTCCCTCATTCCCACCTCCTCTAGCTTCTGTCTATCACAGTTTAGAATTTTTAGTTTGAAGGTTAATCATCTGGTAAGAACCTTCCATCATTGGTTTCCTGGGAAGTCTGGGGGTCCGGTGGCTGCTCGACCAAAAAGAGGTAGTATTGTCACTATTTCACCACTCACGATGTCCTGTGAATGACAGCTTTGCTGTCCCACAGAATCAAGAGTTGGCTAAGCTGTCAGGATTGTGAGTGACAGTTTTATCACCCAATCTGAGGTAGAGGTGTTAATATTGTGATTATGATGACTCTGAATTTGTATTCCGTTCTCTGTTGCTGAGACTTACAGCTTTGTCTTGATCCCTACCTTCATGATTCTCTGTCCACAAACTATTACCTTTTGTCTCTTTTTCCTTTGTCTATTAGGAGCCGTCTTGGTACTGACCCTGACCTCTTGACTATCCTGCCTCAAGAAAAGTCTGTGAGTAGTGACTGGCATCACACATATGAAGGTCTTTGTAGGCCATCACTTCATCGTCTTAAAGCTCTAAGGCGTCTATTAATGTTTTAGAAGGCTGTTCATTAGCAGTTTGCTGCATCAGCAGGTTTTTGGAAGCAGTTATTAAATATGCCCTCAAGCATACATATTAATTCTACTGGAGTAGGACCTTCAGGTATCTCTTTCACCTGTATGTTACTATTGCTCTAATGTAGAAACTCTGTCAGAGTCTCAGTTAAAATGTTTGAAAGGCATTGAAGATTGGATTCATATAAATCTCCACGTTTGTATAAATCTCTCTATACTAGTTTTAGTGGGCATATACTTTATCTGTGAGCGCATGTCTTAATCTCCACCATCTTGAGTTGCGCAACTTGTAGATGTAGGTATTTTATCGATCCTGCATGGGAACAATACAGAAAGGAGCAAACACTCTTGGAAGTTAGGCATAAGGGTATGATGATCCTTCCATAACCTGCATATGATCATCTACATTCTAACAACCACAGTTAGTGATTTCCTATGCTATATCTTATGACTGTCAGATGTATCCATCATGGGAGGTAGGCCTCTGTTTCTGGTGGTAGTAGTGTTTGTTAATAACACTGAATATTTTTGGACTGAGAGGAGGTCCTAAATAGAAGGTGAAGGTTTCCAGATTCTTGAACCCATATTTAGTAGCTAGTGCAGGCATTAAAAGTGTTCAAAAGTGTTCAAAGTTTAAGACAATGATGGAGCTTTGTCGATACATGACCGCTCAGCACCATCGCAATCTTTTTATTAAGCTTAGCTGCATGCTAAAATATATCCAAATCCATACATTTTCTATTTATTGAAGGTTATTTTAGCAAACAGACTTCAAAATGGTTTATTCCACATACTTTATTAAGATTTTTTGGGGAGATTTATTGCATATGTACAATATATGTTTATTTTTTTGTGATTTTTGCTTACATTATTGTATCTATCACATAAGGGACTGTATATAAATCCTGCATTGGGGTATATAAACATGCAACTTTAAAAGGAAACTGTCAGTAAGATCAACCCTCTTAAGCGGTCTATATGATTTCTTATATCAGGTTAATCCACATTTTTCTTAATATATAAATAAGTTGTTAGACCTAACCTGTCACCAGGTTGTCCTCATGCAAAGTAGGGTCAACACCTGTAAGCCCACATGTACTGCATTCTAGAATGCTGTATATTTGTCCTGAATTTGCTCTGTAAGACAAAAAATATAGCTTTTATTATACTCACCTACAGCATGGTCATGTCCGATTGGAGTCTCTGGTCTTGATCCTGTGCCTCCTCGCTTCTTGCAATCTCCTTCCTCCTTTGATGCTTCATACGGATGACGAGTCCTATGTCATTCACACAGAGTCCTTCATTGTGCTCCTGTGCACTTATCTTTGCCCAGCTTAGGACAGAGCAAAATACTGTAATGGGCATGTACAGTGATAAGCCAGAGACTGCCAGCGCATTTGCACTACAATACTTTGCTCTGCCTTTGGCAGATCAGAAAGAAGTGGGCCTGCCCAGGAGCTCAATGGTGGACATTCGGTGGATGATGTAGGATGCATCATCCACATGAGGCAGAAGAGGATGGCGATCGCAAGAAGAGAGGAGGCGCCGGATTAATACCAGAGATTCACATCACACTGCATTGCGCTGTAGGTGAGCATAGTAAAAGCTAGATTTTTTACCTCTCAGAGCAGATTAGGAACATACATACAACATTTAGAATGCTGTATATGTCGGATAAAAGGCGCTGTCTGTATTATATAGAGGGAAAATCTGGTGACAGGTTCCCTTTAAGATCCATGAGTCAGACATAAATCTCCCACAGAATCTGCCTCCAGTACTTATTTTTAATGAAAGGGGCTGTTACCAGTGTGAGACATATATTGACTGACAGACTGTTCTCCTGATCTATTGTGGTATGTTTTTGAAAGTAAAGATTTAAACACAGAAAGACAATTAGATATCTACATTATCACACAAAGTATAATATGTATTTCAAACAGCAAATAATATACAAGCAGCATAGTTTTTCTACAAACATAATGAAAAAGATTTTTCACCTTAAGACTATATGCATTAGTCTGTTGATGAATTTTCCAGTAAACAAATATTGTAATATAGAGGTAGCAATAATTGCAGCTAACAGACCATCATTATTGTTTCAATCTAAATGAGATGTTGTTTTGAGACAATTTATACTAATCTTCATTTGATGCTCTAAAAATACTACTTATCCTGCCCAGCATTTTCCACGTCGATCTTGTTGCTGAAATCTTCTTAGTTTATGCGCCCAAACATCACGCCATGGAAGTGTAAGGCTATTTTTATCTAAGATTAACCTTGCAGGATCTGGAGACTCCTCATCATTTCCAATAATCAGGTAAGACTTGCCCACTTGCACCCGTAGGCAGTCACATGATAAATCTTGATCTGGAACCCAAAGAGGTTGATCACCACGACGAATTGGCACCCTTCTCTGCCTGTATACAGTAAGGACCGAAGCTGTGAACTGCCACCATTCCCCAGATTTTTCCATGGACAAAAACTGCGCTCGTAGAACTGTAAACAGCAAGGTGAAAAATTAATACATTAGGAAAACCAACTGCTTTAAAAACAAGATTCTACACACATTAAATTAAGATTTATCAATGAACATTTTGCATGGCGTTAAGGTGGCATATGCATTATACTAATTTTGGACTAACAAGATGTTTGGCATTCTTTTGCTAGATAAAAGAGACAAGCAGATCATTAGAAATTTAAATTTGACAGCTTAGCTGAATTAAAAAAACAATTTTCAATACTGCAAAGTCTCTAATTGCACTGAAAATATGTGTAAAGCACTCCTCCTGTAAGGAACCCTGTTTAGTCTTTTTAATGCAAGCGCAATCTTAGTAATGTAGAGGTAATCTGAACTTATCTGGCTAGGGAAAAATGGATTGGTAAGTCACAGCCTTTTTAACACCAAACTGCAAGATCAGACTTTTTAGGCTACTTAAATGTAAACACAGGCCAAAAATTATCCCTTTTTTTGGGGGGGCGATGCCTACCTTGCTGGTGTATACACACCAACTATATTGGTATACCACAATCAGATTTAGGAGCTTTTCTATCCCTATGTGCGATGAACAGTGCGCTTTTAACTACTACCTCTAAAAAATGGTGCTGCACGCCTGTCCCTCATCCTTTATAGTGGCTGTGATAGATACTTTTTATTGGCTGTGCAAGACCATATGATGTTATAGCTTCCAGGCTCTACAGTGAAGGATGGCCTGATGTCATTAGCCTGCGCTCTTTGTATTTAGCAGTGTATGAAATGGCACAAGCAATTCTTTCTGGTCCTGACAATTTGCACTTAAAAGTAGTTGAATTCATGGGGAACTGTGAAGTTGAGGAAATTCAACACAAAGTCAATCCTCAGGGATCAGATATCCTATGTTCTCAAGAAAGGTAGGCCTACACCAGAGTTGTCTGGACAATTCCTTCTCCAGATTGAAAGCAAATGCTTGTTCAGTAAAATGAACATGTACAAGTATAGTGATGTTGGAAGAATCAGCTGTCACTTAAGTGAGCATTTGGTAAAAAGTTGATAAATGTGTATATTAACCTTTAAGGCAAAAAAAAATATTTGGAGAATATAGATATAATAGAATGTATTTTAATTAATCTGCAATTTTTCCCTTTGGAAGTTCAACTAATCTGTGTTTTTTTACATCTACAATTCAAGTAACCTCCTTTTTATCCATCTATTGCCCAGATTGATAGTTTTTATGTACCAGATTGTCTCTCCTGTTCTCTTTTATCACTGTTATTATATGCGCTTTACTACTTTGTCTGTAATTTAAGTTAGCAAAGTAAAAAACATGCAAAAATAAAGGAAACACATATCTAAATGAAAAAGTTGACATTTATATGTTCAAAAATAATCAAACTTTTTGTGTCGAAGGCCAAAGGTTATACAGTTCAATTTATCTAAACACTGGGTCATGTTGATCTAGCAGGAAATTTGATTATACTCCTCACCTCCAATTGTTTAACTTTCCTTGAGTCAACACAGATTGAAGTAGACAGGTTAAATACTTAAAGCTTTATGGTCTAGTCATTTTTATTAAATAGTTTTGAAAAAAAAATATTGAACTATGTTTTGTAATGAATGCAAATTTTTTTATAGTGTGCTGTTTTGTAAACCAGATGAATCACATTATTACTGTTCCACAATGTCCCACCTAGCTATAGATATTTATTACTTAGTTCCCCGTGACTAGAAAAATAATAATAGCTCAAAATAAGTAAATGAAAAATACTTATGATCTCATTTTTATGGTCTTTTTATTATAGAGGAAATAAACTATAATTGTTATTTATTTTTTGGTTTTATATTTTTTTGTTTAAAACAATGTATTGGTTATAACACTGCAAAAAATAAAGCACAATCATGTAGGTGAGTTACCTTGCTTTTTTCAGTACCTGGGAATTTAAAATTTTTTGTTTATACTAAAAAAAATATTTAGACTTGAGAGTCCTCAGTGGTTGATACCTTTTAATGGCTAACTGAAAAGATGGTAACAAATTGCAAGCTTTCGAGAGTACTCAGGTCTCTTCATCATTGTTTATACTAGTAATTTATAGTTTTGGTACCTATTGTGCTGTATGTGATGAAGTTTCCTAAAACACATTACAGTATAAGAACATTAGGTATAATGTTGTAAAACATTAGTAAACATACTATACGTTTGCCTTCCAGAAAGGAAGGTTTTACTAAATATAAAACTCTAAACGGGGTCTAGACTATCATAAGATAAAAAAGATGCATTTATCTTTCCAAGTTTGTTTTCTATTTTAGCATAGTTGTCACACTCAGAAACAGTAGACATGACTGCTATGGGGTTGATTAGTCTTTTGACTCCATATCCAAACTACACAACAAATTTGCACATGAGGACTATTGCGTGCATCAATGGAGATTGTAAGAGACATGTAATGAAATTACTTGTAAAGCCACTGCCACATTCAGTTTCTGAAATCCCTAAATATTAGAGTAAAGGTACTGTCACACTAAGCGAGATCGCTAACGAGATCGCTAAAGAGTCACCGATTTTATGATGCAGTAGCGATCTCGTTAGCGACTTAGCTGTGTGTGACATGTGGCAGCGATGTGGCCTCTGCTGCGATGTCGCTGATCGCTTATGAACGTTCTGAGCTGTTTTTTGGTCGTTGGTGTCCCGCTGGTGAGCCTGAATCGCTGTGTGTGACATGTAGCGGCGATGTGGCCCCGCTGTGATGTCGCTGATCGCTTATGAACGCTCTGAGCCGTTTTTTGGTCGTTGGTGTCCCGCTGGTGAGCCTGAATCGCTGAGTGTGACACCCTTTATGAACGACTGTACCAGCGGCGCAGGCGGGACTAGGTTTTCCCAACGACCGCAGAGGTCGTTATACAGATCGCTGATCTCTGATGAGATCTTTGTGTTTGGAAGCTAACTAGCGACCACATAGCGATCGCACTAGCGATCTCGCCAGGTTGTGTCGTTGTCGTGATCGCTAGTGTGATCGTTAAGTGTGAAGTGCCTTTAGTCACATGTGTAACACTGCAGCACTGGATTGGTGCAACTAATCTCCTCTCCAATAGCAATGTACTTACCAGCTGCCATCTTCTTCTGTTATCCGTGCCACAACAAGAGGTCTACTGCAAGTTGTGACCTGCCAGATCACCCTGTTTGCAGGGTGAGCTGAAAGTCACTACTTAATGTGAACAGCTAAAGGCTAGTATATTTCTATTGTCTGGGAGCTTAGATAAGTATCACCCTTCCACCGCTGAAATAAAGAAAAATTTCTGGCATGGTGCTTTATAAAGAGTCTGTTAGCCTTAACTCACAGTATAATCTAAGCATATAATAATAATAATGTTTATATAGTGCTAACATATTCCGCAGCACTTCACAGTTTGCACACATTATCGTCGCTGTCCCCGATGGGGCTCACAATCTAGATTCCATATCAGTATGTTTTTGGAATGTAGGAGGAAACCCACGCAAACACAGGGAGAGTATACAAACTCCTTGCAGATGTTGTCTTTGGTGGGATTTGAACCCAGAACTCCAGCGCTGCAGTGCTATCCACAGAGCCACCGTGCTACCAAGATATAGTCTTAGGACTCTTTCACGTGTCCTCCTGATATTTCCGGTACTGGAAAATCAGTACCGAAGATATGGCATACGTGTACCAACCGAGTGCAACAACAGTATCACACGTACCAGCGCCTGACAAAAGCCAGCACAGTTTGCGCTATTCTCAGGCATCAGGTGCTGAAGACATTACATCCTTGTCCCCTGCTCTGCCTGTGATCGGCCCGATCAGGGGACAATGTAGAAAGTTGTATTCAAGTGTAAAATTAAGAGTAAAACAAAAAATCACATTATTCTCACCACTCTGAAGTTGAAAGAATCCATAGTGTCCCACACTATAATCCTTTTGTTCAACATTTGGTCATCAGCATGGTGGCTGGAGATGACTGGTAATGATGAAGAGCTGGGCCTCACGGTGAACTGTAGTGAACTCACTGAGTTCAGCACTGCACCGTAAGACTTTTTCTCACCCTGCTAGTGGTGATCTCATTGATGTCACCCCAGTTCAGTGGCCCAGCAGGGAATGCAGCCTTAGTGACAAGTGGTAACCTTGATGAGGTCACTGCTGGTCACTGATGCTGCTCTCCAGTGGTTTTCAGCCTGGTTGGTTGCATCTTGGAACCGTCCAGGTTGAAAACTATTTATCGCAGACATGAATTACTGTCACTGATGTGTCAGGTGTGACAGACAGTCATTCTGGATACATCTGTAGAAGGTCATTGCGCTTGGCTCTGCAGGCACATTCTGTATCTTACATATCTGCTGTGGAGTGATATCCTTCTCCCTTTAGGACCTAGCGGTAATCTCCACCTTCTGCTGCTGATTAGCACACACTTGCTGGATGTTTAAATACCTTTAGTCACTGCAGCAAGGCGTCAGTCATAGCTCTGTTTACCTCTGTCTGTTGGAAGTACTAGAAGTTGACTAGTTTCTTTTTGGAGCCTCTTGGAGAATTGCTGGCGTAAGCTTTCTTGTGTCATCTTAAGCTAAGTGTATTCCCTCATTTGTCTTCCTGCTTTCTATTTAGTTGTAGTGGGGATTGACTAGTGCTGACCCTGTCCTTTCACTATCCAGGGCCTATCGCTAGGGGCAGTCAGGGATTAGGTTCCTGCTTGGCGATAGGTGTATAACCTATTTAGGGATGTTGGGGAAGACAGGGTGTTGTCAGATCTGCCTAAAGGTCTCCACTTCCCCCTTTCCCAGTGTTTGGGCTCCCTCACCCGCTTCACGTTGCTGTTGTGCACCTAGCTTCTCCTCACTCAGTGTGACATTATCACTGGCCATACACATTTATTAAAAAAAGGGAAAAAAACAGCTGACACCTTTTTTGTGTGTTTTTCTTTTTTTGGTACATTTTTTTTCTTTTTTTTCTTTTTACAGGTTCATGGATCCTGTTTCTGTGCTGGCAAAACAGCTGCAGAGGTTGTCACTGGAAGTGACTGACCTTGGATCAGAGGTTCAGCAGTAATGGCTGCAGACTCTGTCAGTGGGGGACACTGTGAGTAGGCTAGTCCAGCTTGAACTCAAAATTACCCTCCTGGGTAGATTTTCTGGAGGTAGGGACAAGTTGTTTGTATTCAAAGAAGCTTGTAAGTCACATTTTAAACTTCGTCCTTACTCCTCTGGAGATGAGGAGCAACGATTGGTAATTGTGATTTCTATTAGATGCATCTTTTCTGGGGCAGCTACAACCTGCTATTTTTAGGCTGGCTGTCAATATCCATGGCCCCTAACCAGCCTGAGAATACCAGCTCCCAGATGTGTGCTTTAGCTTTGCTGGTTGTTAAAAATGGGATACCCCTCGCCGTTTTTTTTATTATTATTTATTACAATTGGAGACCCCTCTGTTCTTGATAACCAAGCTGACATCTGCGGGTTGCAGCCTACAGCTGTCAGTTTTGCATGGCTTGTTATAAAAAATACAGGGGAAACCATGTCATCTGTGTGTCATCATTGTGCAAGGGTGCGGGATGTTTTGCGACCTGTTATGCTGCTAAAAAACAAACATGTCAGTAAGTTTTACCCATGGTCACATGGTCCATGGAAACACACTGACAAGGGTGCAGATGCATTCAATTGAATGGATCTACCTGTGTGAGTGTCTCCGGTATGTGTAAAAACTGCCACCACATGTGCCAGAGAGCCTTTATATAGGATGTAACCCTATAAAAATTGCAGCTTTAGTGTTCTAGTTGCTGCATCTGTTCTACAGAAACTAACATTTACTCAAATATGCTAACTCTGTTTCTAAAAATGATATAGCTAACAGAGTGTACAGATGGCACACCGCACATTTAGCATTTTCCACTCCCACACTACCTCCTCATCCCACCCTCTCTCTGTTGGAGTCCCTCAAGGCTCTGTCCTGGGGCCCCTACTTTTTTCCATCTAAACCCTTGGCTTAGGACAACTCATAAATTCCCATGGCTTCCAATATCACCTGTATGCGGATGACACTCGGATCTATCTCTCTGGCCCAGATGTCACCTCTCTGCTGTCCAGAATCCCGGAGTGTCTATCATCCACATCCTCCTTCTTCTCCTCTCGCTTCCTAAAACTCAATGTAGACAAAACCGAACTCATCATCTTTCCTCCATTTCACGTATCTTCCCTATCCGATCTATCTATTATGGTAAATGGCATCACACTTTCTCCCGCACCTGAAATCCGCTGCCTCGGAGTAACTCTCGACTCTGCCCTGTACTTCAAACCACACGTCCAAACTATTGCCACCTCCTGTCGCCTCCAACTCAAAAATATTTCCAGAATCTGTCCCTTTCTCAGCCCTCAGTCTACTAAAACTCTTGTGCATGCCCTCATCATCTCCCGCCTTGATTACTGCAACACCCTCCTCTGTGGCCTCCCCGCCAACTCCCTTGCACCACTCCAGTCTGTCTTAACTTTGGTGCCCGACTAATCCACCTCTCTCCTCGCTACTCCCCTGTTTATCCCCTCTGCAAATCCCTCCACTGGCTCCCAATTCCCCAAAGAATTCCACCAGACCTGAACCCAATCGAGATGGTTTGGGGTGAGCTGAACCGCAGAGTGAAGGCAAAAGGGCCAAAAGTGCTAAGCATCTCTGGGAACTCCTTCAAGACTGTTGGAAGACCATTTCCGGTGACTACTTCTTGAAGCTCATCAAGAGAATGCCAAGAGTGTGCAAAGCAGTAATCAAAGCAAAAGGTGGTTACTTTGAAGAACCTAGAATATATGACATAATGTCAGTTGTTTCACACTTTTTTGTTAAGTATATAACATGTATAAGTATAGTATATAACACATGTGTTAATTCATAGTTTTGATGCCTTCAGTGTGAATGTACAATTTTCATAGTCATGAAAATACAGAAAAATCTTTTGAATGAGAATGAGAAGGTGTGTCCAAACTTTTGGTCTGTACTGTATGTAACCCCTTCTCATGTACAGCACCATGGAATTAATGGCGCTATATATATATAAATAAATAATAATAATAATGGCATTAGTGGAGGTTACTTGCATATGAATTTATTCATATAGTATTGAACTCAAAGGGAGATGTTCAGTCAAAACTCGAAATATAAACTAAGCACACAGCCTTTTAAGGAATTTAGTTAATTTAAAAAGCCTACCTCTGGTTTCCTTATCTCTACCTCCATTCTACAGAAACTGAAGATTAATCAAATATGCTTAGTAGGCTGATCAAATGCACCACTGGCAAAACTCACAAATTTTAAAGAATAAAAAGAGGGATAAATTGAGTGTTGAGAACAATCTACTGTGGAAAATTTTTGGTCACATTCCTATCCAATCCCCGAGTCAATACATTTACCACTTCTTTTAACTCTGGCAGGAGAAGTCAGAGGTGTGGTGGCAATGAAGGACATTCAGCAGTATAGCTTGAACCCAAAATTCAGGATTGCCTGTTGTAAACTGAGACGTTTGGGACCTAAGGAGTCATTTTTGTTCATTCATTCATTCATTCATACATTCATTTATTGTTATAATAGTCATAACTTTTTCATCTTTACTCAAGCTTCACTATATGAGGTTTTGCTTTTTGGAAATCTGTCAGGCTACGTGCCCATGATCAGGAATATATTCCATATATTCCTATTCTATAGTACAAGCACAGTGGTTGGGATTTATAGAAATGTCATGCCCACTGTGCTTTTATTTAACGCTGTTTAAACTGACCAGCAGTGCGGGTTAACAAGCAGCAGCACACTAGTATCCGCTGCATAGTTTCATTCAGCCATTCATTAGATGCAGTAAATCCTCATGGTTCTCTGAACACATGCGTATTTATCTGCGTGATTACAACCCAGTGTTTTGGACACAGAAAAAATATGCTGCGTCCAAAACACTGCTATTTCCTGATCGTGGGTTTGGCGCCCCTGAGGTTTCAGTCACCACAGAGGTACTGCACCTCAATTAGAGGTGTGGTGCTCCGCTCTCAGGTAAGGAAGGGCACTCCAGGACTCACACACTCACACACAACACCAGACCTCTCAAGGCCAGGGAGGGACTAGGTAGAGGGTGTGGGTAGAGAAAGAGAGTAAGGAGGAGTGAGAGAGGGTGACAGTGGTCTGAGAAGCTTATGGAAGGAGTCTTCTGGAGGGAGAGGAGGAGAGCGGAGCAGAGAGTAGCTCCTGAAGGAAAGACAGACAAAGAGTCTACAGAGGGGCTGAAGCTGAGAGCAGCTTGTCCCCAGACAACAGAGCGAGAGACAGAGAGGCTCCAGAGGAGGAGAGGAAGAAGCGGTCTCAGGGGCACGGATAGTGAGGAATACATCCGTGGGGCCCGTATTCACCGGCGTGGTCGGTGGAGGGACCAGGTCGCAGTTAGGGGACCGGCACCAAAACTAGTGGAGAAACTAAGGTCTCAGCTAGAAAACTGGAGGCTGCAGAATCTGCATGTGCTGCAGCCACATTCAACACATTCACTGAAAAGGCATACATATAGGATCATAGGATCCAGGGGTCTGACCGACGTTGCCCGACAGGGCAGGTGAGGTGGTAGACAGCGTAGTGAGATGGCCAGGAAAGGAACATCTAAGGGAGCCCTGGCAACGTGCACCCCAAGCTACCTGAGAGCTGACTGGACCACAGACCCTGAGGACACGCACCCGGCTGGGGATTGTAACATCAGAACTGTGAGTAAAACCTGTGAAGACTGAACACTGCTGTGTCCTCCTGTTTATTTGCTGTGTCACCTCAGCCCTGCACTACAACAATCATCATCATTTTACACTTCCACTGCCCTAGGGAATAGCTCTGCCTGTGGCGAGCTGTACCAACTCTGCTGCATTAACAACTGCCGCAGTAGACTGAAATTGCAGCGTTGGCATCACAAACTATCTTTTATGAACTTTATCATCCCCTTATCATCAATTTTCATTGGACATCCAGGGCCACAGACCGGGTCACTGCTGCCGTGACACATCCCCTTAAGAACCGGCGCCGTACCGAGTATCCTCCCCCCGGCCCTTGCGGGCGCTCCATGGGCACATAGCCTAAGGCCGTGTCCACATGTACTCTAAATGCTGCATGTGTTCTGTAGGTGTCTGAATCCAACTACGCAATAAAATTCTGTTCGGATTACTGCATTTTTACTGCAATATTTATGCATTTCCCTTTTATTTAATGCATTTTTGGTGCAGCCTTAAACCTGAATTTTAATATATTTTTATAATAAAACAGAATTTTTTTTATTTTACTTGAACAAGAAATTGCTTATTTTACAAGTGTTTTTTACATGCTTTTCAACATGCATGTTTTTCAGACTTCCAATAGCTGTCCATAGATAAAAAAGAACTAAACTTTATAGCTCAGCAGTGCCTTTAGACAGACCAAAGGCAGAAATTTTCACTTTGGTCAGTTAAACACAGCTGATATTCTGCACAAAAATATGCAGTAGGAAAAGTGAAGCATTTAGGTTAAGAATAGATAAGGCCTAACTGTCTAAGCACAGTGGATATGATGTGATCAGCTGTCATGTGTTTTTAATAGCTGCGGGTGGATCTCAGTAAACACACGAAAGCGTGTCACAAGTCACACCATCAGTGCCCCTGTCACACCGATGGGTTGTAATGACAGCTGGAGGTCTGCAGAACCCCCCCCCACCGTGCCTGTCATTGTGAATTTCCTCTGAATGCCGGCTCATGGCCGTCATTCATAAAAGATTGTGATTTTTGCTACACATAGCAGTGTTGATTCTCTGCTCTGTGTAGCACAATCAATCAGATAACGCAACTTCAAGTTTCCTAACAAAATTATTGAAACCAGTAAAAGTATGTTAAAAAAATATAAAAAAAACTAAACACAAAAGTTCAAATCAGCCACCATTTTGCTCCATTGAAAATAAAACATTTAAAAACAAATTAAAAAAATACATATGTTTGGTATTGCTGCATTCATAAATGTCTGATCTATCAAATATAAAGTAAATTAATCCAATCGGTAAGTGATGTAACGAGAAAAAAAATTGAAACACCCAAATTACTTTTTTTTGGCAGCCACTACATTGCAATAAACTGCAATAACAGACAATCAAAACATTGTATCTATAACAAAATAGTGTCAATAAAAACATCAACTTGGCGCACAAAAAATAAGCCATCACCCTGCCCCAAGTCCCCAAAAATGGAGATTGCACAGGTCTCAGAAACGTATGTCATAAGGAAATTGTTTTTCTTACAAATTTTTGAATTTTATTTCACCACTTTAATAAGAAAGAACCTATATATGTTTGCTATCTGTGTACTCGTACTGACCTGAGGAATCATATTGCCTAGTCAGTTTTAGCATTTAGTGAACATAGTAAACAAAAAAATCCAAAAAAACAATTGTAGAATTTCACTTTTTTTCAATTTCACCGCACTTGATTTTTTTTCCCATTTTCCAGTAGGCGATATGGTGTCAATGGTGTCATTCAAAATTATAACTCATTCCACAAAAAACAAGCCATATTGACAAAAAAATATATAAAGTTATGGCTCTGGGAAGTATTGGAGAAAAAAGCAAAAATGGAAAATCTTAAGGTCGTGAAGGGGTTAAAAGCTGTGTTTCTGGAAGAGTAAACCACTCTTGCTTCAATGTACTGCTCTCTGTTTGGAGATTGCCCATTTGTGTTTACGCAAATGTGTGAATTGACGTATTTTGCAATTTAAATGTCTACCTTGCTGTTCTCCTAAATATTACATTATAAACCACTAGCAGTTTCTTTTTTATTTTGCACCATTGACTGCTGTTTGGTTTTATATTTTTTTTCGTATAAACAGGATCAACGTTTTAATATGGAGTTGTATCTACATGGTCATTTTGGTAAGGTTGCCACACCTGAACAGAGTCATCATGTTCACAAGTGTTTTCTTTGGGGATTATTATGTTTTATTTTTTATTACTTTTTTTTATATAGGCATGAGTCAATTACTTTTTTGTTTTAGGCTGAATTTCATTTGAAAGTATTTGGAAGCATAATAGGCAGTATTAAGCTACACTGGTTACACTCTCAATCTTTTCTTTTTTCGTTTAGAAGAAGCAGCATGTTAGAAGGGTTTGTAACATTGCTCTTATATACACACAGACACCTTGGGTGGTTGCACACGCTTAACCTTCAACCTCACGCCTTTAATTCGAGAAGTTACTCTGAGACTCATCATTTGTTTGAAGATTGTTTGCTTTTATTGGTCATGACATAAAGGAGATTAATCAAGAAAAACTTTTATTCTCCTATCTTTTCTCACCTCTGTCAGAGCCTTGAGGGCCCCTTACCATCCTTATTAAAAGAGGCTTTCCCTGAAGCATACTGAGCATTAATGCTTAACAGGCCACCCAACAGTTTGTATAACCTTTCTTTGTGAATAGAGGAATAGAAAATACAATTATTCAAAAGGCTTTTTGATTGAAGAATAAAAAATTTTTACAAATAATTTTTGCTTATTGAGGAATATTTTATCCATGTTTATTCCTAGGTAAATGGATGGTCTTTTCTATCTTAGTTCTGTTTTTATTAGTTTAATTTTTTTGCCTTTGCCCTCATTTTTTTACAATAATGAAGGAAATCGGCTTATCTTTATAATTCCTTTGTGTTATTGAAAGCATTCTTCCTACACAGCAGGGCTTGGTCTTGACCGTTCTCCATTCTCTCTCTTACACGTTCTGCATTTTAGTGCACACTTTCGTCTATATCCAAGCATCTCTATTTTCTCAAAAGCCATGGCTTTAACTAATCCTAAGAAATAATAATCCTTCGGTCATTTTATCCTGGCGGTGCCTGTGGGATCAAGAGAGGACCTACTGGGAGGACACTAACCCAAACCAAGCAAAGAGCACCATGAAAGCATAGCAATGCAGCTGTTCTTTGCCACTAATTAATCTATTTGCATATAAAAAGTCATAGAAACCGAAGGCATAACACATCCCATTAGTGATTGTAGTTATAAAAGCCTAAGTACAATGACAATCTTTAAAATGTTCACCTGTTTGAATTCTGACAAAAAATTAAAAGTTAATATATCATTTTATTGGCAATCTTTTTCTGCATCCTACAGTCACCTGGTAATACAGTGAATTTACATAGCACTTTTTCTTATAACTATTCTTGAGTGTTAAGTATCAATAGGAATTTCTTATTACTAGAACATATGTGGCAAGTAGATTTCTTTTACAAAAGCACTAAGATTTCAAAGCTATAAGTTAATTAATAGTCAACTATTTTAAGTTGGAAAATATATGCAGTGCATTATTTGCATCCCAATTTCATTTGTAATTGTTAAAGTTTTCACTAAAGGTACTGCCACACTAAACAATCCCGCTAGCGATCACAATAACGACGCATACTAATGTGATCGCTAGCGGGATTGTTTCTATATCGCTAAATGCTGCCGCATTTAGCGATATAGTTAACGACGCTATCGCCGTTAGCGATCTTCTTAACGACTTTAGCGGTACAAAAGTACCGCTAAATTGCTAAGAAAAGGTGCCACACAGCGATTAGATACTTACCCAGCGGGAGCGCCGACGAGAAAATAGGGTCCGGAACGATTCCAGCGACGAGCGAGATCACAGCAGGGGCCTCGTCGCTGGAAGCTGCCGCACTGAACAACATCGCTAACAGGATCGCTAAATAGTGACGTTTTTTAGCGATCCCGTTAGCGATATTGTTTAGTGTGGCATACCCTTTACTCACCTTGAAGGCAGGTGCAGGTGACTGTATGTTCTTCATCTGAGACTAATGGTCCGATTATGCAAATTATACTTTGATTGGACTCTGATTAGAAATTGATCAGAGTTTGATCAGAGTGGGATCTGTTTTTCTCGCAAGTGGAAAATGTAAAAAAAATTCTTTATCATTTTCATTCAGTTTATCTGTGAGCGGTCAGAGTGGCCTTTAGAGATGAGCAATAAGGAGAGTGTAACTGTTCTTTTCATTTTGACATCTTACATTTATAATGCTCTGGGTTCTGAAAGACCCACTAGAATATGTGACATTAAACTCGAGGAGAATATCTTCTCTGTGAATCATATTTCCAGGTAAAATCCTGGCAAACAGTTGCGTTTGTATTTTGCCTGATCTGCTCATCTCTACATCAATCCATTATAACTGAAGTTGCATTAACAGAATATGTAGATTTTGACAGTAACAAGTAGCAACTTTAATGTCCACACAAGCGTAAAAAATTACATACCATAATCTTTTTTACAGTACTTGCGAAGGTTCATGTGCACACGACTGTGGGATGGTTTACAATATGATTGACATTCAGTACCTTGGGAAAAATGATATGAAAAGTAAAATGATAACTTGAGAAGTAAGTTTCACATGGAGTTGCTCTTTTAATTCAAAATACATTTGCAGCTGCTCGAATATTTGCTTGAATTGTTGACTTCATCAGTATTTTTCACTATATAGTTAAAACTGAGACTTGTTTGCACAGTTGTAGCTGCTAAGACCTTGGCTTTTTTAATCTTATATTTATCTACACTTTAATGCTGAGTTATTAAATATTTTTAAATACCTGCTTTCCATTCTAAAGGATAAGCTGCTGTTGTTGTCATCTCTTCTTGTATCTCCCCTAAAAATAACAGGCAAAATGATAGCATAGATTAGGCAATTATTTTAAATGTATACATTATTTGAATAAAAGCAAATATTTATAAATGTATTCAAGTCAGAAACCATAATATATACAATGCATGCTCCTCTAAGCCAAAAAAAAGTATATGTATTATCAGTGATTTTTGGGCCAGCCATGGGACTTCTGAGCTGGACTGAACAGCCTCACAGGCATATATGAGATCCACTGTGTATATAGAGTGACAAAGTCACTGGTAAAGTACTGGAGGGGAGATGTGTGTCATTATGCTTAATGGTGTCAGTGATATAAAACCAGAGTATTTTCCTCCAGCACACTAAAGTGTTGTGAGACTTAAACTAAAATTGCATAAATGGGCTGGTTTTATGTGGAGATTCATAGAGTGGGTGGGAGAATGTCCACCTTTTCTCCACCTGAAGAGCTGGCCACCATGTCCTGACAGGATTGGTGTGATATCACTATCATGTGATCAGTCACATGATAGGTGAGTCACATGGTCTGGGGCTTAGGTACCTTGCTTCCAAAGACCGCAGTGTTCAGTGTGTGACTGGAGAGAAAGCACTCCAGGAAAGTATATGCTAAAACCTGAACCATGTGTGTTCTGCTAACCATGAGCGGGCGGAACCCCGCTCTCAGGAGGACTGTATGTTCTGCCACTATTTTTTTTAGTTTTCCTGTTTTTGCCCAGAGGGCTGTATTTGCTTTACTACACCATGGTTTATGTTGCCTATAATAAACCAAAGGAAGTATTAAAAGCCACAGTGTTCTCGTGTCTACCTCTATGTGCAGCCAAGTGAGCCGATCTACCACAATAAACAGTAAGATTCTTACTTAGATCTTGCTTTATGGACGTCTGAGTTTCATGTAAGACAATCAGTTAACATTAGTGTTGAGCGATACGATACCGCAAGTATCGGGTATCGGCCGATATTAGCTCTATCGGACTTTCGATACTTAGTTCCGATATTTTCGTCTTATCGGATACCGGAATCGGATTTGTCACTGTCACTGTCAGTGTCCGTCGGTCGGGTCTGTCAGGAGTCAGCGGCACTTACCTGGCAGAAGATCTCCGGCGGTCACGGGCTGGACTGCTTGATGGCCGCCATCATCTTTCCCCGGCGGTCACATGCAGTTTCTCGCGATAACTGCAGTGACTGCTGGGTAATCCCGGCCGTAAAGCAGTCAGTCCGATGACGTCACCGCCGGGGAAGCAGGTAATCAGCTGTGCTGCGTCGAGATGACAGGCTCTGCCTGTCATTGCGATGTAGCAGAGCTGGATCGTCGTGGGACCCTCGTTACTATGGACTGCGTCGGACAGGTGGTATACTGTTGGTTTGTTTTTTTCTTTTTTTACAGGAGATCGATGGCGTCGCAGAAATGAGAGTATAATAAAAGAAATGAAAACTGTGTTGTCTTTTTTATTTCAGTAAAATACTTTTTCTTGCTGTGTCTTTTTTTTTATACATTTAAAAACTTTGGGATTAATAATGGATCGGTGTCTTATTGACAGCTCTCCATTATTAACCGGGCTTATTCTCACCGTGCAATCAACGGTGACAATAACCCTTATTACCCCGCTTGCCACCGCTACAGGGCAGTGGGAAGAGCCGGGTAAAGTGCCACAATTGGCACATCTTTTGATGCGCCAAATGTGGGGCTGCTGTAGCCTGGTATTATCAGGCTGTTGAGGGCCAAAATCCATGGGCCTTGACAGTCTTTTAATACCAGGCCGCAGCAGTCTGCATTTTACTTGGCTGGTTAACAAAAATAGGGGGACCCCTACGCCGTTTTTTTTTCGAGAGGATCCCCTATTTTTGTTAACCAGCCAAGATATGCAGACTGCTGTGGCCTGGTATTATCAGGCTGGCAAGGTCCATGGATATTGGATCCTTACCAGCCTGAAAAACCAGGCCTCAGCAGTCTGCTTCATCTGGCTGGTTAACAAAAATAGGGGGGCCCCACGCAAATTTTTTTCGAGGGGATCCCCTATTTTTGTTAACCAGCCAAGATATGCAGACTGCTGTGGCCTGGTATTATCAGGCTGGCAAGCAGGGTCGGACTGAGGCACCGGGACACCGGAGAAACCTACGGTGGGCCCCAGCTCCTGCGTGGTGGGCCCTGATTTGAAAGGATAGGTCGCGGGGCAGAGGGGGTGGTGGCCCCGGGGCCCGCGCTCTGAGGGGGCCCACCCGGAGCTACGATACAGTTACATTCTGCGGCAGAGCAGGGAGAATCGCTCTCCCTGCTCTGCCGCCCGGAAGCTATGGGGCCTGAACAGGCGTTGGGGGGGCCCGTGCCAGCAGTGGGCCCCCCCCTTTCATCGGAGGGTCAGCTGTATCGGCATCCAGCCGATAAAGCTGACCGCATGGAGAGAGAAGGAGCGAGCACTCCTACTCTCCCATAATCCCCCTCTCAGCGTATGACAGCGGGCGCAATAACATCACCTGCCGGCGCCCGCTGTCAGACGCTGAGAGGGAGAACAGTGAGCAGCACAGGAGCCGGGAGGTGAGTTTTTTTTGATTTTTTTTTTTAATGGGGGTGCAGTCGAGTCCTGGCTGGAGAAGTCGTCATGTCGGTGTGGGCCAGATGGAAAAGACATGAAAAGTGAACAATTCCATTAGAAAGAACATCAGCGGTAAGTCATTATCTGTACCTGTGCTGTAATCTATTATATGTTCTGTAGGACTGGTATTATTTAACACAGACCATATGGCGGTAATATCAATATTGGTCTTTTTATATAGAGATTATTTTGGCCAACAGCGCGGTCATTTGCTGAGGTTCTCTGATGATGGGCCCACTCAGAAGTTTTGCCCCCACTAAACCAAAACCCTAGCTACGCCTATGGCTCTCTCTCTAGTCTTTCTTTCTCGCTCTCTGTTCTTTCCTTCTCGCTCTCTGTTCTTTTTTCTCTCTGTTCTTTCTTTCTCTCTTTTCTTTCTTTCCTCTCTTTCTTTCTCTGTTTGTTCTTTCTCTCTCGCTGCTCTTTCTTTCTTTTCCTCAGTACCAGCCACTGTGCCCTCATTACCAGTCAGTGTGATCAGCAGTGCTAAATGGTTATGCTTGGGGCGAGGATAAGGGTGTGATTAGCTGTGAAATGGGTGTTGTCGGGGCGTGGCCTAAAATTTTCAGCGGCTCGCAACACGCGCCACAGCCTTTAATCCTCTTTCCTGTCTTCCAAATTTGGGAGGTATGCTGTATGACCTCCCTACAACTTCTGGCCATGCTCCTGATGGTCTCGTGAGGGATCTCCTCCCACATCTGGACTAAAGCATCCACCAACTCCTGGACAGTCTGTGGTGCAACGTGGCATGGCCTAAAATTTTCTGCAGCATGCACAGCGTGCCACAGCCTTTGTCCCTCTTTCCCTTATTCAAAGGTTGGGAAGTATGATGTTGGGCCGCAAGAATATATTTTCTCTGGTGGGCCCAAGGTACTCCAGTCCGACGCTGCTGGCAAGGTCCATGTATGTTGGCTCCTTAACAGCCTTAAATACCATGCCTCAGCAGCAGGGGCGTACATATAAATCATGGGGCCCCATAGCAAAAGTCTGAATGTTCCCCACCCCCCCAAAAAAAAAACCCAGAGGCATTGTAAATGTAAAGTGCCAGCACAGTGAGGGAAGTTGAGTCGCACAGACAGGGGTTTTGGGGGTACTCGGCACCGATCACGTCGACTTCTATGGGGGATGTCACGAGTAGCACAGCTCGGTCCGTGACCTGGACGATCACTGGAATGTGGGATATTTCCAGGGGATGATAGAATGTTCGTGTAGTTTGTCGTGATGCCACCTGTAGTACCTGGTCAGGGTGTCCAGCGCTGCTGTGCAGGTCCTCTGGAAGGGATGGTGTAGTGCAGGTAGGTGAAAAGTCTTCTACAGGTAACACGCTATCCTTCCAGGGCAGATAGATGTGAGATAGAGCAATGGTGCAGAGTGATGTAGCAGAGTGGACTATGCGACGTAGTAAGAAAGCAGGAAACACTTCAAGTTAAACGTTGCATAATAAAATTTTTAATAATAACATTACAAAAGTGCAAATGGCTTATATTATGTGACATGTTTTGTTACTGTTCATACCCTTGATATGCGTTATACATGTGTGTTAATAAATACATATTCAACAAAAGTGCAAATAGCATTAGTGCCGAAGTTCGTGGAGACTTCTTAGGACTACAACCCCACCGGGTTAACTTCACAGTGTCCTTTACTTGTGCTTGTGGAGGACCCGCTCCAAACCTCCAACTGTGGTCTTGGGTGGGCTGCAAGACTTTCCTTGAGCAGACCTCACTTTCGGCCACACCAAACGGGTTTTTAGTTTCTGAGGTAGTTGAAAATAGTGCACAGTAAAGTTTTTTGTAAAACCAAGATGGAGCACCGAAGTGCCAACTATTTACAGAAAAATTTGTGAGCCAGTACAGTTCATGGCTTCAAAGTTCAACATTTTCATTACAGTGAAACACCATTACCCAACCTGGGTATATTAAGGCAACAATAAACTTGTTCTTCTGAACATTCACCCGTCCGGGTACATCAAACCATTACCCAACCTGGGTATATTAAGGCAATAAACTTCTTTTTATGAACATTCACCCGTCCGGGTACATCAATAATTTAACTATTTACATACAGAGACCCTGTCCGGGTTATTTAGACTTCTTTGGCTGGCCTCTTCCAGGTACCACCTGGTACTCTTCTGGAGCTTGCCAAACATCCGTGACAGGAGGGTCCCTTCAGACCTGATGACGTCGTGTGGCCTGTACAGTGATGTCGTGACCCGCTATCTGGGTCTGTGTGGCCACCTCTTTCATCTCCCTCCGGGTCTGGACCCCTATGTCCCGGACTGAACGAACCCCAGGGGGCCTAACAGGCACCGGGTACGGGCCAGCTATCATTATCATGTCCATAGCTGGGGCTGCTGAGGAGACCACTGAGGGAGGCTGGGGAGATTTACGGCGTGGGGTGGGCACTTGTGCAGAGGCCTGGTTGGGGGAGGCTGAAGGCTCGTAGGGTCTGTCAGTTTCCTGACACTCTGGGGAGTAGGGGTCGCACCTGGTAACATTTAGGGCGTACCATCCATTGTAACCCCAGTGTCGGGTGTAAGTCACCAAGTCTCCTGGCAACAGGTCCCTCCCCGGGTGTCCTTCTGGGAGGTGAGCCTCCACGTCCCGCCGGGTTACAAAAACTTCTAAATAAAGTCCAGGCTCCTGGATGAAGCCCCAACCACCTTTTAACTTAAAGTTCCGTACTGCACCCTTACGCCGCGGCTCCCTCACCGTACTTTTATCCTTTCTCATACGTGCCTTCTCTGCCAGGTCCTTCTCCAGGTGACATTGCCGAAGCTTTTGGGATTCTCGCTGCTCCCTTTGTCGCTCTGCTTCCCGCTCCCGACGTCTCCACTCTTCCTCCTGACGCCGGTTGTAATTCTCCTCCACCAGCATCTCCATGTCTCCACCATCAAACACCAGCTTACGATGTACGGTTTGCGGCAGCTCTCCTGGCGCCCGCCAGTCATGGCGGCGCTCACCTGCGGCGGAAGCAGCCGGCTCTGGAACAGATGAAGGTCGGGGCTCCGGTACAGGCAGGTAGAGCTTTGTTGCCTGCGCGGCCTCCTCCATGAGGACGGGTGTCACTTCTTCTGCCTCAGCGACGGGGGCAGACAGCGGGATCTGGGGTGCTGGTGCGGCGTTTTCTGCAGGAACGGGTGCCTCCACTGTGATACTGGCAACCGGTTCAGATTGCAAGGGCTGGGATGCCCGCACGGCCTCCTGTACTGGAACGGGTGCCTCCACTGAGATACTGGCAACCGGTTCAGATTGCAAGGGCTGGGATGCCCGCACGGCCTCCTGTACTGGAACGGGTGCCTCACCTTCCGGTACAGACACTTCAGGGGGTAAGAGGGATTGGCGCCGCTCCAATTGTAGTTTTAGGGCCCGCCAGCTCGCTTCCATCCTGGCGACCTCCTCCCGGTGCCGGGCCAGGTCTCTCAGGGTATCCTCCGCTTCTTCCAGCGTAGGAGGGTTTCCAGGCCGGGTGCCAAACGGTGGCTCCGTGGCGATCGGGTCGCTTCCGTGGGGGGAGAGCTCTGACTCCTCCATCCCTTCCCACTTCTGCTCACGTCCATTCGCCATCTCAGCAAAGTCACATGTGTCATTAGCATCAGGAGAGGCGACATCTTTTGTAGGGAGGCGGGACCTTCACGTTCGTTTACGCCCACTGAGGAGGATGAGGAGGCGGAACTCCAGAGCTGTGGGGCACGATCTTACATTGCAGTAACATTTAGAGTGTGCGGACATCGTTTTCGCGCCACGGAGTGAGTGTACGCCCACAAGAGCACCCCCTTATTCTTCACCTGTGCCTCGTGGCGCAGATATGACGGAAAAATGGCAAATACAGTCTATGATGATTTTTGCAATTCTCAAGCAAAAAAACAGTTCAATTAAGGCACACAGGACTCGCTTATAGCGAGCTTCTGAATCCTGTTCGCTGGGTGCGATGCAACATCTCTGTGGCGACTGGACCCTCGGGTGCTTCTGTCTTTTCACAAATGCCGGCTTTACCCGGCAATTGAATCAGAGGCTATTTTACTATGTAGAAGTGAATAAACTATAAATATATGTATATATATATATGTCACAATGACATGTATATATATATATATATATTCTAAGTGTGTATATTTTGTGTTTACAAGGAAAGAAAGTGTTTTTTTAGTTGCGATATTTTGTTCCCATAGACTTACATGGGACTTCCGGTATCGGAATCGGATATCGCCGATAGTTAGTGATATCGGCGATACCATTCCGATCCGATATTTTTAGATATCGAGCAGTATCGCTCAATACTAGTTAACACCCACAAATATATAGGAAATGTGTCTTTCGAAAATTGAAGCATTGTCATATCAGGTTTTTGGTTAACATGTATTTAAAAAAAAAATTCAATTTTTTTTTTCTTATCACAATCATTATTGACTACATTTGAACTGCCAATTGATTTCATATGTTCCTGAGTCCACACTTTATTTTGCACTGATGATTAAAAATTGTCGATGCAGTGTAAGCTGCTAGCAGAAGATTATGAAGCTGTGGAATTGGGGAACCAGCTGTCAAACACAGCCAGACAACTGACAGAGAAGATAAACATGATTTGTTACCATGTGTATCTTCTCTACCTCTTTATACATAGGGCTCAAACAGCAATTGTGTATATACTCGTAGATTAGCAAGCACTTTCAGTGCTTCTTTTTCGAGACTCTGCTGTCATATGATCATATGGTGTAGGGAGAGAGAAAAAAGCTGCTGGATCCTTGGAGACCAAGTCAACTGTGCTGCGCAAGCAGAGAGTTGAAATTCTCCTGTAACTGGTGCCAATGTAAAACCCCAGTTACAGGAGAGATCAGCAGTAAAGAAAAAGTATTAACATTAAAATGACACCCAAAGGTCTTGTAAGAGCTGACAGTGGAAGTGGGAGAAAGTTATGCAAAAATAAATAAATTGCAAAACTAAAATGGAAAATAACATAAAAAAGAAAAAAGCAACGCTGATAGTCTAAATCACTGTTTCTAATTCCACGCTATAAAAAATATGTCCAATAAATAAAAAGGATTTCTATGGATAGGGGAACACAATTTATAGTGTTTTTAGAAGTTCTTTGTGGTTGTAAAATAAATTACAAATGAGAAAAATAAAGAATGAGAAAAAGAGGCATGTACTTCATATTTTTCTTTATATTTTCAACTAAAATCAGAGAAAAAAAGCAATATAAAAAAGGCTTAACAATTTAGCTCCAAGTATTATGAAAAAACAAAGTCAAAATGATTTGAATAGCTGAATGAGAAAAGTTTTAGAGCTGTTAAAAGTTTATTTATGATAAAGGCAGAAAATGTACGTGGTCAGGGAAGGTTGTGAGAGAAGGTGAGGGTGAATGGTCCAATCATGAACTGGTGAAATTGTTCTTGTACATTGGTCACTGATGTTATTTTAGACTCATACTTCCTATTTTTTTATTAAGCGTTTACAGCAGTTTATCATCAAAGGCAAGATTACAATATGTCAGGCACTACTTATATACACAACTGATAACATAGGATCCAGAAATCAGCAAAGATTATGTCACCTGCTTCTCCTCCCTTCAAAATGACCCTTGCATATACTCAGATGTTGAAATATAAATGATTAAGGTATATTCGGTTCATTGTGGAAAATATATATGTGGATTTCCAGAGGATCATTGCATGGCCTATAAGTCTCCTTACAGTGGCTAGACACTGTCAACAAGGAGAAACGTTCCCCCTTCTGACATCCTGTCAGAGGTCTGTTACCAGATCAGACTTCCTGTTTTTGCACTGTTGAGGGGCAAATAACAAGAAATGTGTTTGCAAATAGCAACAGTGGGTGATATGAAGATTGCAAGATTTCTGTTTTTAATTTTTAATAAAAATTATGATATGGGGAAAAAACATTGCCGAATATTTAAAAAAATACATTTAATTCAAAAACACAATTTAAACAATAGGTTATCTTTAGTGATGAGCCACCCCCGTAGTGTTCGAGTTCGGTTCGGTTCGCCGAACAGCCGTGTGTTCGACGAACTATTCATCGACTGTTCGTCGAACACCGTCGAACACTGTTAAAACCAATGGCAGGCAAACAAAAACACATAGAAACACATAGAAAATACTTCAAAGGTGTCCAAAAGCTGACAAATTGCTCAGAAGACACAACTAACACATGGAAAAGTGACAAGTACATATAGTCATGCGAAAAGAAAAGAGGTGGAGGAGTAAAAGGAGGGGAGACACAGATATAGGCATGTCAGGCCCTTCTAAAACCAAAAAAGTGCCAAGCCGACCTGGCCAGTCCATTCCTGCCCGTGCGGCCTGCGTGTCGCCGGGTTTGTGCCAGAGCTGCGGTGGAACTTGACGGCCAGCCCCCCTCTCCCAATACTGGTGCCTGTCCGCTTGTGGGTCGAGCAAGCCCCCCTGCGGTGGAGGCAGGTCTAATCTTTTTTATTTAAATTGTCTCTCTAATTTGAATGAGTACACTTTAAATCCTTTTACAAGGATCTATTGGAGGGCAAGTCTTATGCCAGCAGCCGCGGTAATTCCAGCTCCAGTAGCGTCCAGTAAAGCTGCTGCAGTTGAAAAGCTTTTATAAGGATCGAGCTTGGTGGTCCACCGCAAGCCGTCCTACCGCCAGTCACAACGCCTGTGCCTTGGGGTGCCTCCCCGATGCTCTTCACTGAGTGTCCCGGGGGCCCGAAGCATTTCCTTTGAAAAAATTTAGTGTCCAAACGACAGGTGGTGTAGCTTGCTTAATATCTGGGTTAATCCGCTGACTAGGAGACACTGCTACTAGGCCCAAAATTATTGTCTGGGCTAGATGCAGTTAAAAATTTGTAATTAGATCTACAGCTGGTGGCTACTCCGATGAGTAGCAGACACTGCTACTAGGCCCAAAATTATTGTCTGGGCTAGATGCAGTTAAAAATTTGTAATTAGATCTACAGCCGTTGGCTACTCCGCTGACTAGCAGACACTCAAGCTTTGGAGCAGACCTCTGATTCCCAGGCTATAGTATGAGTAAACAGCTCTTCACACTCAACCATATGTGTTACCCCAAGACATAGTGTATGTAGTTTCTTACGGTTAAAAGGGGGGTGGGAAAAGACCCAACCCACCTGTAATTGACGATGCCAACGTCACGTAAAACACAGCAAGGGGACTCCAAAAAGAGTCTCCATTTTTTCCAAAAATTTGGGGCAAAGACACCACTTAAGTAGCATCAATTGCCCCAGAGTTGCTTAAAATAGTTGGGGAGGTGATTTTAACAAATCCTCAAGCTTTTACTCTCCCCAGGATGACACAGGGGTAGAAAAGTCCTTGCGGATCCATGATTTGTTCATCTTTATGAACGTGAGTCTGTCTACATTGTCAGTGGACAGCCGCGTGCGCTTGTCTGTCAGCACACCACCAGCAGCGCTGAACACACATTCAGAGAGAACAAAAATTATTATTAATTTGAAAGCTGGTGGAGCTTAGTATAGATGGCCTAATAGAATGAGTACCACACACTGCTACAGTCCCAAAATTATTGTCCAGGCAAGATGCAGCTAGAAATTATTATTAATTTGAAAGCAGGTGGAGCTTAGTATGGATGGCCTAATAGAATGAGTAACACACTGCTACAGGCCCAAAGTTATTTTCCAGGCAAGATGCAGCTACAAATTCATATTAATTTGAAAGCTGGTGGAGCTTAGTATAGATGGCCTAATAGAATGAGTACCACACACTGCTACAGGCCCAAAGTTATTTTCCAGTCAAGATGCAGCTAAAAATTCGTATTAATTTGAAAGCTGGTGGAGCTTAGTATAGATGGCCTAATAGAATGAGTACTACACACTGCTACAGGCCCAAAGTTATTTTCCAGGCAAGATGCAGCTAAAAATTATTATTAATTTGAAAGCTGGTGGAGCTTAGTATAGATGGCCTAATACAATGAATACCACACACTGCTACAGGGCCAAAATTATTTTACGGCCTAGATGCAGCTAAAAATTATTAGTAATTTGAAAGCTTAAAACGGTTGGTGATGTGATTTTACCAAATCCTCAAGCTTTTACTCTCCCCAGGATGACACAGGGGTAGAAAAGTCCTTGCGGATCCATGATTTGTTCATCTTTATGAACGTGAGTCTGTCTACATTCTCAGTGGACAGCGCGTGCGCTTATCTGTCAGCACACCACCAGCAGCGCTGAACACACGTTCAGAGAGAATGCTGGCTGCGGGGCATGACAAGATCTCCAAGGCGTGAGTGGCGAGCTCCGGCCATTTATCCAGATTGGAAGCCCAAAAAGAGCAAGGGTCCAGTGACAGTCATGGCTTCGATGTTCAGTTGGAGATACTCCTTTTACCATCGTCTCTAGGCGTTGACTATGTGTCTGACTTCTTGTCTCCTGTGGCCTTGCAAAGGATGGGCTAAAAAAGTGGTGAAAGGATTCCGCAAAATTGCTGTGAACACCAGCAGATGCTGTGTTTCTGTTACGGTTTGAGTGCTGAAGACTCGACAGTCCCACGGTTGGCAAGTTAGAACTGTGAGATTCACTACGTACACCACTGGTGTAAGTGGAAAAGCACATGTAAGATTCTGCAACAGTCTCTGCTGATACTCCTGCATGTGTGAATCCCTTTCTATGGCAGGAATTATTTCGGCAAATTTACTTTTGTATCGGGGATCTAACAGTGTGGCTACCCAGTAGTCAGGATTATTTTGAATTCTGACAATTTGAGGGTCATGTTGCAGGTAGTTCAGCAAGAAGGCACTCATGTGTCTTGCGCATCCAGGAGCACCAAGTCCCTGTTGTGTTGGTGGCGAGGTACGAATCATGCTTCCTTCCTCTGCCCTCTCCCCCCAACCTCGCACAACTGAAATGTGATCAAGGTCTCCCTCATCTGATCAGTCTTCCATGCCCATCACCAGTTCATCCTCCACTTCTTCCTGGGCTCCTGCACCTTCCTCACTAGTTTGGCTGCTACCATGCGCCCTGGTTAATCCTTCTCCCCCACCCTCCCATGCCTGCTGCCTTGGTGCTGCTGACCATCTGGACCTTGCAGATGTTAGCCCTTCCGCATACAACTCCTCCTCCTCTACTTCCTCCACCTCCTCTTGTCCCACCACCTGACTCCGAATTCTGTTTAACATGTGCTCCAGCATGTTAATCACCGGAGTAGTCATGCTGATAATGGCATCGTCAGCACTAAACATCTTCGTGGCCATTTCAAAACTGTGCAGAAGGGTGCATAGGTCCCTGATCTGAGACCACTCCTCCAGCGTGAATTGCCCCACCTCTGGATCTCGTTGGCCCAGGCTGTAACTCAGAATGTATTGCACCAGGGCTTGTCGGTGCTGCCACAGTCGCTGCAATATGTGCAGAGTTGAATTCCACTGTGTTGGCACATCTCATTTTAGTCGGTGAAGTGGCAGGCCCAACGACTTCTGTAGAGATGTAAGTCGCTGAGCTGCGGGATGCGAATGGCGGAAGTGAGCACACAGCGACTGTGCCCTCTGCAGAAGGCCGTGTAGTCCGGGATAGTAGGCTAAAAATTGCTGGACAACCAGGTTAACCTTCGTCCGGCTGAGTAGGTACAATTGTAACTATTCCGTTTTAAAATTGCAATAACTTTTTTTTCGAAAAGCCGTAGAAGGCTGAAATTTCGTGACATCTCTGCAGTTTTGGTCCAGAATATATTGGCCAAATTTCAATAAAATATCTCTACCCCCTTCCGAGATAAGGGGTCGAGATATTTTTGCATCCATAACAAGCTGCATAGGTACAAATGTACCCTCATATATTTTGAATGAAGATAATGCAAGGAAAAAAGAATAATATTTTTTTTAATGATAATGCTATTTTATTATTATAAACAAGTAAACAAACTGTTCATTTACATTATAAAAGATAATGTAAGAAACTTTTTTTATTGATTTTCTTCACAAGTAATGCATGTTGTCTTTGTTACCGAGTGTTCATCTCAAATGGGTTTCACACAAACCACACAAGACTTTTTAGTCTTATGTTGTTTTCACCTCAGGTCTCGGCAGACATAGCAACTACCAACAACAGGGGAGGTTCCACGACTACCATGAGGTATTTGAGGGCCAGCTGCTGCTTGCGATGCTCCCAGAATGCATCGTCCAAGCACCATTTCTACTGCACCTCGAAGAAAATGGTTTCTCATCATCATTCGGTTTGTACTACGATCTTCAATTGCAGGCATACACAGCTGATTTGCGAGATCTTTCCGGAACTTTCTTCGTTGATCCTTTGTCCTGAAGCTTGGATTGTGTTCTCTGTAGATGATGTAGGATGCTAACCCAGTGACGTCAATCATATTGTAGAAAAATGCCAGAGGCCAACGTAATGTTCGTCGTTTCACAGTGTACTCTCCCAACATTTTATCCTTAACATCAACTCCGCCTTTTGTTTTGTTGTAGTATTTTATTATCTCTGGCTTGGCTGCTAGTGTCTCTTCAACTTCTCCCGTCATGGGCATAGATGATAGAAGCACGACTGATTTGTTCTTATTTGGTACATATGAACAGACTGTTGCATCATGATTGTAGGCAAAATTTGTCGAGTTTACAGGCCTTTCTTTGGCAGGCTGCATGTTGCTAGGTAGGAACCTTTTGTTTTTTCTCACTGTATCAACTAGTGTCATGTTCCAGGAGTTCAATACCTTAGCTAGTTCCATGGTTGTAAAGAAGTTATCGGTGGTGACATTTCTTCCAGAGCCTTTATACGAGCTCACTAGGTCCAATACTGTTCGTTCACCAATGTTTACTTGTCGAGGACCATCAGTTGGTTTCCCAGTGTAGAGCTGACCTTGCAATGGGTAGGCGTTTGACGAGTCACAAGTCCAGAGAATATTTATGCCATATTTAGCTGGTTTTGAAGGTATATACTGGGTAAATTTAGTATGGCCTCTAAATGGAAATAATTGCTCATCGACGGTGATACAATTATATGGCTTGTAGGCTCTCTCCAGATTTCTGTTCAGCATTGTCCAGATGTCCCATATTGGTGCAGCTTCATCTGTTTGCACACGTTCTGCACGTTTATTTTCGTTGTCAAATCTGATAAATCTGAGTATCATCTTAAAGCGGTCACGAGATATGGCTGCACGTATAAGAGGCAGAGCAGCAACATTCCACATTTCCTCCAGATTCTCTTTGTTGTCTCTGTGCACACCAGCAGCAATCAGTATGCCCAAAAATGCATGGAGTTCAGTTTCAGTAAATTGCTTGAATGTTTTTTGTGGTGGCCGTTCAGAAGAATCAGGAAAACGTTGTAGCAGTTCGTTGTTGTAAGCATCACAAACTCTCTTGGCCTTTCGATTCGTTTCTCGTAATATGATGTCATACATCTCGGGAGTCATGATTGACTTGAATAGCTCTTTTGCTGTATACAGGTTGCTGATTGCTGCAGGCCCATCTCTTTGTCGTAGGACATTACGAGATTTTGTTTGTGCATTTGGCAGTGGATCACTACACCATTGAGTTTTATCCTTAGCAGTCCAAATGTCGCCTGCACTTTGAGGCACAGACTCATCCTCAACACTTTCATCTGAGTCGTATTCTTTTTCCTGCTCTATGACCATTTCTTGTTCAATGTCTGAATCTTCTTCAGTAACATCCACTTGTGGTACATAGTTTTCATCATCAGATGCAACATATGGTTCTTCGTCATGCTCAGAATCAGATTCTTCTAGCATTCGTATTATTTCGTCAGACGTAAATCTGTAAATATGAAAAAATGAAAAATAAATAATTTTCCGAAATACTACACAATACTACATTATTGGCTTTTCACAAAATGATACTAACCTGCAAACACGTTTTCTTGGATTATGGCGGAAACTAGATCCAGCATCACTATCATTCATGATGACTTGGTAGATGAATTTTGGCTTTGTAATTTAGTTCAGTAACATGTGGCAAGTAGAATGAAACTCGATTCTAAACTGCAGATAAAAAAGTAAATTATTTCTAGTGATAATTATTTATAAATGTCATTTATATATTATGTAAACCGTATACGGTTTCAGAATTTTCATTCCATCTTCGACTGTTTTTTCGACCAATAGGAAAATTGTAACAGAGCAACCATCTTTATTTTGTGCTGAATATAAGTAAAACATTGTAAAACAATATGTAGATACTAATTATTATCCATTTTTCGTATAAAAATCATACCTATAGTGATAAGTTTCATACAAAATATATGTAAGCCAAGTCCAGGCTCAAAAACAATTTCTGACTGTTCTATCCTCACATAAGGCGAATGAAGGTATAACTGGCTGTTAGATGCTGTGAGACTTTCCTACCTTCGTATCCAAGAAATTGAAGACTTCACAAGCATAGAAATGTGTGTGCTCACAGCAATGAGATGAACAGCAAAATGGCTACTGAGAGGAGGGAGGCAGGAAGAGAAGTAGAAGCCACTCCCAATTTGAATCAACTTAATTGACAGCAACATAAGTGAGCAGTAACAACACTAGCCAATAGATATCAGAATAACATTTGTAGCTGAATGAACTTTAGTTTCTGAAACCAAGTAAAGGAGAAAGTCTTCCCACAGTGGAGGTATATATGAAGGTACAATTGTACCTCTGCAGCCTGTTAACGTTGTAAAATTATGCAGCCTGACGAAGGTTAAACACGTTAGCCATACAAGGCACGTGTGTGACATTGCCCCGGCGAAGTGCCGCACCCAGCTTTGGGGCATTGTCGCACACTGCCTTCCCTGGTTGCAGGTCCAGTGGAGACAACCATTCATGAAACTGGTTCTCCGGAGCTGACCACAACTCCACAGCTATGTGACTCACATTTCCCAGACATTTCAGCGTAAAAACCGCCTGATTACGTTGAGCCCTTCTGCCAGCATAGCAAGGAGGTGTGCTGCAGGATCCCTTCTGCGCAGTTAGAAAGCCCGTGGCATGACCAGACAGGCTTTGGGTGTAGGTGGAGGACCGAGAGGAGGTTGAGGAGGCAGAAGCAATGGAGGAACTTCGAGATAAAGAGGATTGACGCACAACTCGTGGGGACGGCAAGACTTGGACAGCAGCCCCTTGTCCTGCTGTCACCATAGTTACCCAGTGCCCAGTCAGCGACATGTAACACCCCTGTCCATGCCTACGCGTCCAAGTGTCTATGGTGAAATGCACCCTGTCGCATACTGAGTTTCTCAAAGAAGCTGTGATGTTGTGTGTGACATGCTGGTGGAGCGCAGGCACACCTTTCTTTGAGAAGTAGTGCCGACTGGGCATCTGGTACTGGGGCACTGCGATGGACATAAGGTCTCGAAAATCCTCTGTGTCCACAAGGTGGAAAGACAGCATTTCTGTAGCCAAGAGCTTGCAGATGGTGCAATTCAACCTCTTAGCTTTCTCATGGCTAGGAGGAAATGGTCTTTTACTTGTCCACATCTGAGGGACCGAGGGCTGGCTGTTGAGGGGGTTGAGTAGGGTGTCCCCAGACAACTGACGGTCTGTGAGGAAGATGCAGGCGCAAAACTTAGCTTGCCTTGATCCAAAGGTGGTGCTCTCGATGTCGGAGAGCGCTCAATACCAGCTGGTGTTTCCACTTCCAAATGAACTGATGATGACCTGCCAATCAGACTTCTGTTGCGGGTAAAGAGGTGCCAGGTCTGAGTCTCAAAACAGGTCTGACTGCTGTCCTCCCAGTTACAGAAGATGAAGAGGCCGCGGTCACGGATGCACAAGATGGGGCAGACGGTGGTTGGGCCGGCCCGCTAGGCCGCATTGTAGCACAGTGAGCTTGCCACTGCAACTTATGCTTCATATCCATGTGACGGTTCATGCATGAAGTACTCAAACTATGGATTTTTTGGCCTCTACTTAGCTTTTGGTCACAAATGTTACAGATAACACGAGTTGGGTCATCCTTATCGATGTTAAAAAATGCCCAAGCTATGCAAGGCTTAGAACCCATGTGACCTGAAGAGCCACCTTGACTTGTGGTCAGAGGCAGAGTTGTGGTTGAGGATGCAGTTGGTGACGTGCTTCCAGTACTACGTCTCTGTCCAGGAAAGCGCACCCTGACCTTGTCGTCACTCGAATCCTCCTCCACCTCCTCTGCTGACCTCATCGACTGTCTGACTGTGGGTTGACAGTAAGTGGGATCTACAACCTCGTCATCATCACCCTGTGTGTTCTAACCCCCGTCGTCCTCAGAGCCAACCTCTTCCTGCCCTGACACAAAATTCAAGTTGTTGCTCACATTAGGTATTTGAGTCTCATCATCGTCTTCCTCATTATCTCCACCAACAGGAGTTACAGTTTGGGAACGAGAGTCTACGTTATGCTCAGAACCTTCTTCATCTGGTCCTGGATCCGACTCATAAACATTCTGGGCATCAGTGCACATAATTTCCTCATCTGGATTCACAGAAGCTCTGGAGCCGACCTCTGATTCCCAGGCTATAGTATGAGTAAACAGCTCTGCAGACTCAACCATCTGTTCTACCCCATACTCAGACGGGCAACTGGAGACTTCTTGGGAGCTGTGAGGAAGCAAGTGCGATTGGCGTGACACCTCTGAGGACTGGATTTTTTTGTGATGTTGAAGCTGAGGTGGAGGAGAGCCGACTTAAAGGAGCACTTGATATCTGTTGAAACACCTGCTATTTTTGTGCCTCATCTGGAATTTGTAGCGATGGGCGTGCCCGTAAGAAAGCGATCGTACCACATTGTCCACTAAAAGAAGTAGACACCTTAGTTTGGCTGGAAGATGGTCTTTCTTCTGCAGATGTTACTGTTGCTTTAACACCTACCCCACAGACACAACCTTTTTTTCCCTTCCCAACACGCCTAGTCCCTTTTCCACCAGCAGCAGGCCTTTTGCCACTCATTTTGGTGGTTACCAAATTGACAACTCTGGAGTTGTTTGAACATAAAACGATGGATGGAAACCGAGCAGAGTTGAGTGGCCAATTTGTGGTACTAGCCCAAAAGGATTGTCTGGGTTAGAAGCCGTAAAACAATTTTATTACATACACAGGTGGTGGAGCTTTGTAGAGATGGCCTAATACAATGAGTAGCACACACTGCTACTATGCCCACAATTATTTTAGAGGCAAGATGCAGCTAAAAATTGGTAGTTATTTCAACGCTGGTGGAGCTTTGTAGAGATGGCCTAATACAATGAGTAGCACACACTGCTACTATGCCCACAATTATATTACAGGCACGATGCAGCAAAAAATTAGGAGTTATTTGAACGCTGGTGGAGCTTTGTATAGATAGCCTAATACAATGAGTACCACAGACTGCTACTATGCCCACAATTATATTACAGGCACGATGCAGCAAAAAATTAGGAGTTATTTGAACGCTGGTGATTTGTATAGATAGCCTAATACAATGAGTAGCTCACACTGCTACTATGCCCACAATTATTTTAGAGGCAAGATGCAGCTAAAAATTAGGAGTTATTTGAATGCTGGTGGAGCTGGCTAAAAGTGATAGGAACTGATGTAACCTAGCCCTCAAAAGGGTTGCAATTACAAATAGTCACTACTCCCAAGTTGACCTATATGTCTATTTAAGAGCACAGACCTGCCTGCTAAAATTAATAGGAACTGATGTAACCTTACTAACCTAGCCCTAAAAAGGGCTGCAATTACAAATAGTCACTACTCCCAAGTTGACCTATCTGTCTATTTAAGAGCACAGACCTGCCTGCTAAAACTGCTAGGAACTGATGTAACCTAGCTCTCCAAAGGGCTGCAATTACGAACTAGTCCCTACTCTCTAAACCTTCCTGTGTATTTCACAGCTATTTCGCTTGCATTTCGCAGTTGCACACACAATATAGCGCTAACAGCAGCAGTGCTGTCTAACACTGAGCTGCAGCAGTGAGAAAATGGTGGAGAAGGGGGAAATGGCTGGGTCTTATAGGGCAAGGACATGTGACATACACAGCCAATGACACATGGCCTTGCTTGTGTGAAAAAAAGCACTTCGCTCCGTGTGTGCGCTGCTGATAGGCTGACAGACTGCACCGCCCACTGGAAATGCGGGAAAGAGAAAAAAAAATGGAGATCTTCATTACCTCTGCAGAGATCCATCCCATGCCCCTCCCCCTGCCCCGCTGGACACTCAAACTGTGTATTAACAGTGATTCTCAGCATTACTGTGAACAAATCCAGTGACGATTTAGGTGCACGAACAGTTACCGAACATAACCTCGAACAGACGGATTTTTTCAAAATCGTTTGGGCTCGTCGAACGACTCGAACACCGCCCAAAACAGCTCGAATTTGAGATTGGCGAACAGTTCACTTCGAACACTGCTCATCTCTAGTTATCTTCTAATGATAAATGATCTTTATCCTTTTTTATGAGTTACATAGAGTGGCATATAGGTAATATACACTTAATATGGGTATCATAGATTTTTGTTTTGATTGGCTTACCTATTCTCTAAGTATTTACATTTCATTAGAGAAACACATGTTTTACAGACAAATGGAGCCATATACAGTACAGACCAAAAGTTTGGACACACATTCTCATTTAAAGATTTTTCTGCATTTTCATGACTATGAAAATTGAAAATTCACACTGAAGGCATCAAAACTATGAATTAACACATGTGGAATTATATACTTAACAAAAAAGTGTGTAACAACTGAAATTATGTCTTATATTCTAGGTTCTTCAAAGTAGCCACCTTTTGCTTTGATGACTGCTTTGCACACTCTTGGCATTCTCTTGATGAGCTTCAAGAGGTAGTCACCAGGAATGGTTTTCACTTCACTGGAGTGCCCTGTCAGGTTTAATAAGTGGGATTTCTGGCCTTATAAATGAGGTTGGGACCATCAGTTGTGTTGTGCAGAAGTTTGGTGGATATACAGCTGACAGTCCTACTGAATAGACTGTTAGAATTTGTATTATGGCAAGAAAAAAGTAGCTAAGCAAAGAAAAACGAGTGGCCATCATTACTTTAAGAAATGAAGGTCAGTCAGTCTGAAAAATTGGGAAAACTTTGAAAGTGTCCCCAAGTGCAGTTGCAAAAACCATCAAGCACTACAAAGAAACTGGCTCACATGAGGACAGCCCCAGGAAAGGAAGACCAAGAGTCACCTCTGCTTCTGAGGATAAGTTTATCTGAGTCACCAGCCTCAGAAATCGCAGGTTTCCAGCAGCTCAAATTAGAGACCAGGTCAATGCCACACAGAGTTCTAGCAGCTGACACATCTCTACAACAACTGTTAAGAGGAGAGTTTGTGCAGCAGGCCTTCATGGTAAAATAGCTGCTAGGAAACCACTGCTAAGGACAGGCAACAAGCAGAAGAGACTTTTTTGGGATAAAGAACACAAGGAATGGACATTAGACCAGTGGAAATCTGTGCTTTGGTCTGATGAGTCCAAATTTGAGATGTTTGGTTCCAACCACCGTGTCTTTGTGCGACGCAGAAAAGGTGAACGGATGGACTCTACATGCCTGATTCCCACCGTGAAGCATGGATGAGGAGGTGTGATGGTGTGGGGGTGCTTTGCTGGTGACACTGTTGGGGATTTATTGAAAATTGAAGGCATACTGAACCAGCATGGCTACCACAGCATCTTGCAGTGGCATGCTATTCCATCTGGTTTGCGTTTAGTTGAACCATCATTTATTTTTCAACAGGACAATGACCCCAAACACACCTCCAGGCTGTGTAAGGGCTATTTGACCAAGAAGGAGAGTGATGGGGTGCTACGCCAGATGACCTGGCCTCCACAGTCACCAGACTTGAACCCAATTGAGATGGTTTGGGGTGAGCTGGACTGCAGAGTGAAGGCAAAAGGGCCAATAAGTGCTAAGCATCCCTGGGAACTCCTTCAAGATTGTTGGAAAACCATTTACGGTGACTATCTCTTGAAGCTCATCAAGAGAATGTCAAGAGTGTGCAAAGCAGTCTTCAAAGCAAAAAGTGGCTACTTTGAAGAACCTAGAATATAAGACATGTTATCAATTGTTTCACACTTTTTTGTTAAGTATATAATTCCACATGTGTTAATTCATAGTTTTGATGCCTTCAGTGTGAATGTACAATTTTCATAGTCATGAAAATACAGAAAAATCTTTAAATGAGAATGTGTGTCCAAACTTTTGGTCTGCACTGTAAGTCTCTGCAGAGCCTGCTATAAGCAAAGAAAAATAAGTTGGGTTTGCTAGAGAGACCAGGAGAAATGGTAAAAGAGGTTAATTTGAGATATCATAGAGTATATATTCTACGTTAGGCCCCCTGCACACATCCATGTTTCTGGTACATGTGGCATCTCTTTTCACACGTAATGGAGACATTTACACACGCACACCCATTATAATCTATGGGGCAACGTACATATTTCTATCTGTGTGACCCACATGTAGACGCGAAGATATATGCGCACACGGATAACATACGAGTGTTATACATGCGCAGTCGATGTGACACAAACCAGAATAGAATGCAGAATAGAAATGAAAGATTTTTAGGTGTTAAAGATGTGCAAATATATAAACAGATAAATTGATTGATAGATAGATAGATAGACAGATAAACAGATAGATAGATATCCATGAGATATATAATTAGTGCCTTGCATGCTTACGATACATGTACTTGTTGCACAGCTTCTGAATCCACACCTTTGCAGAGGAAACTTCACAGAGCAAGTTGCATGGGATAACAAGCGTTTACTTCGCTGAACATGAGGTGAAGGAATAATGCACAGACATTACAGCATTGCATCAGCTAACAGGAACAAAACGAAAGTGAAACTAACCAGAAGAGAGACTAATTCTTATACAATACATTAAAGAAGGAAACGTTACACAACATCGCCATCTACTGTCAGGTCAGCATAAAGTCCTCCTGTTACACATATATAATAAGTTCTGATCTGTTGCATATGACAACACCCTTTCTCAACAGTAAGGACTTATTCAATCAAACCCAACTTTTTTTATTAGTCTCTGACGTTTATCAGCATTCAACACCTTCGTGAAAATGTCTGCTGTCATTTCTTCAGTAGGGCAATACTCCAACTTCAAGACTCCTTGGTCCTCTTTGAGTTGTGTTGGTTCCAAGTGTGATTTTCCTAATTCTGTCAACAATTGTCTTAACCACAGTACTTCTTGTCTTTCTATCTGTATTCCTAGATACTGTTTTACATTTCCCAAGTCTTTGATTACAAAATGTTGTTTCAGGATTTTTAGAATGTTTTCTTTATCCCTTTCTTGTTTAAAACAAATCAAAATGTCGTCTACATATATGAGTACATAAATCCATCTATTACTCAGCCTTTTTGTGTACAAGCATGAATCAGCTTTGCTTCTTTGAAATTTTTCATTTATTAGTACTTCAGTGATTTTTGTCATTCCACGCTTTAGCTGCTTGTTTTAAACCATATATGCTTTTCTGTAGTTTGCAAACTTTGTTTGGATTTCTTTCATCTTTGAATCCTGGAGGTTGTTCCATCTAAATGTCTTCTGTTAAATCTCCATTCAAAAAAGCTGTCTTTACATCCAGATGTCTTAGTCCCATCTTTTCCACTGCTGCAACTGTAAGTAAAGTTCTAATTGTAGTGTGTTTGACAACTGAAGCAAATGTTTCATCATAGTCTTCTTCTTCTGGAAGTCGAGCTATGTCTTCCCAAGAGATAGATTCAAACATTTTTCTTGTACTTGCCTTGTATGATAGGCGTTTTGGTGGTTTTCCTTTGTTCTCTCTTGTTGAACGTCTTGGTTCTGTGTCTGTTTGTAGTTGTGATTCTTCACTTTCAGTATTTTGTTCTTCATTAATTTCTCCTTCTTTCTCATCAGATATTTCTTCAGTTATGTCACTATTGTTTTTCTCATTTTTTGTTTCAACTGAAATCATAATGTCTTCATTTAAATCTTCAATGAATGTCACACTGTTACTCACTGTAACTCTGTCTGTTTTGGGATCTAGGATTCTATATCCTTTGCAGTTTTCACTATATCCAACGAATATTCCTTCCATGGATCTGTTTTGAAGTTTGGAACTTTTTTCTGTTGGAATGAATATAAAAACTTTACATCCAAAAACTTTTAAATTATTGACACTTGGTTTCATACCTTACCACAGTTCATATGGAGTTTTCTTCAGTTTTCTGGAAAAAAGTCTGTTCTGTAGATATGTAGCTGTCATTGCTGCCTCATCCCAATATTTCTCTGGTAGTTTAGAATCTGTCAGCATACATCTCATCATTTCTGTTAGAGTTTTGTTTTTCCTTTCTGCTACTCCATTTTGTTCAGGTGTGTATGGAACGGTTTTCTGATGTTCTATTCCATTTTGTCTTAAGTAGTCTTCTATTCTGTGACCCTTAAATTCACCTCCATTATCACTTCTGATGACAATTGGCTTCCTTTGAAATTTGTTACTTGATCTTGTTACATAGTCTACAAGTTTATCAAAAACTTCACTTTTGTTCTTAATTAAGTATGTGACTGTGTATCTTGAGTAGTCATCTATAAAAGTCAACATGTATCTATTGCCTCCTGATGTAGTCACTTTCATGGGTCCACATACGTCAGTATGCACCAAATCAAGTGGTCTTTCGCTTTTCATCTCACTTTCTTTTGGAATAGATATCCTTGTGGCTTTGGGTTTTATACAACATTCACATCTTACGGTAATTGAGCAATCTGATATCTTTAAATCTTTTGTCAATTCTTTTCTCTGTAGTTCCCTTATACTGTCTGGGTGTCTATGTCCTAGATGTCTATGCCACATGTGAATACAGTTTTTGTGATCATGTGTACATACCTTCATCTGTTCCTTTGGTTTGTCAAAATTATATAATTGTTCATCTGCCTTGACTTTGGTTATCAACTTGTTTCCTGAAATAATTGCACACTCATTGTCTTTGAATTTTACTGTAAGTCCTTTTGCTGTTAAACGTTTCACAGATAATAATCTGCCTTCCATTTTTGGAACATACAACACATCCTGTACAAGTATCTTTGAATCTTGTCTGAACTTTTTGAACAATTTAGCATACCTTTTCCGATACCTTCTGCAGTTATTTTGCTTCCATCTGCAAGATAAATGGCTACTTTCTTATTTAAATCAAGATCAGTAAAGAAATTCTTGTCACTTGTCATATGACTCGTTGCTCCTGAATCAATAAACCAACCAAGTGATGATTTCTTATCAGTTACTTTAAATGTGCCATTCCAACTATTTTCACATGAATCAGAAATTGTGTTTTTCACCTTCTGTATATTATCTTTATAGTGTAATTTCTTTTGTTCAGCTTTCCATATAGTACAGTCTTTCTTTAAATGACCTTTTTTCTTACATCTGAAGCATTCTCTTGTCTCTTTATTATAGGTTTTTTTTAAGTTCTGCAGCTTTAAGAGCATTTCCATTATCTTTTTCAGTAGAAGAATCATTGCTTTGCTCTTTCCTACTCTGATATTCATCTATGAGTCTTGTTTTCACAAACTCTAATGTAATGTCAGTTTCTGGTCTTGTCTCTAGTGCATTTATTAAAGCTGTATATGAATCTGGTAAACTGCACAATAACATTGCTGCTATATGGCTTTCCTTAATATCTTCTCCAATAGATCTTAGCTGTGATATCACTTCCATAATAGAGAATATATGCTTCTGCATGTCACTGTCTGCATTTAGTCTCATATTGTAAAACTTTCTTAGTAGAAATAACTTGTGATTTAAGCTAAGTCTCTCATATTGTCATGTGTGCATTGCCACGAAGATCGTCGCGGTTGCACATTTTGACTTCTCACAGCTGAGCTGCTGTTTCTTTGTGTTTGGCAGCTATGGAGTTAATTCTGTCTGTGCTCGGTGCTGGGACTGGGTGCAGTTTCTCCCCGCTGCAATTGATTATTTGTTGATTGGTTTCCTTTAAATTCCTGGCTGTCTGCTTGGGGAGTTGCCAGTGAAACCTTCATGCAGACCACAGATAGGAATGAATCTGTATAGACTTTAGTTGTGAGCTCCTTAGTTGTTCTAAGCTCAACTTGGTTAGAGTTTATATTCCCAGACCATTTAAGTTCCTTTGGTGTTTGAGTGTGTATGCAAGTGTGTGTTATCCTGTCTGTCTTATATGTCTAATCTGTGTATTTAGCTGAGATCAGCCCATATCCCTTTGGTGGTAGTCAGGATCCTTCTTAGGACTGATTACAGGGTTCAGGGTCTGATAGGAGACAGGGTTAGGTTGGAGACTTGGACCTCTGAACCATTATCAGTAACCTCCAAGGTGAGGGATTAGTTAGGACCCCAGTTTAGGGTCAGGTTAGATCCCAGTCCACCTCTTTCCTGTTTCAGCTCATCAAGTCCTTAAGATTAACCCTGAGTTCAGCAGATATCGTGTCAGGTAAATCTATTCTATACTTACATGCTGATGTTGCTATACTAGTTGTTGTATAGAGTGTTGTTCCTGTATTAATAGTTTACTGACATTGTATACATATCATTAGACAGCGTGACATTTTCACTGGCCATAAAAATTATCTCCAGTTACCATGGATCCAGTAGCCCAGCTGGCTCTGCAGTTGCAGGGATTATCCATGGAGCTGACGGACATTAAGTCCAAAGTTTTGTCTCCCTTGGAGCAAACCAGAGTTGAACCTAAAGTAGCTCTCCTGGACAGGTTCACTGGTGGGCGAGACAAATTTTTCACCTTCCGGGAGGCATGTAAATTGTATTTTCGGCTTCGGCCTCGATCATCAGGGAGTGATGAGCAGAGAGTGGGAATTGTTATCTCACTTCTGCAAGGGGACCCTCAATCCTGGGCATTTTCTCTTCCTCCGGGATCCCCGGCTCTACAGTCTGTAGATCAATTTTTTACTGCCCTGGGATTGGTATATGATGACCCAGATCGGGTCTCTCTTGCTGAGACAAAATTACGTAAGATACAGCAGGGAGATCGTCCGGCAGAGGAATTTGCTTCTGAGTTTCGTAGATGGGCCACAGATACTCAGTGGAATGACCCAGCTCTTAGGAGCCAGTTTTGTCATGGGCTTTCTGATAAATTAAAAGACGTTTTGGCTCAGTATGAGTCTCCTCATTCACTGGAGGCTGCTATGGCCTTAGCTATCCGTACTGATAGACGGCTTCGGGAGAGGGGTGAGGTAACCCCACTCCCTGTTGTTTCTCCACCTACCACTAAAGTCCCTTATGTTGAGGTTCCCCTTGTCTGTTCGGATGAGCCTATGCAGTTGGGAGGGACATCATTTCGTAGGAGGGGATTGGCGGTACGCCGCAGGACTAGAAGATGTTTTTTCTGCGGGAAAGAGGGACATTTTGATGGAGAATGTCCATCCCGTGCCTTGTTGAGCCAAAAGTCGCCGTAAAACTGATAATCCCAGGTTGTGTGGTGGACGACAACCTGGGAGTATGTATTTCATCCGCCAGTTCTTCTCAGTTCCTTGTACCAGTGGAGGTGGTAGTTGGTACGAGAGTGGAGAGATTGTCTGTTCTTCTTGATAGTGGTTCCGGGGCTAGCCTGGTTGACGCTCAGTTTGCTCAGGTTCAAGGTATGCATCTGAGTGTATTGGTCAAACCGATCCCTATATTCTCCATTGACGCCAGGCCTCTCGGCCAAGGTAGCTTTGTTCATGAGGTTCATAACATTGACCTTCGGGTAGGGGCAATACATAGGGAACAATTATCTTGTTATGTGTTGGAGGGTCTACCTACTCCCATTGTGTTGGGACTTCCTTGGTTGGTTAAACATAACCCTGTGATTAATTGGCAGTCCAGAGAAATAAGTCAATGGGGTGAGTTTTGCAAAAGCAACTGCATGAACACAGTCATCAGTGCGGTCGTGCCTAGTACATTGCCTCCTTTTTTGGAGGATTTTGGGGATGTTTTCTCTGAGGAGGGGTGTCAGGAGTTGCCTCCTCATCGCGTGTATGACTGCTCTATTAATCTCCTTCCTGATGCTAAGTTGCCTAAAGCTAGGTTGTATAATCTTTCTGGTCCTGAGAGGCAGGCTATGAAAGATTATATTTCTGAAAGTCTGGCCAAAGGGCATATTAGACCTTCATCTTCCCCAGTAGCCGCGGGGTTCTTCTTTGTGAAGAAGAAAGATGGAGGCCTACGCCCTTGCTTGGATTTCCGCGAACTTAATCGGATTACTGTTCGAGATCCGTATCCACTCCCTCTTATTCCTGATCTCTTCAATCAAATTGTTGGCGCCAAATGGTTCTCTAAATTGGATCTCAGGGGGGCGTATAATCTGATTAGTATAAAAGAGGGGGATGAGTGGAAAACGGCGTTTAACACGCCGGAGGGACATTATGAGAACCTAGTCATGCCTTTTGGTCTGACTACTGCACCAGCAGTATTCCAACATTTTGTTAATGACATTTTTCGTCACCTTGTGGGGCTGTTTGTGGTTGTATATTTGGACGACATTTTAATTTACTCGCCAGATCTTGTGTCTCATCAGGAGCATATGAGACAGGTGTTGCAGATCTTGCGAGACAATAAACTATACGCCAAACTGGAGAAGTGTGTATTTGCCGTACAGGAACTTCAGTTTTTGGGTTTTTTGGTGTCAGCCTCCGGTTTCCGTATGGACCCTGAAAAGGTGAGAGCAGTGCTTGAATGGGATCAGCCAGGGGATCTTAAGGCTCTGCAGCGTTTTTTGGGGTTTGCTAACTACTACCGGATATTTATTTGTAATTTCTCATCTGTCGTCAAACCTCTCACTGACATGACAAGAAAAGGGACGGATTTTTCTAAATGGTCGGACAAAGCTTGCCAAGCCTTTTCCTCTTTGAAGAAATGTTTTGCTTCGGCACCCGTTCTCATCCAACCAGATGCATCTCAGCCGTTCATTGTGGAGGTGGATGCGTCTGACGTAGGGGTGGGTGCTATATTGTCCCAGGGTCCGTCCCCTGGTAAATGGCATCCGTGCGCTTTCTTTTCTAAGAAATTGTCGTCCCCGAAAGGAATTATGATATCGGCAATAGGGAACTTTTGGCCATTAAGTTAGCTTTTGAAGAATGGCGTCACTTTTTGGAGGGGGCAGTCCACCTGGTTACCGTTATTACTGATCACAAGAACCTGTTGTATTTGGAATCCGCTAAGCGTCTGAATTCCAGACAAGCTCGATGGTCGTTGTTTTTTACCAGGTTTAATTTTGTCATCACTTATCGCCCGGGTCTAAGAATGTAAAGGCTGATGCCTTGTCTCGCAGTTTCCCAGGGGCCGGGAAAACGGATGACCCGAGTCCTATCCTTCAGGAGGGGGTGGTAGTGTCGGCTGTATTTTCTGAGCTTGAGGAGGAGGTCTTAGAGGCTCAGGGGGACGCCCCTGCAGGACCTCCAGGGAGACTGTTTGTCCCAAATCTGTTGAGACAAAAGGTTATTGAGGCACATCGTAATTCTGCTCTAGCAGGACATCCAGGGAGTAAGGCTACTTTAGATCTCCTTTCTCGCCGATTTTGGTGGCCTAATGCTAATAAAGATGTTATAACTTTTGTCGCGTCATGTGGGGTGTGTGCTCGCTCTAAAACCCCTCATACCCGTCCGTCTGGGACCCTTTTACCCTTGAAACTTCCGGAGCGTCCATGGACTCATTTATCTATGGACTTCATTACGGACCTTCCTCCGTCATCAGGGAATACTGTCATACTGGTGGTTGTTGACAGGTTCAGTAAGATGGCACATTTCGTTGCTCTTCCTGCACTCCCTAATGCTAAAACTCTGGCGCAGGTGTTCATTAGGGAGATCGTTAGACTTCATGGGTTGCCTTCTGATGTGGTGTCAGATAGGGGGTCTCAGTTTGTGTCCAAATTTTGGAGGGCATTTTGTTTACGTCGGGGATGCAATTGTCATTTTCCTCGGCTTTTCATCCGCAGACCAATGGTCAGACAGAGCGTCTGAATCAGAGCTTAGAGACATATCTCCGGTGTTTTGTCTCAGAGAACCAAGAGGACTGGTCTTCTTTCTTGCCTCTGGCAGAGTTCGCTCTTAACAACAGGCGGAGCGAGTCCACTGGTAAGTCCCCGTTTTTTGGGGCATATGGTTTCCATCCCCAGTTTTGTACTTTCAATGGGGGGGGCCCTTCTGGGGTTCCTGAGGAGGAGCGTTTCTCGTCGTCACTTGCTTCTGTGTGGAGAGGTGTATTGAATAATCTGAGTGCGATGGGGAACCGTTACAAACGTATGGCTGATAGGAGGAGAGTTTCTGGTCCAGATCTGAATGTGAACGATCTGGTATGGTTGTCTACCAGGAATATAAAACTTAAAGTGCCCTCCTGGAAACTGGGTCCCAGATTCATCGGGCCGTACAGGATCAGTTCCATAATTAATCCTGTGGCATTTCGTCTGGACCTCCCTCCTACGTTTAAAATTCATAATGTGTTCCACAAGTCATTACTTAAAAGGTATGTGGCACCAGTCATACCGTCACCTCTACCACCTCCTCCTGTGTTGGTCAATGGTAACTTGGAATTTCAAGTATCAAAGATCATTGACTCACGTCTGAATCGCCGGTCCCTTCAGTACTTGGTGCATTGGAAGGGGTATGGTCCGGAGGAGAGGACGTGGGTCCCTGCGTCTGATGTTAACGCAGATCGTTTGGTTCGGACCTTCCACAGAACTCACCCGGGCAGGCCTGGCCCTGAGGGTCCGGAGGCCCCTCGTAGAAGGGGGGGTACTGTCATGTGTGCATTGCCACGAAGATCGTCGCGGTTGCACATTTTGACTTCTCACAGCTGAGCTGCTGTTTCTTTGTGTTTGGCAGCTAGGGAGTTAATTCTGTCTGTGCTCGGTGCTGGGACTGGGTGCAGTTTCTCCCGGCTGCAATTGATTATTTGTTGATTGGTTTCCTTTAAATTCCTGGCTGTCTGCTTGGGGAGTTGCCAGTGAAACCTTCATGCAGACCACAGATAGGAATGAATCTGTATAGACTTTAGTTGTGAGCTCCTTAGTTGTTCTAAGCTCAACTTGGTTAGAGTTTATTTCCCAGACCATTTAAGTTCCTTTGGTGTTTGAGTGTGTATGCAAGCGATGTGTTATCCTGTCTGTCTTATATGTCTAATCTGTGTATTTAGCTGAGATCAGCACATATCCCTTTGGTGGTAGTCAGGATCCTTCTTAGGACTGATTACAGGGTTCAGGGTCTGATAGGAGACAGGGTTAGGTTGGAGACTTGGACCTCTGAACCATTATCAGTACCTCCAAGGTGAGGGATTAGTTAGGACCCCAGTTTAGGGTCAGGTTAGATCCCGGTCCACCTCTTTCCTGTTTCAGCTCATCAAGTCCTCAAGATTAACCCTGAGTTCAGCAGATATCGTGTCAGGTAAATCTATTCTATACTTACATGCTGATGTTGCTATACTAGTTGTTGTATAGAGTGTTGTTCCTGTATTAATAGTTTACTGACATTGTATACATATCATTAGACAGCGTGACACATATACCTTTCTTAATTCTTCCCACATTCCTTTCGCTGTTTCTTCATTTCTTATATGTATTAATTGAGCATCAACCACTAACAAGCTGATGGTAGCTCTCGCTTGTCTATTTTTTTCTATCCCATGTCTGATTATCTTCATCAGGTCTATTTGTAGTGATTACTTCCCATAAATCATCTTTAGACAATAACATCTCTACTTTGAACTTCCATAGCTGATAGTTCTCATCATTCAGTTTAGCTACTGTGAGTTTTAGCTCTGTGCTATTTATCATTTTTAACTTATCTTACTTGTTTGGAGAGACTTGCACTGAAGAATTCTTCTGCATTCACCAGGGTTTTGCTGAGAATTAAAAATGTCCTGGGTATCTGGTATTCTTGGGTGTCCTGGGATCTGTGGTGTCTGGATTCTCTGTATCTGGGTACGCTGTATCTGGGTGCCTGGGTCTGGGTGTCTGGGTGCCTGAGCCCATAACCTGTTGCACAGCTTCTGAATCCACACCTTTGCAGAGGAAACTTCACAGAGCAATTTGCATGGGATAACAAGCGTTTACTTCTCTGAACATGAGGTGAAGGAATAATGCACAGACATTACAGCATTGCATCAGCTAACAGGAACAAAACAAAAGTGAAACTAACCAGAAGAGAGACTAATTCTTATACAATACATTAAAGAAGGAAACGTTACACAACATCGCCATCTACTGTCAGGTCAGCATAAAGTCCTCCTGTTACACATATATAATAAGTTCTGATCTGTTGCATATGATAACAGTACTAACATAATAAATACATTTAAAAAATGATGTGGGTTCCCCTTATTTTTTGGTAACCAGCAAAGGTAAAGCAGACAGTCGTGAGTTGATATTATCATATTATCAGGCTGGGATGGTCTTTGGTTCTTGGGCTATTCCCAGCCTAAAAACACCAGCCTTCAGCTGCTCCAGAAGTGGAACATCACATGAGATCCTCCAATTATGGTGCTTCTCCTTCACTCTTCCCCATTGCCCTATTGCATTAGCAGTTAGAATGAATGAAGCTTGGAGTTGATGGCAGCTGTGAATTGACCCAAAACAAAGCTGACATTAAGCTCAGTTGTTAGTGAAGGAGATGTGTCTATCAGACACCCCTATTACTAAACCAGTAAAAAAAAACCATACACACACTCCTTGACACTCTCCCTGGTTCAACACTTTATTAAAAAAAAACACACAGGTCTAATGTAGTCCATTGAATCTGACATAGTCCAAGCAAATCCAGGGAAGTCCATGGAATCCTCCTTGCAAAGACTATGGAGTCTTGTTCTACCCTATGCATAAACAAGGTGATTAGTGGTAACATTAATGGCATCAGCACTATTCAGAGCTGCCAGGTCTTGTGTATAGTACAAGGCCCATTAGTCTTTGCTCATTGGATTCTATGGACTTTGCTGGATTTTTTGGACTATGTTCGACTCGGTGAACTATGCGGGACCACAGTGGTAAATGAGGGAAAGTGTCAGAGCCGTGTCTGATTATGTTAAGGAGAATTTGGGTAGGGGTTTCATTCTAAAGTCTTCTTCTTCAGCAGGAGCCGACTTCTTTTTTGCAAGGTAGAAATACCCTTCGACCTTGCATTGATTATAGAGGTCTCAATCAGATCACAGTTAAGAACAAGTATCCGTTGCCATAGATTCCAGAGTTGTTTGACTGCCTCAGAGGCACTATGATCTTCACCAAACTGAATCTGTGAGGAGAATAAAATCTAATCTGGATACGTTGAAGAGATGAAGAAAGACAGATTTCAACACTCGGAATGGTCATTATAAATGCCGAGTTATGCCTTTTAGGCTCAGCAATGCCCAGCTGTCTTCAAAAAATTTGTGAACAATATCTTTTTCACCTCCTCTACGCTTGTGTCATGATTTACTTGGATGATATCTTGGTCTTCTCTCCAGACATGCCCTATCAAAGACAGAATGTTTGCCATCTCCTGCAGCAACTCTGAGAAAATCGCCGGTACGCTAAATTTGGGAAATGTATGTTTGAACAGTCTTCTCTGCCTTTCCTAGGTTGTGTAATCTCAACACAGTTCTACAAATGGATCTGGATAAGGTGTCTTCCATTCTCATGTGTCTGCATCCTGATGACATTAAAGGTATTCAGCAATTCCTGGGATTCGCCAACTACCACCGACAATTCATTCCACTTTTTTTGTCCCAAACCATTTTCATCTCTGCCATGATACCTAGGCTTGCCAATCCGAAGGTATGGACTCCAGAGATTGAGAACGCTTTATTCTCCCTGAAACAAGACTTCTCCTCTGCTCCAGTATTAAATTGACCAAAAGTGAACAAACAAAGCTTTCTGGAGGTAGATGCTTCAACTTCTATTGCTATAATGCTTCTTACCCAGAAGTCTCCATCTCGCCATATACGGACCTGTTGTTTTTTTTCCAATTCCTTCTATTCCCCAAAGCGCAACTACTCAATTATTGACAGATAGTTGTTAGCAATTAAGGTGATCTAGAGGAGTGGTGGTACCTTCTTGAGTGAGCAGTCATCCAGCTGTCTCTGACACCAATCACAATAACCTGGCCTATCTGAAGACCGCTAGGTGGTCATTATTTTTTGTCCATTTTGATTTTTTTCTCCAGCCAGGTGACAAAAATATCATAGCTGATGCCCTTACCAAATCCTTCCATCCTTCCTGCCCAAGAGGAGGAACCTCAACTCATTATCAAGCAATCCAAGATGGTTACTGTCCTGTAAACCTGTCCCAAATTCTGCCTGGAATCAGACATGAGGTGAATTTTGCAATAGGGGCCATTACAGGCAGAAAAAGACATTACAGCTATTATCACGTCTTTACTGGTGACCTATAATGTGTAAGGGAATCATTGAGTTTGTTTCCACCTACCCTTCTTGTGCCAGCAAAAACCTAGGCAACTCCCATCCAGGAGACTTCTACCACTTCATGTGCCCTCTGTGCTTTGGCAACATATTGCCATGAACTTTATTGCATATATTCCAGTGTCCTCAGGCTGTTCCGTCATCTGGATAGTGGTGGATCGCTTCTTGAAGATGGCACATTTCACCACATTACCAGACCTTCCATCCGCTCTGGAACTTGAGGAGAAATTCATCCAGCACATCTTTCATCTTCATGGATTCCCTCGCCACATCATGTTTGACCGAGGTATCCAGTTCACATCCAGATTCTGGCAAGTTTGAATAATCTTGTGAACTTTGTACTTAATTTGTACTCTGCATACCACTGTCAATCCAATGGCAATAGCCAGGAATCCCCTTTCCGATGTCGGTCACTTCTGGCGTTCCAGCAGCCGATGAGCTTACAAAGGATTTCTCAAAGATATGGGAGAACACTAAAACATCTCTAGAGAGATCGTCTGAGTGCATGAAAAAGCATGCGGACAATCCATCTTGTTGTTGTCCAGGAGATAAGGTGTGGTTATTTTCTAAGCAGTAGTAAATCCATCTTAAGAACCCATCCTACAAGTTCTGACCTCGATTCTTTGGTCCCTTTGAAGCAATCAAGCAAGTTAATGCTGTATCCTACAAATTGAAGTTGCCAGCCTCCTTACGAACACCAATTCCTTCCACATATCCCTCCTGAAGCCAGTCATCGTGAGTCCCTTCTTCAAGGATCCTAGTGTCATTCCTGTTCCCATCAGCTCTGAGACTCTGAGAATGTCTATGAAGTAAAGAATTTTCTAGCCTTGAAGAAGGTGAGAGAAAAAAACATTTTTCTTTGTCGATTGGAAGGGATTCGGACCTGAAGAAAGGTTGTGGGAAATAATAAATAAGAAAATATTTATGTTCCACTTCTACATTAATTTCATAGAGATTTTGTGGATTTGATGCGCAGCCAAATATGACTCAAAGATTCATTATTCATAAAGGAGATGATGATTTATTCATATTCCAACAAGTTTCAAAGTTTAACACTTCTTCCTCAGGGGATGATATAAAGATACAAAATTGCTGCTTGCTGATTTAAATACATTCAGCATTTGAATTTGGCGCCAAAAGTCACATCACGATTTTGTATCTTTATATCATCCCCTGAGGAAGAAGTGTTAAACTTTGAAACGCGTTGGAATTATGAATAAATCATCATATCCTTTATGAATAATTGATCTTTGAGTCATATTTGGCAAATCCACAAAATCTCTATGAAATTAATGTCTTTGCGGTCACTGATCTGACCTGTGGATCTGCGGCAGCCGACTCAGGATCTTATATGCTTTTATTCCTCACATATCAGGTGAGTACAATTGGAGTATTGTTCTTAAAATATCCATCGGATAAGACACTATTCTGCGCTTTTTTCTCCTATAGTGTAGATCAGCCACTTCTTCTACAGAAATTCCTTACTCGCTTGAAGATGATGGAATGTAGAAGGGGGCACTATTACAACAGCATTGGTGCCCCTGAATGTGTTCCCTTCATCTCCCATGCAAGGTTGCGGGAGTGTTCACTTACTCGTCCGTACTCCCCCGGCATCTCTCTCTTCCCAGGGCCTGCGCACAGCACGCAGGTCTCCATGGATAATGCTTAGGGAGTGTGTGCATGCTTCCTACTTCTTAAAGGTGCCACACTCACACTTCTGAAAATGTCTCCAGCAAATGGCTGGGAGACATTAGGTATTTAAGACACATTCCTCAAAGAGGAGATGCCTTTGCAACGTTAGTACCAGTGAGTTTCCTGCTGCTTGGCTGTAAGGTCCCTATACCAGTACTCTCTGTTTTTGACCCTGTCAATCCTGTTTACCTGATCTTGTCATCCCAGTCTGTACCTGATCATGTGCATCCTGCTGTACCTATACCTGCACCCTCCCTGCCTATGCCTAGTCCTGATCCTGACCCGTCTGAACTAGCACCTGTGAACTTGCACTTATGATCCTGTACTTGTGGCCATCCTGTGTTCCTGTGACTATCCTGCTTGTGCCTGATCTTGCATGTATCAGCTTCATACATGATGCTAACTAGTTCCTGGCCGGTTCTGCTTTCCTGTCCTCTTGAGGGTCAGCTGTCGAGGATCCAGGATCTGTCCTAAAGGTAGCACCTGGCGTTGTCTAACCACACACCATGAGGGGCTCTAGCGAAGAACCAGTTGTTTGCTTAGTTACACCCCTCCAGGTTCTCTCCAGACCATGGCACAGTTGTTCCACAACCACATGCGTAATAGCTCGTTACCAAAAATGAGGGGGACCCCACATCATTTTTTAAATGTATTTTTTAGGTTAATACATGTACCTTAAGCTACATATGCAAAGTATTAATTATATATCTCATGGAAAACTATCTATCAATTTATTCATCTATCTATCTATCCATATCTTTGCATATCTTTAGCACTTAAAAATTTGTAATTTCTATCTTGCATTCTATTCCTATACGTGTTACACGGATGGCACATAGATGATACACAAGTACACACGGACATATAAAAGAAGACCACACAAATAGTAAAAACGGATCGCTTCAAGCATACGTTTTTGTATTGGACGTTTGTAGGAGGCCTCAGTGAAACTTTGAAGGAATGAATGATGCAGATTGGTTGAGAAAAAGGTAAGAGTAGGCAAAACTGTTAAACTATTGCTTGTAAGGAAAGTAAAAGCAAAGTTAGAAGCTGTAGAATGCCTTTGCAAGGCTTGGATATCTCTGGACTAGGTAAGAAAGTCCTTAAAATTCTGCATAATTAAGTTTTGCTTGTAGAGAGTTCTGACTTGGCTCTCCTTAAAATTGTCCTCTCAATTGTTCTTTGCATATGGATTTAATAATCATTATAAAGCTAAGCTCTAGCAGCTGTAGTGTTGCAGTTCTAAACACCTATTAGCCGAAATGGTATTTCTAGACCTTTAAAATGTATTTTAATTGGCTTAAAGGGTAAAGTAAAAGCAAGTAAAGTATCTGTGATATGCTTGCCTTCTAAAATTCAGTGTTTAGCATTCATCATGGCAGTCATCTAGTTTCCCACTAGATCTTATAGTCATTACAGTGTGACACCTTGCACTGTCTGGGTCACAAAGATGCACTAGAGAACTGGAGCTATCATGTTTAATCTGCTAGGAGTCCTCTGATCAACCCAGAGAGCAGAACATGTTGGGATTGAGTCAGGCATTCTTTGAGCTCAAAGGGCTGCATTATTAGAACTGCTAAAGGAAATATTTTATTAATTCATATTTATCTATACACCAAAACAATGAGAATTGTCGACTTTTTATTTATAGTGGTTAAGTGGACATCTTTATCTATTTGGTGTTCCCACACTTTATTAAGTATTCAATAGGGTTCTATTAGAGAAAGGCTAATATCTGACTGAAGGTAAATGAAAGGCACCAAATGTAACATGTTAAAGGAAATCCTTCAGTTGACAAAAGCTGCCCTGTCCTCAAGCAGCATGTATCATATACAGATTGCATTATTTTAGTTGCATATGTTTAACTTGTGATGTTTCGGACAAAAACATGCTTTAAAGCAGCCAGGGACTGAGTTGCCCAGAAAAATAGTTGGATAGATGGGTCTCTGTGACTTCTCTTCACTAGCTCCCCTTGAATGACAGGTATCTTGCTGCAGGCCTGTATAGGAGAAACCTGTCACTGCAGTGAGAAGGGTGCAATGAATCACTGGGGATCTGTCTGTCTGACTACGGTACTGTGTGACTCAGCCACATGGAACTTTTCTAAAGTATAGTTTCCTCTGAAATGCTACAGCATTTCAGAATCAAACATACTTGGCTGAAATTATACAGTGAGCATCTGACACATGTTGTTTGTAGATCAGGCAATATGTTTTAGCTGTCAGGTTCCCTTTAAAAATTAATTAATGATATTTGTTTAAATGTTTTAAGCCACTTGTTTTTTTAGGGATCAGAAACAGCTTTATAGTATAAGTTTTATTTCGCTGTAATCTAAATCAGTTTCTTCTCACTGTCTCATTGGAAACCGATAATACTGAGCACTAAAATTATGGGGTGCTCGCTACTCGAATTGAGCAAATAATTAGGCCCGAGTAGCAAGCATAATGGAAGTCAATAGGAATCTCGAGCATTTTTCCGGTAGACCCTACCAGAAGGTATGGAGGGGGCTGAAAATAGCTGAAATGGATGAAAACACCACAGCATGGGGAAGACCACTGGATGCATCTCTGACTCCCAGGTAAATGCTGGTAACAATGTTGTCAGAGTATTACATCACTTTTACGGACTCATGATAAAACATATGTGGCGCCCCTGAGGGTTCAGTCGCCACAGAGGTGTAGCACCTCATCCAGAGGTGTGACACCCCACTTCCAGGTAAGGAGGGAGCACCCCTAGGACTCCAACACCTGCATCCAACTCACACCATATCAGCTGGTCATATGGACGAACCCTACGGGAGGATGGTCTCATACCAGGCTGGTTAGCAAGGGGTGTATGGGTGGGTGGAGTTAAGGCAACAGTAGGAGGAGAAGAGAAGTTAAGCAAGCAGCAACACACGGAGTGTGTAGAGGTGGGGAGGAGAGCTAGCCGATAGGAGCTCATCCTCTAAGTGAGAGGAGACTGAGGAGCTTCTGGAGAACTAGGAAGGGGTCCTTGAGGACAGTGAATATCCCATCCGTGGCCCTCTCTGGGATCGAAAGGACCAGGCCATCAGGGTTCTGCCCCTAGACTATTGGGAAACCTTCAGGCCCCACTAGTAAGCCGACGGCGGTGATCACTTTATGGGTCATTGCTACCAACCACCAGCATCACCTCCAGGAAGGAAACTATATAGGGCCAAGGACGCACAGAATTAATCTGTTACCGGACAGGGTCCTCAGCTTCTGGACTGAGAGACTGCGTTGTGAGGTGCTAGGAAGAGTGGAGTGGAACAGCACAGAGAGAGAGAAGGCCAGGAAAGGACACACACCGAACGGGAGTCCTGGGAAAGTGCGACCTGATCTACCTGGGGGTTGCTGGACCCCTCACCTGGAGGACACAGTACTAAGCAGGCATCTGTATCACCAGTGACAGAACAGTGAGTAAAAACCCCGAAACTTCACTTGGACTGTTTCCTAGAATTATTTCAGAGACGCACACTTCTTTCTGCTGCATTCACCAGCACCATTCTTCAAATATATAACATCTACCTGCCCTGGAAGGACACAGCCTCACCTATAGGAGGTTTACCAACTAGCTGCACAACACTATCCCTTCCAGAGGACCTGCACAGCAGCGCTGGTCACCCTGACCAGAACTACCTCATAAACTTAATCCCCTGTAAATATATTCCCCTTTTTGGTGAGTGCCCGGGGCCACGGAACGGGTCGTCGCCGCCGTGACATCCCCCATAGAAGTCAACTGGCTCGGTACCGAGTACCCCACGGCCCTGGCGGGCGACTCACATACAAAACCAAAGATAAAATGGATTTTGCAGGAAAAAATGTTAGGAAACATTCTTTCCTTTATAATGACTTGTATGTAAGGTAAGCTGAGGAAAAGCAGACAGCTAAAATTATCAGGTAGAGAAAGGCTATGGCAATTGGGCCCTTCTCAGCCTAAAAAATACCAGCTCGCAGCCACCCCAGGACTTGCACATCACATTAGATATGCCAATTCTGGTGCTCTGTCTCAGCCCTCCCTGATTGTCCAGGTGCAGGAGCAACCAGGGTAATGGGATTTTGGGTTGATGACAGCTGTGATTTATCAAAAATCACAGCTGCACAAATGTCTGGAGTTAGTAATGTCAGACACTTCCATTACTAACCTAGTAGGGAAAAGGAAAAAAAAGCCACACCCAAAAATCATTTATTCACAAAAACACTCCCCAACAAATTCCTTTGCTCTTCCATTTATTAAAAAAACAAATCCCATGCAGTTTCAAAGTAGACCAAAGGTCCAACAATGTCCCACGTCATCTAAAGCATGTGGAGTGCCATAACGATGCTCCAAAGGCTTTCACAGCCACCACTGCTGTGCATGCTGTGCTGCAAGACCACCTGGCTATGAACTGATGTAACCTCAGGTGTAACAGCAATTATGAACTCCAGTAATCTTAAAGTCTTCCATAAAGGTTCCTTAAAGTTTTCAGGGCCTCACTGCCTTAAAGTTTACCAAAGTCCACAGCAACTGGATCTCCCGGCAGCTTTGAGATCAAGAAACTTAAGAGACCCTTTAAGTGAGACTTTAAGTTTACTGGAGTTCCCAGCTGCTGGAATACCTGGAGACTGTGAAATCAGGTAACTTTCATTCACAGCCTCCAGGTGTTCCACTAGCTGGAAACTCCAGTAATTTTAAAGTCTCCTGGCTATGTGCATATGTTGCAATTTTGTCATGGTTTTGACTGAGTTTTTCACCTGCGTTTTTGTACAGCAATGAATGCTGTTTAAAGCTTGTAGACAAAAAAAAGGAAAAATGGCTTAGTTAAAGACATAGCTAGAGGGATAGATTAGACAGATATATACAGAGAGATAGAGAAAAAGCCTGCAGATACCCAGCAGCTACTAAGTATTAATGAATAAATCATATAAAAATAGCATTGATCCCCTCTATTTTGAATAACCAGCTAAGGGAAAGCAGACAGCTTCAGGCTTATTTTATCAGGCAGGGGAGGACCTTGGTAATTGGACCTTCCCCTGCTTAAAAATACAAGCCCCGGAAGTGGCGCATAATATTTGTACTGTCACTCCAACGCACAGTGCCGGATCTAGCTGTGCTCTCGTGATTGACCGTAACCTTCCTGACATCATCTCTCATCACAGAAGTCAGCTTTCGCTCTACCCTCAGCGTGAAAATTGGCAATGTCTGCTACAGCATATCAAGCTTCATTCTATGAACAAGACTTAATATGCTTCGGAATTCGGAGAGGTGATTGTGGTGCTGTGGACTACATCAGACCTGCACAGGACCTTTACTTTCTAATAAAAGGGTAAATGAAGTGCATTGTCAGGGAGTTTTTGTATGTATTCATTTGTTTTTAAATAACTCATCTGCCAGTTAAGCATATGTAAATGCTTAATGGATATTCAGTGCTTCCCAACCATTTCTCCAAGAGATGGGCAGAGGAAGTATTGAATATTCATTTTATTTTCTGATTTCAAAGGTCTGTGGACCAAACATTGGCTCCCTGGGTCTTAGACAGACCCGATGATACAATGCCACCGGCCAATCCCAGTATTGCCACTAGCTAACATGACTACTGCATTACTGTGAATGGCAGGTAATCCCGCATATTGACTGGCCATATAACAGTCTAACAGAACCTCGAGCATTGCGCTTGAGCACCCTGACACTCGCCAGAGTAATGAGCATGCCTGAGCACCCTAATGCTCGATTAAGTAACGAGCAGTGCCCAACATGTTCGCTCATCACTAATAATTAACCACCAGTTGTCTATAACCAAGAAAATGGTGAGATGAGAGTTTGTTGATTTCTAAACATCATGTTTCAATATGACTGAAATATAATTAAATAAAACATACTAATACACTTCTGTTATCCTATTGCCAAAGCTCTATTGTATCCTGTTTTTTTGTGTTGGTCTCAAGTCACTGTTGCTTTATTTCTGACTTGTGCTTGATACAGGAGAAAGTTTACCATGTTGACATGTCATAAGTCCTGTGTGTGGAGGTGCTTGGCTAACTGGCTCATTTAAATACCTATAGCTATCCAGAAAACCATTAAAAAAGTATTTTTCTTTGCAAGTGGCAACCTCAATAACTTTGACAGTTTGCTTGACCGCTTTATGGGTGTGGAGACATGGGAATCAGTGAGTTCTCTAGTCCACTGGCTCGGGTGTCTTTAGAAAGATTGCATGGACCAAGAATCATCCCACTGAACAGCCGCTCTCCTTTCCTGTGTTCAGAATACCACTCAGACTTCACAGGGTGAGTGTAAACCAGTGTGGCAATAATTTATTGAACCACCAACAAACAATAACATATAAAACTGTCTGAACAAATATACAAGATGGTGAAAATTACAGATTCTCACCCTTCAGCTGGTTCACCAGGATTAGAGCAGCTGCAACTTCGGGCGTTCCAGAGACGACTACCCCCACCAGTGGCACCCTGATTTTGGCAGGCACCCACGGAGAGGAGGTAATGAGAAGTTTAGGAAGCTGACAGTCTTTTGAGGCACATGGCCAGGTGACCTAAGGGTCCAACCTGGCTTCTCCAAAAGATTCCATGGAGCCAGGTGACTGGAGGGTTCCAACCTGGCTTTTCTGAAAGTCTCCATGGGGCGAGGTGAGCATACGGTCATAACCTGGCTTCCCCAAACGTTTGCGTATATAATCAATCTGCATAGTTCAACCTTCACTGTTTTGCAGGTCAACAAACTACATGGCATGTGGTACAATAGGTAATTGGGTAATTAACATATTGACAAACATTGATTGTTAAATGACCCTGTGTCCCTGTCTTCCAAATATAGCAGTACAATAAACTCTAGGAGCTGATATAAGAGGTAAACAGTAGTCATTCATCAATAAAAGTCAACCTTAAAACTCATGACAACAGTTTATGGTTCTTGACCCACTGAAGAAAAACATAAATTCAGTAGTCAGCATTCAAACCATGGCCTAGGTCTCCAGGGCTACCAAAATAGACATCATAATTAAGATTAAATGCTGTGTTGTCACAATAGGCATAATATAAATGGTTCAAAGTTTCTCTGAACCATAACAATTACTCTATAAGGGAAAACGTTCTGCAGAAAAATGACATCCTCTATCTACAGTATAAGATTAATTTCTTACATTTTAAGAGACATTAACATATGTGGCTAGCAAAATGTATTGTTTGATTTAAATAATTCTGTGCATTAGTGAAAGAACAAGAACCATTCTATGTTTTTGATTACTTACGGACACAAGGCATATGAGCAGATCGACTTTGCTGGTATCCTTGGGCACAGCGATTGCAAGTCAAACCAGTAACTCCAGTTTTGCATTGACATTGGCCTGTTGTTTGGTTGCACATGGCATTGATTGCTCCAATTGGGTGACATTGGCAGACTGAAAATAAAATTATTAGCATTTTTTTTAATATTTAAAGCATTATACTTTCACCACATCTTCAGAATACCAGAAAAATCATGTCTTTACTCATTATATTTTAAATAGTTAACTAGTTTGGCCAAGGATATGTATACTATTTATGCTGAAACTTTTTTTCTCTTGTTTTCGGTATGTTTTGAAGAATTAGTTTGGTTGATCCCTATTGATTTGGTATTGCCCTTATTTCTATTTACTTACCCTTTGTGCAGCAATTACTGCATTTAAATGTTTTACTGGACTATGAACTGCTCGCACATTTCTATAGGCTTAAGGTGAGGACTTTGACTACTGCATGCATCAGTTGGCAAAAGGATCCATTTTAGGCAAGGACTCCATTAGTCTTTTCCTAAAATTGAAGAATTGGAATTCCTAGACACGTGAACAAATTTTCTTTGTTGCCCAAAGCGATCAATTCAAGCTTAGCTTTAATTTTACCAGAGCAATTTAAAAAATACATGAGATTCATCATATCCTCCCCTGCCAGTATAGTGGTACTATTTTTCAGGGGCTGGCTGGCACATTTAAGCCTGATGAGCAAGCACTCAACACTGGAGCATGAGTAGAGACCCATCCATAACCTGTAAACCTACATATGTTTTATAAAGGCAACAGAGGTAATAGGGTTTGAAATCTAGATACCATTAAATTATGAGACTAGGTGTAGTCACGTTGGGATCGCACATGCATATTTAAACCCAGATACATGATTAAGCTATTAGCAAAGCTGAAGTCTGGTGCTTGTGCTACAGGACTGCAATGTCGAGACTGACTATAGATGAACAAATCTGGAGGCCATTTTGCTGGTTTCTTTAGAGGGTCAGGAAGAGGTTTAAAAACCCCTGTCCTATGCCATCATTGGACTCCATATGCTGCCTCCACTGCAGTTTATGAGTCCTCTGTGTAGGTCTTCAGTTCTTATGGCCCTGAGGCCACTGGTTGGCTAAAATAGTACAGTCATGGCCAAAAGTTTTGAGAATGACACAAATATTATATTTTCACATGATCTGCTGCCCTCTGGTTTTTATGTGTGTTTGACAGATGTTTTTATCACAGACAGAAATATAATTGCAAACATATGAATAACAAAAGCTTATATTGACAGTTAGAATGAGTTAATGCAGCAAGTCAATATTTGCAGTGTTGACCCTTCTTCTTCAGGACCTCTGCAATTCTCCCTGGCATGCTCTCAATCAACTTCTGGACCAAATCCTGACTGATAGCAGTCCATTCTTGCACAATCAATGCTTTCATTTTGTCAGAATTTTTAGGTTTTTGTTTGTCCACCCATCTCTTGATGATTGACCACAAGTTCTCAATGGGATTAAGATCTGGGGTGTTGTGAATGGGTTTGAGATGAGTTCTGAGCAGAGGCTCCCTCTGGTGGTTACAAGCGGTACTAGTGAGGATTGGGAATCAGGTGTTACTGATTGGTCTTATTTAAGGGAATCATTTTCCCATCAGGGTTGCCGGTGATCAATTGTTCTGGTCTGAATCCTTCTTTCCAGTTTCCCTTGTAGCCTGCTGTGTCGTGTCTGCATCTCCTGCTATCAGATAAGACAATTTCTTATTTTGTGTTTTTGCTATATTTTTGCATTTTGTCCTGCACTTCTGTGGGGGCCTTCAGGGTCCCCTCCGGGGGCTTTTGCCCTCTCAGTTTAGTCCAGCCACTGTGTTTTGTACTTTTGCTTTTTCCAGTTTTTTCGTGGCTGCTGTTTTTGTTACACCAGAGAGCTAATTTAGGTGGTAGAGGTCGTGTGATCTCAGGTGATTTTGAAATTAGTAGAGTTGGTGTTTTTTCAGTGTTTTCTGGGATTGCAGTAAGTACCCTTCCTATCCTTTTCTATTTAGATAGTTTGGGCCCCAGCGTTTGCTCATACTATTTTCTTTCTGTGTCAGTATTTCCTCTTGTCTAACCGCCATTACATGTTTGGGGGCTTTCTATTATCTTTGGGGTTCTGCTCCGGGGCAGATAGCTTTCCTATTTCTATCTTTAGGTGTAGTTAGTTTCTCAGGCTGTGACGAGGCGTCTAGGACCAACGTAGGAACGCTCCACGGCTGCCTCTAGTTGTGGTGGTTAGTCAGGGTACTGCAATCTCATAGATTCCAACTGCTCTGGTGTATTGCCTTTTTTACCTGCACTCCTCAGCTACCGTAACATAACAGTATCACCGGCCATCAAAAATTGTATGGTACTCACAGAAGGGAAAAAATATTTTGAAGGAAGAAAAGTTGTCAGAGATATTTTTCTGTTTGTTGCATTTTTTTTTTTTCCTCTGTATCTCTGGGTGCTGGGGAGGATCTTTTCTCCCAATGGAGTTTGCACAGTTGTCTGGCCGTGTGGATCAGCTTGCCACTGAGGTTCAGAGTATTGCTGCATATCTTGCTAGGTTGCCTGTTGTGGAACCTAGGATCCCCATGCCAGATTTGTTTTTAGGGGATCGAGCTAAGTTTCAGAATTTCAAAAATAACTGTAAATTGTTTTTTGCCTTAAAATCTAAGTCCTCAGGAAACGCAGCGCAGCAGGTTCAAATTGTCATCTCTCTCCTGCGCGGCGATCCTCAGGATTGGGCTTTTTCCCTGACACCTGGGGATCCTGTTTTGAGTGATGTTGATGCGTTTTTTCAGGCTTTGGGGTTATTGTACGATGAGCCTAATGTCACTGATCAAGCTGAAAAAGCCTTGTTGGCATTAAATCAGGGGCTTGATGACGCTGAGTTATACTGTCAGAGATTCCGTAGGTGGGCAGTCCTGACCAAATGGAATGACGACGCTTTGGCGGCCCTTTTCCGGAAGGGTCTGTCAGATAATGTAAAGGATGTTATGGTGGGATTCCCTGTCCCCTCTGGTCTCAATGATTCTATGTCATTAGCGATTCAAATTGACAGACGTTTGCGTGAGCGGAGAAGTATGCGTGGAGTGGTGTTGCCTTGTGAGCCAGCTGCTGAGCCCATGCAGTGTGATGGAGTGGTGTCTGGGGCACAGCGTCATGAGTTTCGAAAGCGCAATGGGTTATGTTTCTACTGTGGTGATGCCTCTCATGCTATTTCAGTCTGCCCTAAGCGGGGAAGACGTTTTGCACGCTCAGTTGTCTTGGGTAGTGTTCAGACTAAGTTTTTATTAACTGTCACTCTGATATGCTCTCTGTCCTCATTTTCTGCTCAGGCTTTCGTTGATTCTGGAGCAGCTATTAACCTGATGGATTATGATTTTGCTAAACGTTGTGGATTTCCCTTGATACCACTACAGAAGTCTATTCCCCTACTGGGGATCGACTCTACCCCTTTGGCTGAGAATAAACCCCAGTTTTCTACTCAGGTGATAATAAGGGTTGAACCTGATCACCAGGAGTGCTGCAAATTTTTGGTTCTTATAATCTGCATGACATTATAGTGCTGGGTTTCCCTTGGTTACAGTCTCATAATCCTGTTTTGGATTGGAAATCTGTGTCTGTAACCAGTTGGGGCTGCCAATGTGTTAATACCAACACTCCTGTTTTTTCTGCCTCCCCCCAGGCTGAGGATGTTCCTGACTTTTTGTTTGATTTTTCTGATGTGTTTAGCGAAAGTAAATCTGCATCCTTACCTCCCCATAGGAGCTATGACTGCGCTATTGAATTAGTGCCAGGTAGTAAATTCCCTAAGGGTCGCCTTTTTAACTTGTCTGTACCTGAACATGACGCTATGCGGTCTTATATCAAGGAATCATTGGAGAAGGGTCATATCAGACCATCCTCTTCACCCTTAGGTGCCGGTTTTTTCTTTGTGGCCAAAAAAGATGGTTCATTAACGCCGTGTATTGATTATCGTCTCTTGAACAATATTACTGTGAAATATCAATACCCGTTACCCTTGATTTCTGACCTGTTTTCCAGGGTGAAAAACGCTACTTGGTTTACCAAGCTTGACCTCAGGGGGGCGTATAACCTTATTCGCATTAAGCACGGGGATGAATGGAAGACGGCATTTAACACCCCTGAAGGGCATTTTGAGTACCTTGTGATGCCCTTTGGGCTCACTAATGCTCCTTCCGTCTTCCAGTCCTTCATGAATGACATTTTCAGGGATTTTGTGGACAAGTTTCTGATTGTTTATTTGGATGATATCTTGATTTTTTCTAATGACTGGGACTCTCATGTGAAACATGTTCGAACTGTATTCCAGATTTTGAGAGAGAATGCTCTGTATGTGAAGGGATCAAAGTGTCTTTTTGGCGTACAGAAGATCTCATTTCTGGGATTCATTTTGTCCCCATCTGTTATTGAAATGGACCCGGTCAAGGTTCAGGCCATCTGTGATTGGGTCCAACCTACTTCATTAAAGGCTCTTCAGAGATTTTTGGGTTTTGCCAATTTTTATCGTAAATTTATTGGTAATTTCTCTGTTATTGTTAAACCATTAACGATTTGACCAGAAAGGGTTCTGATGTGGTGAATTGGCCTCCTGAGGCAGTCTCTGCGTTTCAGGAACTTAAGCAGAGATTCACTTCTGCTCCTGTTCTACGGCAGCCTGATGTTTCTCTGCCATTTCAGGTGGAGGTTGATGCCTCTGAAATTGGGGCAGGTGCCGTTTTGTCCCAAAAAGATCCAGAGACCTCTAAAAGTAACCCTTGTGCCTTTTTCTCTCGAAAATTTTCTCCTACTGAACGTAATTATGACGTGGGTAATCGGGAGTTATTGGCCATGAAGTGGGCTTTTGAAGAGTGGAGACATTGGCTGGAGGGAGCCAAACATCAGGTGGTGGTCCTTACGGACCATAAGAATCTGGTCTATCTGGAATCTGCCAAGCGACTCAATCCTAGACAGGCCAGGTGGGCCTTGTTTTTCACACGTTTTAATTTTGTGGTTTCCTTTCTTCCTGGCACTAAGAATGTTAAGGCGGATGCCCTCTCGAGGAGTTTCCTTGCGGACTCTCCTGAGCTATCTGATCCCTCTGTTATTTTGAAGGAGGGTGTAGTTCTTTCCGCCATCTCGCCCAATTTGAGACTTGCTCTGGAGGGGTGTCAGGAGGATAGGCCCGAGCGCTGCCCTGTTGGAAAATTGTTTGTCCCGGACCAATGGAAAAAGAGTGTGATGTCTGAGATTCATTGTTCCGCATTGGCTGGGCATCCCGGAATTTTTGGTACCAGAGACTTGGTTAGTCGGTCCTTTTGGTGGCCTACCTTGTCTCGCGATGTCAGGGAATTTGTGCAGTCCTGCGGGACTTGCTCTCGCTCCAAGCCTTGCTCTCGCTCTAGTGGTTTGTTGATGCCATTGCCTGTGCCCAAGAGACCATGGACCCATATCTCTATGGATTTCATTTCCGATCTTCCTGTTTCTCAGAGAATGACCACCATCTGGGTAATTTGTGATAGGTTTTCCAAAATGATACATCTTGTGCCATTACCTAAGTTGCCTTCCTCCTCTGAATTGGTGCCGTTGTTCCTTCAGCACGTGGTTCGTTTACACGGCATTCCTGAGAACATTGTGTCTGACAGAGGAGTCCAGTTTGTTTCCAGATTTTGGAGGACTTTTTGTTCTAAACTGGGTGTTCAATTGTCTTTCTCCTCGGCATTTCATCCTCAGACCAATGGTCAAACTGAGAGAACAAACCAGACATTGGAGACTTATCTAAGATGCTTTGTGTCTGCTGATCAGGATGACTGGGTCTCTTTTTTGCCTTTGGCTGAGTTTGCTCTTAATAATAGGGCTAGCTCTGCCACTTTGATGTCTCCGTTTTTCTGTAATTCTGGGTTTCACCCTCGATTTTCTTCAGGACAGACGGAGGCTTCTGTCTGTCCAGGTGTTGACTCTGTTGTTGAGCGTATGCAGCAGATTTGGGACCAGGTAGTGGAGAGGTTGTCCCTCTCTCAGGAGAAGGCCCAGCGGTTTGCTAACCGGCATAGGACTGATGGTCCTCGGTTTAAAGTGGGGGACTTGGTCTGGTTGTCCTCAAAGAATATTCCTATGAGAGTAGCATCTCCTAAATTTAAGCCTAGGTTCATTGGACCTTATAAGATCATGGAGATTATTAATCCTGTTTCTTTTCGTTTGCTTCTTCCAGGGACATTTAAGATCCATAACGTGTTCCACAAGTCCTTGTTGAAGAGGTTTGTTGAGCCAGTGGTTCCTGCTGCTGTGCCTCCTGACCCTGTTTTGGTTGAGGGCAATCTGGAGTATGTGGTTGAGAAAATATTGGATTCTCGTTTTTCTAGACGAAGACTCCAGTATTTGGTTAAATGGAGAGGTTATGGTCAGGAAGATAATTCTTGGGTGTTTGCTTCGGACATCCATGTCTAGGAGACTTATCCGTGCGTATCATAGAACTCATCCTGACCGACCTGATTGCTCAAATGAGGGTTCGGTGACCCCTCCTCAAGGGGGGGGTACTGTTGTGAATGGGTTTGAGATGAGTTCTGAGCAGAGGCTCCCTCTGGTGGTTACAAGCGGTACTAGTGAGGATTGGGAATCAGGTGTTACTGATTGGTCTTATTTAAGGGAATCATTTTCCCATCAGGGTTGCCGGTGATCAATTGTTCTGGTCTGAATCCTTCTTTCCAGTTTCCCTTGTAGCCTGCTGTGTCGTGTCTGCATCTCCTGCTATCAGATAAGACAATTTCTTATTTTGTGTTTTTGCTATATTTTTGCATTTTGTCCTGCACTTCTGTGGGGGCCTTCAGGGTCCCCTCCGGGGGCTTTTGCCCTCTCAGTTTAGTCCAGCCACTGTGTTTTGTACTTTTGCTTTTTCCAGTTTTTTCAGTGGCTGCTGTTTTTGTTACACCAGAGAGCTAATTTAGGTGGTAGAGGTCGTGTGATCTCAGGTGATTTTGAAATTAGTAGAGTTGGTGTTTTTTCAGTGTTTTCTGGGATTGCAGTAAGTACCTTCCTATCCTTTTCTATTTAGATAGTTTGGGCCCCAGCGTTTGCTCATACTATTTTCTTTCTGTGTCAGTATTTCCTCTTGTCTAACCGCCATTACATGTTTGGGGGCTTTCTATTATCTTTGGGGTTCTGCTCCGGGCAGATAGCTTTCCTATTTCTATCTTTAGGTGTAGTTAGTTTCTCAGGCTGTGACGAGGCGTCTAGGACCAACGTAGGAACGCTCCACGGCTGCCTCTAGTTGTGGTGGTTAGTCAGGGTACTGCAATCTCATAGATTCCAACTGCTCTGGTGTATTGCCTTTTTTACCTGCACTCCTCAGCTACCGTAACATAACACTGGGGAGTTTCCAGGCCATGGACCCAAAATCTCTATGTTTTGTTCCCTGAGCCATTTAATTATCACCTTTGCTTTATGGCAAGGTGCTCCATCATGCTGGAAAAGGCATTGTTGATCGCCAAACTGCTCTTGGAGGGTTGGGAGAAGTTGCTCTTGGAGGACATTCTGGTACCATTCTTTATTCATGGCTGTGTTTTTAGGCAAGACTGTGAGAGAGCCGATTCCCTTGGCTGAGAAGCAACCCACACATGAATGGTTTCAGGATGCTTAACAGTTGGCATGAGACAAGACTGGTGGTAGCGCTCACCTTGTCTTCTCCGAATGAGGCGTTTTCCTGATGTCCCAAACAATCGAAAAGGGGATTCATCAGAGAAAATAACTTTACCCCAGTCCTCAGCAGTCCACTGCCTGTACCTTTTACAGAATATCAGTCTGTCCATGATGTTTTTTCTGGAGAGAAGTGGCTTCTTTGCTGCCCTCCTTGAGACCAGGCCTTGCTCCAAGAATCTCCGCCTCACAGTGCGTGCAGATGCACTCACACCTGCCTGCTGCCATTCCTGAGCATGCTCTGCACTGCTGGTAGCTCGATCCCACAGCTGAAACACTTTTAAGAGACGGTCCTGGCGCTTGCTGGTCTTTCTTGGGTGCCCTGGAGCCTTTTTGGCAACAATGGAACCTCTCTCCTTGAAGTTCTTGATGATGCGATAGATTGTTGACTGAGGTGCAATCTTTCTAGCTGCGATACTCTTCCCTGTTAGGCCATTTTTGTGCATTGCAATGATGACTGCACGTGTTTCTTTAGAGATAACCATGGTTAACAGAAGAGAAACAATGATGCCAAGCACCAGCCTCCTTTTAAAGTGTCCAGTGATGTCATTCTTACTTAATCATGACAGATTGATCTCCAGCCATGTCCTCATCAACACCCACACTTGTGTTAATGGAGCAATCACTGAAAAGAGGTTAGCAGGTCCTTTTAAGGCAAGGCTGCAATGATGTTGAAATGTGTTTTGGGGGATAAAGTTCATTTTCTAGTCAAATATTGACTTTGCAAGTAATTGCTGTTAAGCTGATCACTCTTTATAACATTCTGGAGTATATGCAAATTGCCATTAGAAAAAGTGAAGCAGTAGACTTTGTAAAAATTAATATTTGTGTCATTCTCAAAACTTTTAGCCATGACTGTAGAAAACCCATGTGGAAGACTGAGAGCCTGCAGTGGGAATGACTGTTATTCCTTCCCCTCCATCTAGACAGGACATTCTGCTGCTGAGAAAAATGATTTTTAAGCAAATTTAAATATTATTTCACTTGACTAAAGAGCATTTTTATAATTTGTTGGGTGATCAGCAATCTGTTTAAACGCTCTTTCTGGATTATCAGCCAGTGTAAATGCTCCCTTAGAAACTTTAATTCTAGCTCATCTCTGACTTTTAATTAAAAATCAGTTTCTACCAATGTTGGTAAACAAAATACTGAGTCAGGAAGCCTGCAGGCATGTCTCCAATGTTTGTTCAACCTCCTTCCCCGACTACTGTAGTCAATATACATAGCATAATCTTTTGCAGAACAGTAAGCTGCAGTCTGCTCCGCATGTTATAAAATATTGATGCTGCTCAGCTGCAGTCAGCTTGCAAAGTCAATGCTATTTATGTTTGTTCGTTACTTGGAAAAAACCCTTGTAACATGCCCTAGTCCCCCATGTAAAATGTAAAAAAAACTTATATTAACCTCCTACACTGGAACTAAGGCTACTTTCACACTTGCGTTTTATCGCGCAGCGCATCGTGCGCTATCGGTCGCAAGCACAATGTTCCCCTATCTTTAACATGGTGGGCGCAGGGTCTAGCGCTTGCACGCATTCATCAGCGTTTCTCGTGCGCTGCGCATTTTCCAGGTGTGCGCCCATACGCGCTAGACTCTACATGTTCCATTTTTTTCCCGCCCAACCACTTTAAAAAAGCGCATGCCCACGTGTGCGCACGCTATGCGCAAAAAAATAACATTACATGGGGGCGCTGGCGTGCACATGGCTGTGCGCTCGCCAGCGCTTTTGCGTGCACGCAATTTTTGAGTAAATAATGTCTACACACTTGTTTAAATCACCCCCTACACAAGATACATTGTTTGTGAGGAGTGTTGATATAAAGAAGGTGATAGAGACAGAGATGATGGATGATAGAGACAGATATGATAGATGATATAGACAGATGATAGAGACAGAGATGATAGAGACGATAGAGATAGAGACAGAGATGATAGAGACAGATGATAGAGACAGATATGATAGACAGAGATGATAGAGACAGATGATAGAGACAGATATGATAGATGATAGAGATAGATGATAGAGACAGAAATGATAGGGACAGAGATGATAGATGATAGAGACAGATGATAGAGACAGAGATGATAGAGATGATAGAGACAGAGATGATAGAGACAGAGATGATAGAGACAGATGATAGAGACAGAGATGATAGAGACAGATATGATAGATGATAGAGATAGTTGATAGAGACAGAGATGATAGATGATAGAGACAAAGATGAGAGACTGAGATGATAGAGACAGAGATGATAGAAATGTGACACGTAGACAACCCATGCGCCAAAAAACGCAAACGCATGCAAAAACGCTTGAAATCGCATATAATCGCATCCAAACACTGCGTTTTTTTGTCGTAATGTGCACGCTTATGTGACTAAATATCGCAGTGTTTACAAGCATTTGCACACGTTTTTTTAATGCGTTTGATGTGCGCTCGAAACGCATCGCAAAAAAACTCAAGTGTGAAAGTAGCCTAATTCTGATATGTTGGGTCTCTGAAAGCTAGCATGACCTTGTTATCCCACTTTTGCCATATATTGTATCAGCAACCACTGATGGGCTACAATGCTCACATTTCTTTCTGACATCTGAATTTCAGCTAAAGGAGGTATGAGTATTGCAGGGGACCATGTAAGAAAGGGTTGTCCAAGTAGCAATTAACACTTTTATTGGGAATCTGTCAGCAGGACAATTGAGCAAATCAGGCAAAATTCAAATTTGCCTGTTTGCACATTTTTTCCTGGGAAATTTGATTCACAAAAAAGTTATTCTGTGCAAATTGAATGTCCCAAATTATGCTCTGAGATCTATACAGACCCCTGGGAAGCAGCGTGCACAGACACAGTGAAGAGCGGTGACGTCACTGACTCTCTGCTCGCTGCTCACATTCATTCTCCAGTGGTTTACAGCCAGAGCCGCTGCATTAGCAGTCGCTCCGGCTGTAAACTGATTGACCCCTGAGATGGATTTACGCCGTGGGACTTGACTGATCGCCGGACAGGTATGGGATATTGTTGCTTTTTTATTTTATATTTTTTACAGGAGATCGAGGGCATCGATTAAGGAATGGCAGTATAATAAAGAAATAAAACCTGTGTAGTGTATTCATTCATTAAAATACTTAATTTTGTATGTGTGTGTGTTTATTTAACCCTTTCTTTACTATAGAAATTTAAATGTGTCTTATTGACACCTATTCATTACTAAGCCTGGCTTAACGCCACCTTACAATATCAAGGTGGCATTAACCCTTTATTAACCCCACTTGCCACCATTACAGGGCAAGCTGGAAGAACCCGACAAAGCCCCAGAATAGGCGCATCTAATAGATGCGCCTTTTCTGGGCAGCTGGGGGCTGCTGTTTTTAGGCTGGGGGGGCCATAATCATGGCCCCTTTCCAGCCTGAGAATAGCAGTCCCCAGCTGTATAGTTATGCCGGGTTGGTTGAAAACCTAAGGGGACGCCACGTCGGGTTTTTCATTGATTCTCCCTGCTCGCTGTTGCCGGCGGAGCAGGGAGAATAATGACAAGCAGCTTCAGCACCACAAGCAGGGGACAGCGCTTACTGTAGCTGTCCGTGCACATGGAGGACTGTGTGAACAGTTCTCCATGTGCACGTGTGCTGTCCATACTGCAGTACGTGCTGCTGGAAAAAACAGACATGTCTATGTGTTTTGCATACGGACACACGGACCATGTGAAAACACGCACATGTGCATAGACACATAGATTATAATGTGTCTACATGTGTACGTGTCTCCGGTACGTGTGAAAACTGTCACCACACGTACCAGAAACACGGACGTGTGAAAGAGGCCTTAGTGCAAGATCAATAGAAGCAACAAGAATCATACAGGATATGGTGAGAAGCTGACTGACCAGAGAGGTGAGCAGTAAGGTGTGTATACTTTTTTTATATATATATTTTAATCTTTTTCATGGTTCTTTATTGCTCAGAAAAATGGTGACAAGCAGCCGCCATTTTGCTGAATCTGTGCGAAAGTGATTTACAAAAAATCCATATTTTATTGAATGTGAATTTTTGTAAAATTAAAGTTCCCAAATAATTCCACTCAAATTTATTCATTCATCTCTAGTCAGCAGGATTTCAAATCTCAAACTATTTATATGTTATGTTTCTCTTTCAAAGACAAGTCCACCAATTACTTTACATGGCCAGTTCTTTCCCCTGTTACTGAGAAATCAGTGTTTATGAATTGATATGTACAGTTATGGCCAAAAGTTTTGAGAATGACACAAATATTAATTTTACAAAGTCTCCTGCTTCACTTTTTCTAATGGCAATTTGCATATACTCCAGAGTGATCAGCTTAACAGCAATTACTTGCAAAGTCAATATTTGGCTAGAAAATGAACTTTATCCCCCAAAACACATTTCAACATCATTGCAGCCCTGCCTTAAAAGGACCAGCTAACCTCTTTTCAGTGATTGCTCCATTAACACAGGTGTGGGTGTTGATGAGGACATGGCTGGAGATCAATCTGTCATGATTAAGTAAGAATGAGACCACTGGACACTTTAAAAGGAGGCTGGTGCTTGGCATCATTGTGTCTCTTCTGTTAACCATGGTTATCTCTAAAGAAACACGTGCAGTCATCATTGCAATGCACAAAAATGGCCTAACAGGGAAGAGTATCGCAGCTAGAAAGATTGCACCCCAGTCAACAATCTATCGCATCATCAAGAACTTCAAGGACAGAGGTTCCATTGTTGCCAAAAAGGCTCCAGGGCGCCCAAGAAAAAGACCAGCAAGCACCAGGACCGTCTCTTAAAAGTGTTTCAGCTGTGGGATCGGGCTACCAGCAGTGCAGAGCTTGCTCAGGAATGGCAGCAGGCAGGTGTGAGTGCATCTGCACGCACTGTGAGGCGGAGATTCTTGGAGCAAGGCCTGGTCTCAAGGAGGGCAGCAAAGAAGCCACTTCTCTCCAGAAAAAACATCATGGACAGACTGATATTCTGCAAAAGGTACAGGCAGTGGACTGCTGAGGACTGGGGTAAAGTTATTTTCTCTGATGAATCCCTTTTCGATTGTTTGGGACATCAGGAAAACGCCTCATTTGGAGAAGACAAGGTGAGCGCTACCACCAGTCTTGTCTCATGCCAACTGTTAAGCATCCTGAAACCATTCATGTGTGGGTTGCTTCTCAGCCAAGGGAATCGGCTCTCTCACAGTCTTGCCTAAAAACAAAGCCATGAATAAAGAATGGTACCAGAATGTCCTCCAAGAGCAACTCTCCCAACCCTCCAAGAGCAGTTTGGCGATCAACAATGCCTTTTCCAGCATGATGGAGCACCTTGCCATAAAGCAAAGGTGATAACTAAATGGCTCAGGGAACAAAACATAGAGATTTTGGGTCCATGGCCTGGAAACTCCCCAGATCTTAATTCCCTTAATTGAGAACTTGTGGTCAATCATCAAGAGACGGGTGGACAAACAAAAACCTAAAAATTCTGACAAAATGAAAACATTGATTGTGCAAGAATGGACTGCTATCAGTCAGGATTTGGTCCAGAAGTTGATTGAGAGCATGCCAGGGAGAATTGCAGAGGTCCTGAAGAAGAAGGGTCAACACTGCAAATATTGACTTGCTGCATTAACTCATTCTAACTGTCAATATAAGCTTTTGTTACTCATATGTTTGCAATTATATTTCTGTCTGTGATAAAAACATCTGTCAAACACACACATAAAAACCAGAGGGCAGCAGATCATGTGAAAATATAATATTTGTGTCATTCTCAAAACTTTTGGCCATGACTGTAAAAAGGCTATGCTAGATCTAAAGACTCTTGCTCCAGCTCTATTTCTTCTCCTTTTGACTGACAACCTCTATGATGTTTGACTTATGGCAAAGGGGCCATCAGTCAATCAAGAGGAGGCGTCATTGGAGTAAGGAAAGAACTGGAGTGACCAAGGATTCAGATCTACAAATGGTTCTCTAACACTATTTGCATATTAATTGAAATGCTGATTTCTCACTAACCGAGAAATGGACTGGCAATGTAAAGGTATTGCTGGATTTTTCTTTGAAATGGTATAAATAAATTGAGATGTGAAAAACTGCTGACAGATTTCCTGACAGGAGAATGAGAAGAATATCATTAGAGTTGTCAGAAATGCTGTAAGACAGGGAGCTGAGTTAGTGTTCTTGCTGCTGATTAAGAGCACTGAGTTCTACAGGGAACATTCTTACACTGGCTTGACCTGAGTGCTCTGCATTTGTCTCACGTATTGGGGCCAGATTATGTAGGGGTTGGCCAGGCAGACTATCAGGAAGCACTTATTGTTTGTTGAGCGGTGGCTGTGTCAGCAATGGGCTGCATCTAGATTACCTGGTGAGCAGTTGGTTCATGTTATATTCAATCATTTCAGTCCTAAATATCTAATAAGTTCTGGCCCTGTGGGAAAATGCCTCCTTGCTTCATGGCCCAGCTTGTCCTTGCCAATTGTTGAGGCAATAGTATCATACCTCCCAACTTTTGAAGAAGGGAAAGAGGGACAAAGATTGCGGCTCGCATAGCACGCCGCTGCAAATTTTAGGCCACACCCATGACCACACCCATTTCACAACTATTCACATCCATATCCACGCCCCAACCACACACATTTAGCACTGCTGATCACACTGAGTCTTCCCGCACAACAATGACCCAAAACATACAGTCAAGGCAACAAAGGAGTGGCTCAAAAAGAAGCACATTAATGTCATGGAGTGGCCTAGCCAGTCTCCAGACCTTAATCCCATAGAAAACTTATGGAGGGAGCTGAAGCTCCGAGTTGCCAAGTGACAGCTTCAAAATCTTACTGATGTAGAGATGATCTGCAAAGAGGAGTGGACCAAAAATTCCTCCTGACATGTGCGCAAATCTCATCATCAACGATAAAAAATGTCTGATCGCTGTGCTTGCCAACAATGGTTTTATCACCAAGTATTAAGTCTTGTTTGCCAGAGGGATCAAATACTTATTTCTCTTTTAAAAATGCAAATACATTTATATAAATTATACAATGTGATTTTCTGAATTTTATGTTTGATATTCTATCTCTCAATGTTAAAATTAACCTACCCTTAAAATTATAGACTGTTCATGACTTTGTCAGTGAGCAAACTTACACAATCAGCAAGGGATCAAATAATTATTTATTTCACTGTATGTTGATGTGAGTGCACCCGTAAAGAGGTTGTCCACTACTCATATAACCCCCTTCTCAATTGATATATTTCACCTTGCTGGCATTGTTTCAGCATTATTGGTGCCAGGTCTTACATGATGTTATCTCAAGTGAGCCTGCAGCCAATCAACGGGCGCTTCACTCTCACTTCCTTTAAACATAACTTACATCTAGAAAGAGTTGGAGAGCAGCAGCAGTTCTTGTTACTTCTGGCTGCCAGTTTAGCCCAAAATAAGTGAAAGTGAAGTGATCCATGAAGCAATCCCTGGTGTGTTCCCTCTGTGCACTCTGTCTCTAACCCTCTTGCGCTGTCTTCTCCACCTTGTGTGCCGTCCCCTGCCCTTTAACCCCTTCACCCCAAGGGTGGTTTGCACTTTAATGACGGGGCCAATTTTTACAATTCTGACCACTGTATCTTTATCAGGTTATAACTCTGGAACGCTTGAACGGATCTTCGCGATTCTGAGAATGTTTTCTCGTGACATATTGTACTTCATGATAGTGGTAAAATTTCTTCGATATAACTTGCGTTTATTTATGAAAAAAATGCAAATATGGCGAAAATTTTGAAAATTTTGCAATTTTCAAATTTTGAATTATTATTCCCTTAAAACAGAGAAATATGTCACACAAAATAGTTAAGAAATAACATTTCCCACATGTCTACTTTACATCAGCACAATTTTGGAAACAAAATTTTTTTTTGTTAGGAAATTATAAGGGTTAAAAATTGACCAGCGATTTCTCATTTTTACAACAAAATTTACAAAGCCATTTTTTTTAGGGACCACCTCATATTTGAAGTCACTTTGAGGGGTCTATATAGCAGAAAATACCCAAAAGTGACACCATTCTAAAAACTACACCCCTCTAGGTACTCAAAATCACATTCAAGAAGTTTATTAACCCTCCAGGTGCTTCACAGGAGCTGAAGCAACGTGGAAGGAAAAAATGAATATTTTACTTTTTAGTCACAAAAATGATTTTTACAAACATTTTTTTTATTTTCACAAGGGAAAAAGGAGAAAAAGGACCGATAAAGTTGTTGTGCAATTTCTCCTGAGTACGCCGATACCCCATATGTGAGGGAAAACCACTTTTTGGGCACACGGCAGGGCTCGGAATAGAAGGAGCGCAGTTTGACTTTTCCAAACCAAAATTGGCTGGAATTGAGAATGGACGCCATGTCGCGTTTGGAGAGGCCCTGATGTGCCTAAACAGTGGAAACCCCCCACATGTGACCCCATTTTGGAAATCATACCCCCTAAGGAACTTATCTAGATGTGTGGTGAGCACTTTGAACCCTCAAGTGCTTCACGCAAGTTTGTAATATAGAGCCGTGAAGAAAAAAAATCATATTTTTTCCACAAGCATAATGTTTTAGTCCCCAATTTTTTATTTTCCCAAGGGTAAGAGGAGAAATTGGACCAAAAAAGTTGTTGTCCAACATGTCCTGAGTAAGCTGATACCCCATATGTGGGGGGAACCACTGTTTGGGCTCACGGCAGGGATTGAAAGGGAAGGAGCGCCGTTTGACTTTTCCAAACCAAAATTGGCTGGAATTGCGAACGGACGCCATGTCGCGTTTTGAGGGCCCCTGATGTGCCTAAACAGTGGAAACCCCCCACATGTGACCACATTTTGGAAACTAGACCCCCGAGGAACTTATCTAGATGTGTGGTGAGTAGTTTGAACCCTCAAGTGCTTCACGCAAGTTTGTGATGTAGAGCCGTGAAGAAAAAAAATCATATTTTTTCCACAAGCATGATGTTTTAGTCCCCAATTTTTTATTTTCCCAAGCGTAAGAGGAGAAATTGGACCACAAAAGTTGTTGTCCAACATGTCCTGAGTACGCTGATACCCCATATGTGGGGGGGAACCACTGTTTGGGCGCACGGCAGGGATTGAAAGGGAAGGAGCATCGTTTGACTTTTCCAAACCAAAATTGGCTGGAATTGCGAACGGACGCCATGTCGCGTTTGGAGGGCCCCTGATGTGCCTAAACAGTGGAAACCCCCCACATGTGACCCCATTTTGGAAACTAGACCCCCTAAGGAACTTATCTAGGTGTGTGGTGAGCACTTTGAACACCCAAGTGTTTCACTAACGTTTATAATGCCCTGGCGTGAAAAAAAAATATTTTTTTTTCCCACAAAAGTGATGTTTTAGTCCCCAATTTTTTATTTTCCCAAGGGTAAGAGGAGAAATTGGACCCCAAAAGTGGTTGTCCAATTTGTCCTAAGTACGCTGATACCCATATGTTGGGGGATCCACTGTTTGGGTGCACGGCATGGCTCGGAAGGGAAGCAGTGACATTTTGGAATGCAGACTTTGATGGAATAGTCTGCGGGCGTCATGTTCCGTTAGCAGAGCCCCTGATGTGCCTAAACAGTGGAAACCCCCCACATGTGACCCCATTTTGGAAACTAGACCCCCTAAGGAACTTATCTAGGTGTGTGGTGAGCACTTTGAACCCCTAAGTGTTTCACTAACGTTTATAATGCCCTGGCGTGAAAAAAAAAATATTTTTTTTCCACAAAAGTGATTTTTTTACTCCCAATTTTTTATTTTCCCAAGGGTAAGAGGAGAAATTGGACCCCAAAAGTGGTTGTCCAATTTGTCCTGAGTACGCTGATACCCATATGTTGGGGGAATCCACTGTTTGGGTGCACAGCAGGGCTCGGAAGGGAAGCAGTGACGTTTTGGAATGCAGACTTTGATGGAATGGTCTGCGGGCGTCATGTTCCGTTAGCAGAGCCCCTGATGTGCCTAAACAGTGGAAACCCCCCACATTTGACCCCATTTTGGAAACTAGACCCCCTAAGAACTTATCTAGGTGTGTGGTGAGACTTTGAACCCCTAAGTGTTTCATTAAAGTTTATAATGCCCAGGTGTGAAAAAAAAATCCTACTTTTTACCTCACAAAAATGATGTTTTAGTCCCCAATTTTTTATTTTCCCAAGGTTAAGAGGAGAAATTGGACACCAAAATTGGATGTTCAATTTGTCCTTAGTATTCTGATACCCCATATGTTGGGGGGATCCACTGTTTGGGCGCATGGCAGGGCTCGGAAGGGAAGAAGTGACGTTTTGGAATGCAGACTTTGATGGAATGGTCTGCGGGTGTCATGTTCCGTTAGCAGAGCCCCTGATGTGCCTAAACAGTGGAAACCCCCATATTTGACCCCATTTTGGAAACTAGACCCCCTAATGAACTTATCTAGGTGTGTGGTGAGAATTTCGAACCCCCAAGTGTTTCACTAAAGTTTATAATGCCCAGGTGTGAAAAAAATCCTACTTTTTACCTCAGAAAAATTATGTTTTAGTCCCCAATTTTTTATTTTCCCAAGGTTAAGAGGAGAAATTGGACACCAAAAGTTGTTGTCCAATTTGTCCTGAGTACACTGGTATCCCATATGTGGGAAAAAACTGTTTGAGCACAAGTCGGGGCTCAGAAGGGAAATTGTGACGTTTTGGAAGCAGACTTTGATGGAATGGTCTGCGGGCGTCATGTTCCGTTTGCAGAGCCCCTGATGTGCCTAAACAGTAAAAAAAAAACACAAGTGACATAATTTTGGAAAGTAGACTCCCAAGAACTTTTCTAAATGTGCCCCCCTTCTGGAACTAATCTTTCCTGTAAAGTAAATTAGTAGTGCATGGAGGTGTGGTACAATTTGAAACAATCCTTCATACACAGGCCAGGTTTTTCGGGGCAGGTGTCGCATTGGTAAGTGGTGTCCTTGCGTATTCCCCTTTTGTAACACACTCGGCACCTTTTTTGTGGCTTACCTTTTCTTCCAGTTGGCGGGACCACCCCCCGGGAAATGCTGACCTGGTATGATACGAGCACCTTCAGTTCCGGAAGTACTGGGGCCCGCTCTTTCCTGAGCGCCAAACATCAGGGCCTTAACCACTACCTCCTGAAACTGAAGGTACGTCGTATCGCTGTTGCGTGCACATCGTGACAGCAGGAAAGCGTTGAGCATTGCCATTTGGACGATGTGCACGGACAGCTTCTTGTACCACACCTTGGCCTTTCTCAAAGCACTGTACGGTTGGAGGAGTTGATCAGAGAGATCAACACCCCCCATGTATTTATTGTACCCCAGTACACAGTCCGGTTTGCGGACCTGTGTAGAGGTACCCCGTACAGTGCTGAGGACGCTGCCATCACCATGTATGGTGGTCAAGAGAAGGACATCCCTCTTGTCCTTGTACTTGACCACCAACAGGTGGTCGCTACATTGGGCTCTGCTCTCACCCTTTCTGAGCATCAGCCCAAGTAGCGTCTTTGGGAGGCCTCTCTGATTTTTGCGGACGGTACCGCAGGCTGCGGTACCTCGCGCAGAGAGGGATTTGTAGAGTGGGATGCTGGAATAAAAGTTATCAGTGTAAAGGTGATAACCTTTATCCAGCAGTGGGTGCACCAAATCCCACACAATTTTCCCACTCACTCCCAGGACGGGGGGACACTCAGGGGGTTCAATCCTGGTGTTCTTTCCTTCGTAAACTCTAAAGCTGTGGGTGTACCCTGAGGTACTCTCACACAGCTTATAGAGTTTGATTCTGTACCTTACCCTCTTGCTGGCAGGTACTGGCGAATGCGAGCTGTCCCTTAAAATGAACAAGGACTCATCCACGCAGATGTCCTTTGGGCACGTACACTTCAGCAAACTTTTTGTTGAAGTGTTCGATGACCGGCCGAACTTTGAACAGGCGGTCAAAGTTGGGGTCATCTCGTGGGGACACTGTGCATTATCATTATAATGCAGGAATTTGTGGGGGGTCCTCAAAACACGTCCGAGCCATGACCATTCGGAACAGTGGAGTGTTGTATAAAATATCAACACCCCAATATTGCCGAATTTCTGGCTTTTCAGGATCCCATATGGAGGACCAGGCCCCAAAACTGCATCATTTCAACTGCGTCTACAGGAGACCAGTTGGAAAATGATGAACAGGGTTTTGCGCCAAAAATTGCCGAGCGTACAAATTTGTTTGCTCCACCATGAGGTTAATTAAATCCTCAGAGAAAAAGACTTTGAAAAAGTCTATTTCTGTGAAGCCGGTGGAGTCAAACCTGATTCCTGATTCTGCCACAAAATCAGGAATCAGTGTCTCGTAATTTTCAGGGGCTGGGGTCCATACGGGGTTCGAAGAGGGGTGCGCTGGTTCATTTTCAGGGGCGGGCGCTGCCTCATCTTCTGTCCTGGGGCGTCTGTGTGGCGGTTCCGCAGGACCCGAGGAGGAAGATGAGGAGGAGGAGGAAGAAGAAGAATCATCTGAAAAATAAAGAAATGTGGGATCCTCTCCCTCGCTATCAGTGTCGGAGGCAAGGAAAGCGTATGCCTCCTACACTGAATAGCGCTGTTGGGATGAGCGTGATGAGCGGGACATTTTTTTTGTGAATGTGGTGCTTTGTGTGAACTTTATTTATAACTGTGTGTGTGTGGGGGGGGGATAGTGATTGGTGTAAACTAAGCTCAAAAGAAAAAGCTAAAAGAAAAGAAAGCGAATAGGGAAAAAAAAAGGCCTGTGAAAAAAAGTCTAAACCAGCAGGCACGAGCTCTGATAAGTGACCGGTGTCACTTATCAAAGTTCCGTGGCTGCTGGATGTGGCACGGGAAGTGGCGGAAAGGGGGGGTGAAAAAAAACAAAACTGGCAGGCACGAGCTCTGATAAGTGACCGGTGTCACTTATCAAAGTTCCGCGGCTGCTGGATGTGCGCACGGGAGTGGCGGAAAAGTTGGTGAAAAAAAAAAAAAAAAACGGCAGGAACGAGCTCTGATAAGTGACTGGTGTCACTTATCAAAGTTCCACGGCTGCTGGATGTGCGCACGGGAGTGGCAGAAAAGGTGGTGAAAAAAAAAAAAAAAACGGCAGGAACGAGCTCTGATAAGTGACCGCTGTCACTTATCAAAGTTCCGCGGCTGCCGGATGTGCGCACGGAGGGGGGTGCGAAAGTGTTGATCGGTGAACTGCATCACCAATCAACGCTCGGCGGCGCAAAGGGGGGGTAAAAGAGGGGAAAGGGAAGAGGGAGGGGGGAATGGGGGGATTGGGGTGGATCGGGCAGGGATCGGGGCTCAAAAACTCACGTTTGTAGTCTCTTCTTTCTTCTCTCTTCTTTCTTCTTTCTTCAGCAGGAGTTGTGGTGTCACAGGTTACTGTGGCACCACAAGGCCCAGCACAGGAGGAGATCTGGCAGTGTGACCGCACAGCAGGAATCCTCAGCAAGTGTGGGGACCCCTGCAGTGCGGTCAGACAGGTCAGATCTAGTTTGCAGACAGGTCACAGAGCAGTCACATCGCTGCTGTGACCTGTCATTGGTGGGATCGATGATCACATCAATCCCACCAATCAAAGGAGACCCCTGTATTGCCGGTTGCTAGGCACCGGCCTAGTAATCGGAGCACACAGCTCCGATTCCTAGGCAGGTCACCGGCAGGTCAACAAGCAGGGCACAGAGCGGTCACACCGCTGCTGTGCCCTGTGATTGGCGCGATCGTCGATGACATCGATCGTGCCAATCAGCTCCTGCATGCCCTACAGGCCCTGGCCCAGGATCGGTGCTATTACTGCACCGATCCAGGCAGGTACAGGCAGGGCACAGCGCGGATATACCGCGGCTGTGCCCTGCGATTGGCGCGATCGATGTGATCGGCGATCGCGCCAATCTGGGGGGGTCTGGACCTTCCTAAGCCCAGGCCTAGGATCGAGTACATCGGTACTCGATCCTAGCCTGCGATCTCACTGTTTCAGCCGCTTTGATTGGCTGAAACAGTGAGAAAGGCTGTGATTGGCTGTTCAGAATTGAACAGTCAATCACAGCGATCGGGAGGCCTGAGGGGGGAGGACGCAGCCCGGGATGCCGACGCCAACTTCCAAGAGGTAAGCTGGCGTCGGAATTTTAATGCGATCACCGCTACTTAAGTCGCGATGTCGCATTAAAGGGCATGACGTACTATCCCATCCATGGTCAGATTGGCACGGGGTTCATGGACGGGATAGTACGTCGGATGTCAGAGAGGGGTTAAGCTGGCTTCTCATCCCGTGCGCTGTCTCTCTTCCCTGCGTTCTTCTCTCTGCGTGAGCAATGCTGCAATAAGTGGGCATGAGGGACATGCAGCAGTGATGACCCATCTGATCCCATCACCCATCTTACCTGCTCAGCTGCTCCATCTTCATGCTCCCACCGATGTTTGGGCCATCTCACTTCACTGCTATGCACCGCGCTGACGTCAGCTCTCAGCACATAGCAGTGATGTTCAATGGTGGCCGACTTATCACAGGCTGCTAGCTTATGTGCGCCGCCTTTGATAGGTCGGGGATCATTAAATGTCAATCCTATGCGCCGGGAGCTCACATCAGCGAGATGCATAGCAATAACGTCTGATGGCACAAATGCCGGTGGCGCCCTAGTTTGCGACGTGTGGCTTCGGTTTCCGATAGGACCATAGTCCAATATAGAGTGGGCCCGAGGTTACTGGAGGGCAATCTCTATGTCCAGCATGGGGGTCCACATGGATCTGGGGCCCCCTGGGGGATTATCCGCTGTCCCGGCAAGCCACTCCAACCCTATACTCATGTGTCACCTTCTTCTCCCATATGTTTTTATCCTGCCCCCATTTGTCTGTCCCCATATTGCGGCCTGTAGTACAAAAAAAAACTTCCTCTTCACCCAGCCACGGTCCAGCGTTGTCCTCCGCCTTCTTCCTCACACCGGGCCACAATCCAGCCTCATCCTCCTCCTTCCTCCTCACCCGGCCGCGGTCCTGTGTCGTCCTCCGCCTTCTTCATACCCGGCCACAATCCAGCCTAATCCTCCTCCTTCCTCCTCACCCGGTCGCGGTCCAGCGTTGTCCTCTTCCTTCGGCTGGAGTCCCACTTGTATGTGACTCGCATCCCATCACCTGGCACAAACACCCGCTCTCTGTGGACAGGAGAATGTTAGCTGCATATATTTTGCAGCTGCAAGCTCTTGTCAAGAGAATGAGTGGTCGTCATAAGCAGCATGGGAAGCAGCGGCGCATGACTAACGTTATACCCCAGCGACCCACGCACTCACGTCAGCTGCCAGCTCTGATTGGCGGAAGGCAATTAACTATTCCAGGGCTAGCAGGAAAAATGCATTTCAGCTGAACGCGCGTCCGCATGTTCAGATGATTACAGAGCCTCCCGAATCTTGTCCCTAGGGCCCCGTGAGCAGAGGCAAAAAAGGATTACAGAGCCCCATACACCACCCTGCCTGCAGGCACAGGGTCCGCTCTGAGACTGCAGTGACTCATTGCCCTGAGAAACTGCCCTGACACTGCCCTGAGAGACTGCAGCTGACTGCCCTGAGAGACTGCCTTGACACTGTCAGGGCCTGGAATCAACCTCCACTGCACTCCTCTCCTGCAGGACCTGGCTGCTGCTGGGTCAAATTATTACCTCAGGTTGCAGTAGAACAGTTTTTGCTGTGGCGATGTGGAGATGAGCTGGGGTCACATGTGAGGATTCTTTTTGGGTAGCAGAGGCAGGCAAAGGAGGCGGAGCCATAACGCAGAGGGGGGCTTGGTATGCGTCAGAGAGGCTATTGAAGGCATCTTGAGCGTGTATGGCCAGCATCAATATGGGATGTGGCTTGGTACAGTCGGGGCGTGGCCTCCACTGAGCGAGGCCATGTATGCAGAAGGTGTGTGGCCAGCATGAAGAGGAGGCGTGGCTGTCAAAAGCGAGCGGGCATGGGCGGCACCGAGGGCTACATGGATGCAACAAGAGGGGGGGCGTGGCGGCTGATTCTCAGTGCAGTGCAGGAAACGAGGTGTAGCTAGGTTTTCTTGGCACCCGTTCAAGAATTCAGTTTGGCACCCCCCTCCAAGGACATATGCTATTTGCACAGTTAGTCATGGACCAACGAGCTTCTCTCCCTAATGCTCTCAATGTTTAGTGAAAAACTGAGAGAAGCAAGGTGAGAAGCTCGTTGTTACAGGACCATTAATATGAAAATCGCATAAGAGTGAAATGTCCATGTGATGATTGCTGGAATCTGCAGAGCTGAATCTTGACCTTGCAAGCTTCTGAATTCTCACAACAAATGCACTGCACACTTTTAGGATTCTCCCTTGCTGGTGGACGGTCATGTCAGCACAAGTATGTGATTTATACATTTCTGGCCACATTCCGACTAGATGTGCCCGGCCTCGTTCAGTTCATTTTCATTGAATGAGGACACAAATGTCTAGTCAGCATGTGACCGCATGTTTTGTAAATCACCGACATGACAGAATTCTGACAGCGTGCAGTGCGCACTGTGAGAATTCTGAAGTCTGCAGTCACAAAGATGACTGCAGATTCATCAAAAACCTGGAGAACCCCTTTAATGCTCCTAACATAAATAAAAATATGAGAATTAGTCAGTATCACAAATAACATTTACACTCAGATACCTGATAGATGATGTCATCTCTGGAGTTGCTCTCCTTCCTTTCTTCATCTTATTCAGACCCTATGATGAGTTATCTCTTCCACAGCTTGTCTCTGTAGGCCTCCATCTTCTCCAGTCCTCTGCATCTCATCCCACACAATGCCCTTAAAGATAGAAGTGTCATTATAATGCTCCTGAATAAAAATATCTGCTGTACGCAGAGCCCCTGAAAAAATAATTACCCTCACTATATTGTCTGCACAAAATATGACCCACACACTGTCCCTCTTATGGTACATGCTCTTTACATTGACCTCTCCTTTCCATACTGGCCCCCCTCTTCACACTGTCCTCTCACACTGTGTCCATATAGGGCCCAGTCTTTATACTATACTCTCTCATCACACTCCCCCTCCTTGGTATACTGTCCCCTCCTGGCTATGCTCTTACACTTTTCCCACCATGCTACGCCCCCACTACTCAGTTTTTATACTGTGCCCACTCACTTTTCTCCCCATACTGTCTCCTCACAATATTCCCCTCCCTCCTCATACTGTCTTCTCTCACATCCCTCCTGTTCGCCATACTGTCTCCTCATATATTTACCCCCTCACTTTCTATACTGCCTGCTCACACATACCCCTGACTCCCCATACTGTATTTGCACACATCCCATCACCCTCACTCCCCATACTCTGTCCACATACATTTTTCACATTGATACTCATACTGTGTCCGCATACATTCCCTGCTTGCTCCCGATACTGTCTGCACCCATCCCCAACCACCATACTGTTTCCTCAAACATGCCCCTCATTCCCCTATACTGTTTCCTCATACATGCCCCTCATTCCCGCATACCATTGCCTCATACATGCCCCCAATTCACCCGTACTGTTTCCTCATACATTCCCCCATTCCCCAGTACTGTTTCCTCCTACATGCCCACCATTCCCCCGTACTGTTTCCTCCTACATGCCCCCATTTCCCCATACTGTTTCCTCCTACATGCCCCCCATACCACCGTAATGTTTCCTCCTACATGCCCCCCATTCTCCATACTGTTTCCTCCTACATGCCCCCATTCCCTCGTACTGTTTCCTCCTACATGCCCCCCATTCCCCCATACTGTTTCCTCGTACATGCACCCATTCCACTGTACTATTTCCTCATACATGCCCCATCTCTCCCTTTGCTCCTCATTTTGTGTCCTCAAATCTCCCCCCACACATTAAATCCCCCATCACCACTACAAATTTCCCTACACAAAATAAATAACCCCATCTCCACTGCAAATCTCCCCACACACATTAAATCCCCCATCCCCACTCCCATTCTCCCCACACACAATAAATCCCTCATCCCCACTCCAATTCTCCCCATGCACAATAAATTCCCCATCCCTATTCCAATTCTCCCTGCACACAATAAATCCCCCATCCCCATTCATTTGTCCCCGCACACATTAAATGATCTGATCACGCTGCTGGTGTCGCTCTGACCCAACGGTCAGAGCTTCAATTATACTCGAGTCTCCAAGACGCGAGTACAATTGATCCCTTGCTTCCGGCGTGCTGCAGCTTCTCTGCGCCGGCTGTCAGCTTGACAGCCAGCACAGACAACATCCGACTCCCAGTCCGTGGGGTGTTATGTTTTGGTACTGAGGAGAGCAGGCAAAAACGGCAGTACACCAGAGAGGTTGGAATCTACTGGATTGCAATACCCTGACTAACCACCACAACTAAAGGCAGCCGTGGAGCGTTCCTACGTTGGTCCTAGACGCCTCGTCACAGCCTGAGAGACTAACTACACCTAAAGATAGAAAGAGGAAAGCTATCTGCCCCGGAGCAGATCCCCAAAGAACATAGGAAGCCCCCAAACATGTAATGGCGGTTAGACAAGAGGAAATACAGACACAGACAGAAAATCGTATGAGCAAACGCTGGGGCCCAATCTGACTTAGACAGAAAAGGATAGGAAGGATACTTACTGTAATACAAAAAAATCCTAAAAAAGCCAACGCTACTAATTGCAAAAACACCTGAGATCACACGACCTCTACCACCTAAATTAGTTCTCTGGTGTAACAAAACTAAGCCGCAGCCACAGAAAAAAACTGGAAAAGGCAAATGAACAAACAACAATGGCTCCAGAGGAACCAAGAGGAGACCAAGCCCCCCCCAGGGAGGGGAACCTGGCCAACCTCACAGAAATGCAGAGAAATATACAAATGGCAAGCACAAAAACAAAAAAACAGTAAATATATTATCTGAGAGCAGGAGAAGAGGCAAGACTCAGCAAGCTTCCAAGTGAACCAGGAAACAAAGTTGAGACAAGAACAATTGATCACCGGCAACCATGATGGGGGGAATCCTCCCTTATATCCAGCCAGTCTGTGATCCCTGATTGCCAATCCTCATTGAATGGTTCAGTACTGTTTGCAACCACCAGAGGGAGCTTCTGCTCAGAATTCATTTCTAAAACATTCGCAACAGTACCCCCCCTTGAGGAGGGGTCACCGAACCCCCATCTGCGCAACCAGGTCGGTCAGGATGAGCTCCGTGATACGCACGGATCAGTCTCCTAGCATGGATGTCCGAAGCAAACACCCAAGAATTGTCCTCCTGACCATAACCTCTCCACTTAACCAAATACTGGAGTTTCCGTCTAGAAAAACGAGAATCCAATATTTTCTCAACCACATACTCCAGATTGCCCTCAACCAAAACATGGTCAGGGGGCGCAGCCATAGGAACCACTGGCTCGACAAACCTCTTCGATAAGGACTTGTGGAACACGTTATGGATCTTAAATGTCACTGGAAGAAGTAAACGAAAGAAAACAGGATTAAGAATCTCCATGATCTTATAAGGTCCAATAAACCTAGGCTTAAACTTAGGAGATGCAACTCTCATAGGGATATTTCTTGAGGACAACCAGACCAAGTCCCCCACTTTAAACCGAGGACCATCAGTCCTATGCCGGTTGGCAAACCGCTGGGCCTTCTCCTGAGAGAGGGACAACCTCTCCACTACCTGGTCCCAAATCTGCTGCATACGCTCCACAACAGAGTCAACACCCGGACAGACAGAAGCCTCCGTCTGTCCCGAAGAAAATCGAGGGTGAAACCCAAAATTGCAGAAAAATAGAGACATCAAAGTGGCAGAGCTTGGCCTATTATTAAGAGCAAACTCAGCCAAAGGCAAAAAAGAGACCCAGTCATCTTGATCAGCAGACACAAAGCATCTCAGATAAGTCTCCAATGTCTGGTTTGTTCTCTCAGTTTGTCCATTGGTCTGAGGATGAAAAGCAGAGGAGAAAGACAATTGAACACCAAGTTTAGAACAAAAAGTCCTCCAAAATCTGGAAACAAACTGGACTCCTCTGTCAGACACAATGTTCTCAGGAATGCCGTGTAACCGAACCACGTGCTGAAGGAACAAAGGCACCAATTCGGAGGAGGAAGGCAACTTAGGTAATGGTACAAGATGTATCATCTTGGAAAACCTATCACAAATCACCCAGATAATGGTCATTCTCTGAGAAACAGGGAGGTCGGAAATAAAATCCATAGAGATATGGGTCCATGGTCTCTTGGGCACAGGCAATGGCAATGGCATCAACAAACCACTAGAGCGAGAGCAAGGCTGGGAGCGAACAGTATCACCGGCCAAACTGAAAATTATATGGTACTCACAGATGGGAAAAATAGTGTGAAAAAAAAAAAAGCCAACGCTACTAATTGCAAAAACACCTGAGATCACATGACCTCTACCACCTAAATTAGTTCTCTGGTGTAACAAACTAAGCCGCAGCCACAGAAAAAAACTGGAAAAGGCAAATAAACAAACAACAATGGCTCCAGAGGAACCAAGAGGAGACCAAACCCCCCCCCGGGGAGGGGAACCTGGCCAACCTTACAGAAATGCAGAGAAATATACAAATGGCAAGCACAAAAACAAAAAACAGAAAATATCTTATCTGAGAGCAGGAGAAGAGGCAAGACTCAGCAAGCTTCCAAGTGAACCAGGAAACAAAGTTGAGACAAGAACAATTGATCACTGGCAACCATGATGGTGGGAAAACTCCCTTATATCCAGCCAGTCTGTGATCCCTGATTGCCAATCCTCATTGAATGGTTCAGTACTGTTTGCAACCACCAGAGGGAGCTTCTGCTCAGAATTCATTTCTAAAACATTCACAACAGTGGGGCAGCAGAATGCTGCCGCCGGGGGAGACACTGCGGCCCGCTGCATTAGGTGGCCCGACTGCGCTTCCCTGCCAGCTGCGCCCAGGGCACATGCCCCAGCTGCCAACCCTGCCGGGAAAAGTAAGATCCCGGCCAGGACAGCAGGACTGAGTCTGAAAATTCGGACTGTCCTGCTGGATCACAAGTACCCACTTTGCTGCTTTGTATAACACCACAGAACACACCAGTGCCATATAAACCCTATAGTGACAGCAATCCTCCAGCAAAGCCTGGCGTCTAGAACAATACACCGTGTAGTCACCCAGGACATGACAGCAGAGACACCATTGTGAGTGCTGCTCCCCAAACCTGCTCCCAGCCCGCTCTGCTGTCACATCCAGCACCAGCCCCTGCTTCGCCCCCACTGCTCAGTCCTCACCTGCACTGCTCCATGCCTCACATTGCAGTAGGCTCCGGGTGAAATCATCCTTCTTGGTGTGATAGGAGGACACAATTGTGACTTTCTCTGTGCCTGTGCGCAGAGGCAGCTGATAACGCACACAGGATTCTGGGAGCTGTAGTTCCAGGCGGCTGTTGTCTGCTTCCAAACAAAGCGCTACTGAACTACAGCTCCCACAATCCGGCCATGCGAAGACTGAGGTGGGTGGGCGACCGACCCCCTATCTTAAAAAAAAAAAACCTTGCAGACCGCCGCATTAGGTGCCCCGACTGCACCCCCCTGCCGGGAAAAGTAATATCCCGGCCGGGACAGCAGGGCAGAATCTCAAAATTGGGACTGTCCCGCTGGATCCGGGATCGTTGGGAGGTATGCTAGTATTGTCTAATATGTTGTATTTGATTCAGCTAAGAATTGTAATAGTAGAAGCCTATGTATCACAGGTTCATAAACACATCATTTTTTGGGGGGTCAATTTCCATATATTTCTACTCAAACAAAGAACAAAAGTGAAAAAACTGGATAAAAAGCCGAACTGTGTGATCAAGTAAAAGATAGTACAAACCAATGATTTGAAAAATAAAATATAAATTTTATTGAGACAAAAAATAGGGAGATAAAACACGATATTAATGACAACAAGTGTACCTGCAGAGTACATGGGTGACAAAATGATGCTGACAGGAAATAATGATGGCAAATATTATGATGAAATAATAATACAGAAAAAACTTTGTAAAAAGGACAAGTGATGGAGAGTGGCAATATTTTTCATGAGAGTGTAAACATAAGGAATACACAAATATGAGATATGCCTGTGAATAAAAGTATATAAGAACTAAGATGCATACATAATATGTATACAATTAGTAAAAGGTGCAAAACTGATAGCAAATATACACACATGGATGTATTGCAGCCATAGAAATAAAGTGTGTGTGTTCCCCTTTAAAAATAAAACGGAGTGTCAGCATAACATTGCACTGCCTATAAGAAAGAAGGATAAAGTGCATGTGCAATAAATGTAATAAATAATAGAGCCACAGTGGGTGGTCTGTATGTAGTGACAGAGCAATAGCACATAGAAACCTAGACATAGTGCAGTGACAAGATAATGTAGATGAGCATAATAACAGGCATGGCCATGATAGGAGATATGCCTAAAGAAAAGAAAGTGATAAGCCGTTACCAATGTGGTCACGCTGATGCTAGCGTTTTCAAATCGAGTACTGATGAAGGACACAATCCGAAACGTACGTCGGGGCGTGTTTCTGCTTGCACCAGTGTGACCACATGGCTTTTTCTCCAGTTTTTTCATTTACGCATCCGAATGGTCTGCCATTTATGCCATAAGCAAGCAAGCGTGTTTTTTAAAAACATTAACATTCTTGATTGCTTTGCGCAGTGTGTAACTTCTCTCAAGCAAAGAGCAGTATTCATTGTTTGATTTGGAAATAACACATGATCTGATGAGCTGATTGCAAAAAAAGAAATAGACACTAATTTGTTCAGACACCATCTTTGTTACAGACATCAAGTAGAGGATAAGAAGCCCAAAGCAATTGATGCAAAACTATACTGGCAGGAACATATTTGCATAACAACATATTGACATAATGAAATTGCTTCGCTTGGGACCCTACCAAGTGTCAGTTGACCAAGAGTTAAAAGAAGGCAAAAATAAAAGCATATGATGTATTGCAATTATCTACTGGATATGAACATAGAAAAGTAATTGAACTTCCAGCATCTCCGGCAATAGGTAAATAAATACCTGTAACTCTTATCTTGTCCAAACCACACTAGAGAAATATGGTACTGTTTTTCATTTTATCTAGCTATACCTGATGCACAAATTTAGCTATCTATGGCAAAATGTTGAAGCAAGGAAGGCCAGTTATTTACGTAGTCAGTATTTTGCAGTCTCTGTTGTGCCTTTCTCAGGACCTTGATTGGCAATTCTGCACAGCTTTGCTATAATATGAAAGTGTCACTGACACTGTATAACTGGGTACATTTTTCATTACAGCTTCGCAGGGATTCTTACACAGTTTTTTAGACACCTGCATAATTAATCTGGATAGTTATTCTAAAATATAAAAACTGGAGGTGTAGCAATGCAAAACTAGGCAGTTCTGAAATTCTGCAGTCTGGAAAATCTGGGAAGCAACATCTATAGTTCAGTAATATAGGAGACACTGTTTAAATAATATGAAAATGCAGCAAACTACCATAGTATCAGAGAAGCTTTCAGACCATTTCAGGTCTACTCTTCAGTATCATCATCCAGCTTTTCCAACGCTCAGCAGTCAGTCTTTGTGAGGGGACTTATTGGGGACTTATCGGTACATAACTAGGCCAATTTATAAATAGCAATTTCTGTACCAATTTAATAGAGGCCAGACATGGCATATAAATTCAATACATAGTTTATACTAGGGGCCAGCACTGACAGCCTGGGGCCCCTGTGCAAGGAATGTGTCTGGGCCCGCCTCCTCTCATGTCATAGGTGATGCAGTGACCCATGCTGTAGCTAGGGTCGCTGTATATGCTCCTCAAGATATGCATGGAGGCATGATTTGGATGGTAAAACAGTCCCCAGCATTATTGTGAATGGCAGGTATGTGTCGCAGAGGTCCTCTGCGCTGTGAGCCAGGAATTTTTTAGTCCCGTAAGAGTTGTGTTTATTTTCTAGGGTGGCTTATAGTGTTAGCCAGAGAGCTGGGTGGGCTTGAGCCAGAGGAGTGGACCGTCTTGATAACCGTGAGTGGCACTGACCGGGGTCAGAGCGACGTGAGAAATGATTATTGAAAACCTCTGAGGTTAAGAGGGATCCATACTGTGGAGTGTGACTCAGACTCCGGGGGTGACTGTGACTCTAAGATAAAAAGGGAGAACAGTAAGGAAGTGTTAGGGTCTGCGGAACGCACCAAATATATAGAGTGGAGAGGTGCGTTCGCAGCCCGGGGTCCACCGTGCAAGCAAAGCCTGCTGCTAGTAAGATGACGAAAGTAGCGAACTCTGTTATCCCGCAGAGTCGCTAAAATAAACGCCGTAGCGCGTTGTGGCAGTAAGTGCAGACTCTGTTAATTCACAGAGCCGCTAACGGGATGCCACAGTGCTATATGGCGATATGTGCGAACTCACTTAGCTTCAGTGAGCCGCAAAGTAAAACGCTAGGGCGCTGTCTAGCGTCGAGAGCGAACCCTGTTACGTCACAGAGCCGCTGAGAACAAACACCGTGTCCTGTCAGGCTCTCAGGCACACGGTTAATTGCTAAGCGAGCATAATACGTGGTCATGCGCTAATGTCCTCGCGGGAGTCACCCGCAATCTATGGCGTCTGAACGCCAGACCCTGAATACGGCAATCAAACTCCTCACCGGTTATGCCGGTAATCTAGGGTATCTAGGACACCGACCCTGACCAGCTAGCACACTAAACTCCTCACTGATTAAGTCGGTATTCTAGTGGCTTATTTAAGCCGGGTCCCTAACCACACACACGCATGACCACACTGGCGCATAGCATACAATGGTTGATATTAGCGCATGGCGGCCCAGCCATGCTACCCTTTTATAGCAACAGCCACAGGACCTTCCAGGAACAAGGACCAATGAGAACCTGTTCAGAAGACTAGTAGTAACAGGGCCTTCCTGGCGGGCCAATAGGAGCCGCTGCAGTACCTGAGCATGTGACCCCTGATCTCCAATGAGAGATCTCACTCTGGGCACGCTCAGAAGGGAAAATGCAGGACTTTATCCCAAAGACGTCTGCTCCAGAACTGGCTACAATAGCAGATCCAGGAAAGGCAGCAGCAAGTCACTGCCCAGTAGTGGAGTGGGCAAGACGCCTGGAACGACGTCTCTGCTGAGCAGGCTCCACTGCGGCCGGAGACGAATGGGAGACCGCAGCGGCACTGGTTCGAGACTCCCCTTGTGCAGGAGCGGGAACTCGAACCCTAACATTACCCCCCCTCCTAGGGCCCCCCCTTCTCTGGGCCTCGCTGCGTTCAAAGGCAGCGATGAGCTGCGGAGCGTGAACATGCTCGGCAGGCTCCCAAGACCTATCCTCAGGCCCATAGCCCCTCCAGTCCACCAAATAAAACTTTTTGCCCCGTACCACCTTACACCCCACGATGGCGTTCACCTCATGGTCATCCGCAGATGAACCCGATGTCCCGGCAGATGACTCAGAAAACCGGGACATGAGCACGGGTTTCAGGAGGGACACGTGAAAGGTGTCGGAGATACCCAGGCGTGGTGGAAGAGCTAAACGGTATACCACAGGGTTAACCTGCTCGAGGACCTTGAAAGGACCCAGGTAGCGGGGTGCCAACTTAGTGGACTCAACTCGCAGCCTGATGTTACGGGCGGAGAGCCACACCAAATCCCCAGGAGCAAATGTAGGAGCGGGGCGCGATGGGCATCGGCCGAAGACCTCATCCTCTCTTTGGAGGCCTGAATGGCATCCTGCGTGCGGTCCCAAATGTCCCGTGCCTCCACAGCCCAGTCTGCCACCCTGGAATCGGCGGAAGACACGGGCATAGGCACTGGTACCCGCGGATGCTGACCGTAGTTCAGGAGGAATGGGGTCTGTCCGGTGGAATCAGCCACAGCATTGTTTAATGCAAACTCAGCCCATGGTAGCAAGGATGCCCAGTCATCCTGCCTGGCTGAGACAAAATGTCGTAGATAGGTGACCAAGGTCTGGTTGGCCCTCTCTACCAACCCATTCGTCTCAGGATGGTACGCTGAAGAGAGATTTAACTCAATACTGAGTAGACGACAAAGCTCTCTCCAGAACCGAGACGCAAACTGGGGACCTCGGTCACTGACAATCTTGTCCGGCATGCCGTGTAAACGGAAGATGTGCCTAACAAACAACGCTGCCAGAGCCCGTGCAGAAGGTAACCGTGGTAGTGGCACCAGATGCACCATTTTAGAGAAATGGTCGGTGATTACCCAAATGATGGTGCAACCCCGAGACTTGGGCAAGCCCACCACAAAGTCCATCCCAACCATCTCCCAGGGCCTGTCTGCCACCGGCAAAGGGTAAAGTAACCCAGCTGGCCGTTGTCGTGGAGACTTATTTTTGGCGCAGGAGACACACGCCCGAACATAGTCCCCAACATCACGGACCATATGCGGCCACCAATATGTCCTCGCCAGCAATTCAGATGTCTCTTTGCCCCAAAGTGTCCACCCACCCTGGACGAATGTGCCCAAGAGAGTACCTCGGTCGCAAATTAGTAGGCACAAAAGTCTTGCCCGGGGGCACAGACTCTAGCGAAACCGGGGCCACTGTTCTCAGGCTCTCTGTGGGGACGATAAGCCGAGGCTCCTCCACCTCCTCCTCCGAGGACACCACAGAGCGAGAGAGAGCGTCGGCACGAATGTTCTTCTCTCCCGAGAGGAAATGCAGTGTGAAATGAAACCGGGAGAAGAACAAGGACCATCTGGCTTGGCGAGAATTAAGCCGCTGGGCTGTCTGAAGATATACCAGGTTTTTGTGATCCGTGAAGACTTGGAAGGGAAAGCGAGCTCCCTCCAACAGATGTCTCCACTCCGAGAAGGCCAACTTCATTGCTAGCAACTCCCTGTCCCCGATGGAATAATTCCTCTCTGCTGGTGTGAAGGTCTTGGAGAAAAAGAAGCATGGATGCTTCTGACCTTGAGCATCCTTTTGGAAGAGGACTGCTCCAGCACCAACGGACGAGGCATCCACCTCCAATATAAATGGCTTATCAACATCGGGGCGATGTAGGATGGGAGCTCTAGCGAAATGAGACTTAATAGACGTGAAGGCCTTGGAGACCTCTTCAGACCACAATTTGGGATTAGCTCCCTTTTTGGTAAGGGCAACCACGGGAGCTACCAAAGTTGAGAAGTGGGGAATGAACTGACGGTAGTAATTAATGAACCCCATAAAGCGCTGCACCGCCTTTAGAGAGTGGGGTTCTTGCCAGTCCATCACCGCTTGAAGTTTGGCAGGATCCATAGCCAATCCCTGGGCGGAGATGATATAGCCCAGGAAAGGTAAGGACTCCTGCTCAAACACACATTTCTCCAACTTTGCGTAAAGGGAATTTGCCCGTAGGAGGTCGAAGACCCTGCCAACATCCCTCCGGTGGGAGTCAATATCTGGAGAGAAGATGAGTATATCATCCAGATAGACTACGACCGAGGTGGAGAGCATATCCCGGAAGATGTCATTGACAAAGTCTTGGAAAACGGCTGGAGCATTACAGAGCCCAAAGGGCATCACCAGATATTCGTAATGCCCATCCCTGGTATTAAAAGCCGTCTTCCATTCGTCCCCTCACGGATGCGAATCAGGTTATAAGCACCGCGCAGATCTAGTTTAGTGAATACCCTTGCTCCCCGAAGCCTATCAAATAGCTCAGAGATCAGGGGCAACGGGTACTTGTTTTTAACGGTGATGGCGTTAAGACCCCTGTAATCAATACACGGACGCAATTCTCCGTTTTTCTTCTGCACGAAGAAAAATCCCGCCCCTGCCGGTGACACCGACTTCCTAATAAACCCTCTTGCCAGGTTCTCCTGAATATATTGCGACATGGCCTCTGTCTCAGGAAGAGAGAGGGGATAGACCCTTCCCCGAGGAGGTTCTGCGCCAGGCAAGAGGTCGATAGGACAGTCATAGGGGCGATGAGGCGGAAGAGTCTCCGCAGCCTTCTTGGAGAACACGTCTGCATATGACCAGTAGTGCTTGGGAAGTGGAGTAAGATCTGCGGGTAACTCAGTAGTGGTAACCTGAACGCAACTTCTGACACATCTGCCTGTACATGCATCACTCCAACCCAGTATCCTACCCGAAGTCCACTCTATATGTGGGGAGTGGAAACGGAGCCAAGGTATACCTAGTAGGATCTCGTCTATTCCCTCGGGAAGGACGAGTAGGGAAATAAATTCCTGATGGGAAGGAGATACAGACAATGCAAGTGGGACAGTCTGGTGTGTAATTTGTGAGGGCAATGACGACCCATTCACTACCCGAACAGTCACTGATTTGTCAAGCGCCACCAGAGGTATTGCATGACGGCGAGCAAAGCTAGAAGACATGAAATTCCCCTCTGCTCCTGAGTCCACGCAAAGGTCGGCGGTGAGAATGGAAGTACCAACAGTGATTGTCCCTTTAAATGTTATCTTGGAGGAAAATGCCGCTGTCTCTAGTGAACCTCCTCCCAGGGCCACTAGACGCGATCGCTTCCCGATCGCTGTGGACATCTGTTGGCATAGTGTCCTGTCTGCTGACAATGGTTACAAACCACGGATACTCGGATGGACCGAGACTTAGGTCCTGCATGAGGAACTTCTGTGGCCTTTAGAGGTTCGGACGCCAGATCGGGGAATTCGAGAGGTTTGGCAAAGGTAGGAGCCAACCGAAACCTCTGCCTACACTGGGCCCGCTCCAACCTCCGCTCGTGAAAACGGAGGTCAATGCGGGTGGATATGGAGATAAGCTTCTCCAGTGTGGCGGGAATCTCCCTGGTAGCCAAAGCGTCTTTAACATGGTCAGCCAGTCCCCGCCAGTAGATAGGAATAAGAACTTTATCAGACCAATCTAGCTCAGCAGCCAGAGTCCGAAACTGGACGGAAAACTGACTGACCAAAGACGAACCCTGTGTCAATGCCAGCAGTTGTAGCGCCGTATCGTGGGTGACCTGGGGTCCTAAAAAGACCTTTTTAAGAGCCTCCAAGAAACGAGGAGCACTCTGCACCACACGATCATCGCGCTCCCACAGCGGCGTTGCCCACTCCAACGCTCTGCCCGAGAGTAGAGAAAGTACAAAACCCACTTGTGCCCGATCCGTGGGAAAACGTGCAGCCAGAAGCTCGAGATGTATAGAGCACTGACTCACGAATCCCCGACATTGCTTGCTATCACCGGCAAACTTGTCAGGAAGCGGGAGGTGGGATAATGTAGGGGCAGAGGTGGCAGAGGACAAACTGGCTGCAGCCACGCTAGCAGCCTGAACAGCGACTGCGGTAACATCCACAGCTGAGGTTGTGCTCTCAAGAGCCTCCAACCTACCCTTCAGCTGCTGGATGTACTGCAATAGACGCTGTTCGTCCGCCATTTTACTAGCCAGACCCTGGCGCTAATATTATGTTAGGGTCTGCGGAACGCACCAAATATATAGAGTGGAGAGGTGCGTTCGCAGCCCGGGGTCCACCGTGCAAGCAAAGCCTGCTGCTAGTAAGATGACGAAAGTAGCGAACTCTGTTATCCCGCAGAGTCGCTAAAATAAACGCCGTAGCGCGTTGTGGCAGTAAGTGCAGACTCTGTTAATTCACAGAGCCGCTAACGGGATGCCACAGTGCTATATGGCGATATGTGCGAACTCACTTAGCTTCAGTGAGCCGCAAAGTAAAACGCTAGGGCGCTGTCTAGCGTCGAGAGCGAACCCTGTTACGTCACAGAGCCGCTGAGAACAAACACCGTGTCCTGTCAGGCTCTCAGGCACACGGTTAATTGCTAAGCGAGCATAATACGTGGTCATGCGCTAATGTCTCGCGGGAGTCACCCGCAATCTATGGCGTCTGAACGCCAGACCCTGAATACGGCAATCAAACTCCTCACCGGTTATGCCGGTAATCTAGGGTATCTAGGACACCGACCCTGACCAGCTAGCACACTAAACTCCTCACCGATTAAGTCGGTATTCTAGTGGCTTATTTCAGCCGGGTCCCTAACCACACACACGCATGACCACACTGGCGCATAGCATACAATGGTTGATATTAGCGCATGGCGGCCCAGCCATGCTACCCTTTTATAGCAACAGCCACAGGACCTTCCAGGAACAAGGACCAATGAGAACCTGTTCAGAAGACTAGTAGTAACAGGGCCTTCCTGGCGGGCCAATAGGAGCCGCTGCAGTACCTGAGCATGTGACCCCTGATCTCCAATGAGAGATCTCACTCTGGGCACGCTCAGAAGGGAAAATGCAGGACTTTATCCCAAAGACGTCTGCTCCAGAACTGGCTACAATAGCAGATCCAGGAAAGGCAGCAGCAAGTCACTGCCCAGTAGTGGAGTGGGCAAGACGCCTGGAACGACGTCTCTGCTGAGCAGGCTCCACTGCGGCCGGAGACGAATGGGAGACCGCAGCGGCACTGGTTCGAGACTCCCCTTGTGCAGGAGCGGGAACTCGAACCCTAACAGGAAGGGCCACACAAGCAGGGGAAATCTTCCCGTTGGTGGAGATGTAATGGGAGCAAAGAGCCTGAACAAGAGTACTGCAGTGCGCAGGTGCCGGGAAAGGTCAGAGAGGTCTGGCGCCTGCTCACTGCAGTACTCTGCTCTGCCCTCACCAGGGCAGATCAGTGTGCCTGCGCAGGAGCCGCGACGGGACGCAAAGAAAAGAATGGCTTCGCTAGAAGATGGGAGGCACCGAACTGCGAAGCCCATCAGACCAGACGACGGACCGCCCCTGGGTGAGTATAATATAACTCGTTTTTCTTCTCTTTCAGGTGACATCGAGGGCTTATCTACAGCATTACAGAATGCTGTAGATAAGCCACTGATGGCGGTGGTCGCTTCTAATACTCTAAAAATGGGGTGACAGATTCCCTTTAAGAGAAGACGTGGAAGTGCTGTCACGCTGTCTAATGATATGAATACAATGTCAGTAAACTATTTATACAGGAACCACACTCTATACAACATATAGTTTAGCAACATCAGAATGTAAGTATAAAATAGATTTACCTGACACAATCTCTGCAGAACTTAGGGTTAATCTTGAGGACTTGATGAGCTGTAACAGGAAAGAGGAGGATCGGGGTCTAACCTGACCCTACACTGGGGTCCTAACTAATCCCTTACCTTGGAGGTACTGATAATGGTTCAGAGGTCCAAGTCTCCAGCCTAACCCTGTCTCCTGTCAGACCCCGAACCCTGTAATCAGTTCTAAGAAGGATCCTGATTACCACCAAAGGGATATGGGCTGATCTCAGCTAAATACACAGATTAGACATATAAGACAGACAGGATAGCACTCACTTGCATACACACTCAAACACCGAAGGAACATAAATGGTCTGGGAAATAAACTCTAAGCAAGTTGAGCTTAAAACAGCTAAGGAGCTCTCAACTTAAGTCTATACAGATTCATTCCTATCTGTGGTCTGCATGAAGGATTTCACTGGCAACTCCCAAAGCAGACAACCAGGAATTTAAAGGAAACCAATCAACAAATAATCAATTGCAGCCGGGAGAAACTGCACCCAGTCCCAGCACCGAGCACAGACAGAATTAACTCCCTAGCTGCCAAACACAAAGAAACAGCAACTCAGCTGTGAGAAGTCAAAATGTGCAACCGCGACGATCTTCGTGGCAATGCACACATGACAGTAACCCCCCTTCTACGAGGGGCCTCCGGACCCTCAGGGCCAGGCCTGCCCGGGTGAGTTCTGTGGAAGGTCCGAACCAAACGATCTGCGTTAACATCAGATGCAGGGACCCACGTCCTCTCCTCCGGACCATACCCCTTCCAATGCACCAAGTACTGAAGGGACCGGCGATTCAGACGAGAGTCAATGATTTTTGATACTTGAAATTCCAAATTACCATTGACCAACACTGGAGGAGGAGGTAGAGGTGACGGTATGACTGGTGCCACATACCTTTTAAGTAATGACTTGTGGAACACATTATGAATTTTAAACGTAGAAGGGAGTTCCAGACGAAATGCCACAGGATTAATTATGGAACTGATCCTGTACGGCCCGATGAATCTGGGACCCAGTTTCCAGGAGGGCACTTTAAGTTTTATATTCCTGGTAGACAACCATACCAGATCGTTCACATTCAGATCTGGACCAGAAACTCTCCTCCTATCAGCCATACGTTTGTAACGGTTCCCCATCGTACTCAAATTATTCAATACACCTCGCCACACAGAAGCAAGTGACGACGAGAAACGCTCCTCCTCAGGAACCCCAGAAGGACCCCCCCCCATTGAAAGTACAAAACTGGGGATGAAAACATATGCCCAAAAAACGGGGACTTACCAGTGGACTCGCTCCGCTGTTGTTAAGAGCGAACTCTGCAGAGGCAAGAAGAAGACCAGTCCTCTGGTTCTCCGATACAAAACACCCGGGGATATGTCTCTAAACTCTGATTCAGACGCTCTGTCTGACCATTGGTCTGTGGATGAAAGCGAGGAAAACGACAATTGCATCCCCGACGTAAACAAATGCCTCCAAAATTTGGACACAAACTGAGACCCCTATCTGACACCACATCAGAAGGCAACCCATGAAGTCTCATGATCTCCCTAATGAACACCTGCGCCAGAGTTTTAGCATTAGGGAGTGCAGGAAGAGCAACGAAATGTGCCATCTTACTGAACCTGTCAACAACCACCAGTATGACAGTATTCCCAGACGACGGAGGAAGGTCCGTAATGAAGTCCATAGATAAATGAGTCCATGGACGCTCCGGAAGTTTCAAGGGTAAAAGGGTCCCAGACGGACGGGTATGAGGAGTTTTAGAGCGAGCACAAACCCCACAGGACGCGACAAAAGTTATAACATCTTTATTAGCGTTAGGCCACCAAAATCGGCGAGAAAGGAGATCTAAAGTAGCCTTACTCCCTGGATGTCCTGCTAAAGCAGAATTATGATGTGCCTCAATAACCTTTTGTCTCAACTGATTCGGGACAAACAGTCTCCCTGGAGGTCCTGCAGGGGCGTCCCCCTGAGCCTCTAACACCTCCTCCTCAAGCTCAGAACATACAGCCGACACTACACCCCCTCCTGAAGGATAGGAATCGGGTCGTCTGTTTTCCCGGCCCTGGGAAACTGCGAGACAAGGCATCAGCCTTTACATTCTTAGACCCCGGACGATAAGTGACGACAAAATTAAACCTGGTAAAAAACAACGACCATCGAGCTTGTCTGGAATTCAGACGCTTACCGGATTCTAAATACAGCAGGTTCTTGTGATCAGTAATAACGGTGACCGGGTGGACTGCCCCCTCCAAAAAGTGACGCCATTCTTCAAAAGCCCAATTTAATGGACAAAAGTTCCCTATTGCCGATATCATAATTCCTTTCGGCGGACGACAATTTCTTAGAAAAGAAAGCGCACGGATGCCATTTACCAGGGGACGGACCCTGGGACAATATAGCACCACTCCTACGTCAGACGCGTCCACCTCCACAATGAACGGCTGAGATACATCTGGTTGGATGAGAACGGGTGCCGAAGCAAAACATCTTTTTAAAGAGGAAAAGGCTTGGCAAGCTTTGTCCGACCACTTAGAAAAATCCGTCCCTTTTCTCGTCATGTCAGTGAGAGGTTTGACGACAGACGAGAAATTACAAATAAATTTCCGGTAGTAATTAGCAAACCCAAAAAACGCTGCAGAGCCTTAAGATCCCCTGGCTGATCCCATTCAAGCACTGCTCTCACCTTTTCAGGGTCCATCCGGAAACCGGAGGCTGACACCAAAAAACCCAAAAACTGAAGTTCCTGTACGGCAAAAACACACTTCTCCAGTTTGGCGTATAGTTTATTGTCTCGCAAGATCTGCAACACCTGTCTCACATGCTCCTGGTGAGACACAAGATCTGGCGAGTAAATTAAAATGTCATCCAAATATACGACCACAAACACCCCCACAAGGTGACGAAAAATGTCATTAACAAAATGTTGGAATACTGCTGGAGCAGTAGTCAGACCAAAAGGCATGACCAGGTTTTCATAATGTCCCTCCGGCGTGTTAAACGCCGTTTTCCACTCATCCCCCTCTTTTATCCTAATCAGATTATACGCCCCCCTGAGATCCAATTTAGAGAACCATTTGGCGCCAACAATTTGATTGAAGAGATCAGGAATAAGAGGGAGTGGATACGGATCTCGAACAGTAATCCAATTAAGTTCGCGGAAATCCAAGCAAGGGCGTAGGCCTCCATCTTTTTTCTTCACAAAGAAGAACCCCGCGGCCACAGGGGAAGATGAAGGTCTAATATGCCCTTTGGCCAGACTTTCAGAAATATAATCTTTCATAGCCTGTCTTTCAGGACCAGAAAGATTATACAACCTAGCTTTAGGCAACTTAGCATCACTAAGTAGATTAATAGAGCAGTCATACACATGATGAGGAGGCAACTCCCGACACCCCTCCTCAGAGAAAACATCCCCAAAATCCTCCAAAAAAGGAGGCAATGTACTAGGCATGACTGCACTGATGACTGTGTTCATGCAGTTGCTTTTGCAAAACTCACCCCATTGGCTTATCTCTCTGGACTGCCAATTTATCACAGGGTTATGTTTAACCAGCCAAGGAAGTCCCAACACAATGGGAGTAGGTAGACCCTCCAACACATAACAAGATAATTGTTCCCTATGTATTGCCCCTACCCAAAGGTCAATGTTATGAACCTGATGAACAAAGCTACCTTGGCCGAGAGGCCTGGCATCAATGGAGAAAATAGGAATCGGTTTGACCAATACACTCAGATGCATACCTTGAGCCTGAGCAAACTGAGTGTCAACCAGATTAGCCCCAGAACCACTATCCAGAAGAACAGACAATCTCTTCACTCTAGTACCAACCACCACCTCCACTGTTACAAGGAACTGAGAAGAACCGGCGGATGAAATACATACTCCCAGGTTGTCGTCCACTACACAACCTGGGATTAGCAGTTTTCCGGCGACTTTTTACTTAACAAGACATGGGATGGACATTCTCCAACAAAATGTCCCTCTTTCCCGCAGAAAAAAACACCTTCTAGTCCTGCGGCGTGCCGCCAATCCCCTACTACGAAAAGATGTCCCTCCCAACTGCATAGGCTCATCCGAACAGACAAGGGGAACCTCAACATAAGGGACTTTAGTAGTAGGTGGAGAAACAACAGGGAGTGGAGTTACCTCACCCCTCTCCCGAAGCCATCTATCAGTACGGATAGCTAGGGCCATAGCAGCCTCCAGAGAAGGAGGAGACTCATACTGAGCCAAAACGTCTTTTAATTTGTCAGAAAGCCCATGACAAAACTGGCTCCTAAGAGCTGGGTCATTCCACTGAGTATCCGTGGCCCATCTACGAAACTCAGAAACAAATTCCTCCGTCGGACGATCTCCCTGCTGTAACTTACGTAATTTGGTCTCAGCAAGAGAGACCCGATCTGGGTCATCATATACCAATCTGTTATGTTACGGTAGCTGAGGAGTGCAGGTAAAAAAGGAAATACACCAGAGCAGTTGGAATCTATGAGATTGCAGTACCCTGACTAACCACCGCAACTAGAGGCAGCCGTGGAGCGTTCCTACGTTGGTCCTAGACGCCTCGTCACAGCCTGAGAAACTAACTACACCTAAAGATAGAAATAGGAAAGCTATCTGCCCCCGGAGCAGAACCCCAAAGATAATAGAAAGCCCCCAAACATGTAATGGCGGTTAGACAAGAGGAAATACTGACACAGAAAGAAATAGTATGAGCAAACGTGGGGCCCAAATATTAAATAAAAAAAAAAAAAGGAAATAAGGAAGGGCATTACTGCAATCTCAGAAACCTGAAAAAACACCAACTTATAATTTCAAAATCACCTGAGTCACACGACCTCTACCCCTAAATTATTTCTCTTGGTGTAACAAAAAACAAAACAGAGCCACTGAAAAAAAAACTGGAAAAAGCAAAAGTACAAACACGTGGTGGACTAAAGAGGGGCAAAACCCCCGGAGGGGACCCAGAAGGCCCCCAAGAAGTGAGGACAAAATGCAAAAATATAGCAAAAACAAAATAAAAAAATTGTCTTATCTGATAGCGGGATGCAGACCGAACGAGGCTACAAGGGGAAACTGGAAAAAAAGGATTCGACCAGAACAATTGATCACCGGCAACCCGATGGAAAAAATACCCCCTTATATAAGACCAATAGAACACTGATTCCCAGTCCTCACAATCCTCATAGTACCGCTTGTAACCACCAGGGGAGCCTCTGCTCAGAACTCATCCAAACCCTTCAAACGTACCCCCCTTGAGGAGGGTCACCGAACCCTATTTGAGCAACCAGGTCGGTCGGATGAGTTCTTGATAGCCGGATAAGTCTCCTAGCTGGTTGTCCGAAGCAACACCCAAGAATTGTTTCTGACCTAACCTCTCCTTTAACCAAATACTGGAGCTTCGTCTAGAAAAACGAGAACAATTTTTCTCAACCAATCCGATTGCCCTCAACCAAAACAGGGTAGGAGGCACAGCAGCGGAACCATGGTCAACAAACCTCTTCAACAAGGATTGGGAACCCCGTTATGGATCAAATGTCCCTGGAGAAGCAAACGAAAAGAAACGGATTAATAATCTCCATGATTTATAAGGTCCAATGAACCTGGGGCTTAAATTTTGGAATGTACTCTCATGGAATATTCTTTTGAGGCCCAACAGACCAAGCCCCCCTTTAAACGGGACCATCAGTCCTATGCCGGTAGCAAACGCTGGGCCTTCTCCTGAGGGACAACCTCTCCATACTGGCCCAAATCTGTGCATACGCTAACAAGAGTCAACACTGGACAGACAGAAAGCCTCCGTCTGTCCTGAGAAAATCGGGGGGTGAAACCAGATTCAGAAAAAGGAGACATCAAAGTGGCGAGCTAGCCCTATTTTAAGAGCAAACTCGCCAAAGGCAAAAAAGAGACCGTATCCTGATCAGCGACACAAAGCATTTAATAAGTCTCCATTGTTGGTTTGTTCTCTCGTTTGACCATTGGTCTGGGATGAAATGCCGAGGAGAAAGAAATTGAACACCCGTTTAGAACAAAAAGTCCTCCAAAATCTGGAAACAACTGGACTCTCTGTCAGACACAATGTTTCAGGAATGCCGTGTAAGAACAGTTGTGAGGAACACGGCACCAATTCAGAGGGGAAGGCAAACTTAGGTAATGGCACAAGATGTAATTTTGGAAAACCTACCAAATTACCAGATGGTGGTCATTCCTGAGAAAAGGAAGATCGGAAATGAAATCCATAGGAATGGGTCCTGGTCTCTTTGGGACAGGCATGTTGTGAATGGGTTTGAGATGAGTTTGGCAGAGGCTCCTTGGTGTTACAAGCGGTATGTGAGGATTGGGAATAGGTGTTACTGTTGGCTTATTTAAGGGAATCATTTCCGATCGGGTTGCCGGTGATCAATTGTTTGGTCTGAATCCTTCTTTCCAGTTTCCCTTGTAGCTGCTGTGTCGTGTCTGATCTCCTGCTATCAGATAAGACAATTTCTTTTTTGTTTTTTGCTTTTTTTGCTTTTGTCCTGCATTTTTGTGGGGGCCTTCGGGTCCCCCCCCCCCCCCCCCCGGGGGCTTTTGCCCTCTCAGTTTAGTCCAGCCACTGTGTTTTGTATTTTGCTTTTTTGCAGTTTTTTCAGTGGTGTGTTTTTTTTTAACACCCAGAGAAAATTTGGGGGTTAGGGTCGTGTATTCAGGTGTTTTTGAAATTAGTAGGTTGGGCCTTTCAGGGTTTTCTGGGATTGCAGTAAGTCCCTTCCTTCTTTTTATTAGTTGTTTGGGCCCCAGCGTTTGCTCATTTATTTTCTTTCTGTTCGTATTTCCTCTTGTCTAACCGCCATTTCTTTTGGGGGCTTTCTATTATCTTTGGGGTTCTTTTCCGGGGCAGTAGCTTTCCTTTTCATCTTTGGTGTATTATTTCTAGGCTGTGCGGGCGCAGGACCATCGTAGGAACGCTCACGGTCCTCTAGTTGCGGTGGTTAGTCAGGGTACTGCAATTCATGAATTCAATGCTCTGGTGTATTTCCTTTTTTTACCTGCATCCTCAGCTACCTACAAACAGTATCCCGGGGCCATAAAAATTGTATGGTACTCCACGAAGGGAAAAATTTTTGAAGGAGAAAAGTTGTAGAGATATTTTTTGTTTGTTTTCATTTTTTTTTTTTTTTTTTTTTCCTCTGTATTCTGGGTGCTGGGGAGGTCTTTTCTCCCAATGGAGTTTGCACGTTTGTCTGGCCGTGTGGATCAGTTGCCACTGAGGTTCAGAGTATTGGCATATCTTGCTGGTTGCCTGTTGTGGAACCTAGGATCCCTGCAGATTGTTTTCGGGGGATCGAGCTAAGTTTCAGAATTTCAAAATAATTGTAATTGTTTTTTGCCTTAAAATTAGGTCCTCAGAAAGCGCGCGAGGTTCAAATTGTCATCTTCTCCTGGGGCGACCTCGGATTGGGCTTTTTCCCTCACCCGGGGATCGTTTTGAGTGATGTTGATGATTTTTTCTTTTTTTGGGGTTATTGTACGATGGCTAATGTCACTGATCAAGCTGAAAAAAGCCTTGTTGGCATTAAATCGGGGTTGTGCGCGAGTTATATGTCGGGAAATTCCGTAGGTGGGCAGTTGACCAAATGAAATGACGCGCTTTGGCGGCCCTTTTCCGAAGGGTTGTCGGATAATGTAAAGGAGTTTGGTGGGATTCCTTCCCTTGGTCTCAATGATTTATGTCATTAGCGATTCAAATTGACGACGTTTGGTTGAGCGGAGAAGTATGCGTGGATGGTGTTTGCCTTGTGAGCCAGCTGCTGACCCATGCGTGTGAGGAGTGGTGTCTGGGGCCACGTCATGAGTTTGAAAGCGCAATGGGTTATGTTTCTACTGTGGTGTGCTCTCATGCTTTTCAGTCTGCCTAAGCGGGGAAGGTTTTGCCGCTCTTGCTTGGGTAGTTTCAGACTAAGTTTTTATTAACGTCACTCTGATAGCTCCGTCCTCATTTTTGTCGGTTTCGTTGATTCTGGAGCAGCTATTAACTGATGGTTATGATTTTGCTAAACGTTGTGGATTTCCCTTGATACCCCACAGAAGTTATTCCCCTATGGGGATCGATTTACCCCTTTGGCTGAGAAAAAAACCCCAGTTTTTATAGGTGATAATGGAGGGTTGACCGACACAGGAGTGCTGCAAATTTTTTGGTTCTATATAATTGCATGACATTTCGTGTGGGTTTCCCTTGGTTACAGTCTCATAATCCTGTTTTGGATTGAAATTGTGTCTGTAACCAGTTGGGGTGCCATGTGTTTACCAACACTCTGTTTTTTTGCCCCCCCCCAGGTGGGATGTTCCTGATTTTTGTTTGATTTTTCTGGGTTTAGCGAAAGTAAATTGCACCTTACCTCCCCATGGAGCTATGATGGATTGAATTGTGCCAGGTAGTAAATTCCTAAGGGGCCTTTTTAACTTGTCGTACCTGAACATGCGTATGCGGTCTTATATCAAGGAATCATTGGAGAAGGGTCAATCAGACCATCCTCTTCACCCGGTGCCGGTTTTTTTTTGTGGCCAAAAAAGATGGTTCATTAAGGCCGTGTATTGATTATCGTCTCTTGAACAATATTACTGTGAAATATCAATACCGTTACCCTTGATTTTGACCTGTTTTCCAGGGTAAAAAACGCTACTTGGTTTACCAAGCTTGACCTCAGGGGGGGTTTTAAACCTTATTCGCATTAAGCCGGGGATGAATGGAAGACGGCATTTAACACCCTGAAGGGCTTTTTTGAGTACCTTGTGATGCCCTTTGGGCTCAAAATGCTCCTTCCGTCTTCCGCCTTCATGAATGAATTTTCAGGGATTTTTGGACAAGTTTTGATTGTTTATTTGGATGTACTTGATTTTTTCTAATGACTGGGATCTATGTGAAAATGTTCAAACTGTATTCCAGATTTTTGAGAGAGAATGTCTTTGTGAAGGGATCAAAGTGTCTTTTTGGGTACAGAAGTTCTATTTCGGGATTATTTTGCCCCATCTGTTATTGAAATGGACCCGGTCAGGTTCGGCCATCTGTGATTGGGTCCAACCTACTTCATTAAAGGCCTTCAGGTTTTTTTGGGTTTTGCCAATTTTTATCGTAAATTTATTGGTAATTTCTCTGTTATTGTTAAACTTAACTGATTTGACCAGAAAGGGTTCTGATGTGGGAATTGGCTTTGAGGCAGTTCTCGTTTAGGAACTTAAGCAGGATTTCACTTCTGCTCCTGTTCCGGCGTGTGTTTCTCTGCATTTCGGTGGAGGTTGATGCCTCTGAAATTGGGGCAGGTGCCGTTTTGCCCAAAAAAGATCCGAGACTCTAAAAGTAACCCTTGTGCCTTTTTTCTCTCGAAAATTTTTCCCACTGAAGTAATTATGTGTGGGTAATGGGAGTTATTGGCCTGAAGTGGCTTTTGAGAGTGGGCATTGGTGGAGGAGCCAAACATCAGTGGTGGGCTTCGGACCATAAGAACTGGTCTATCGGAATCTGCCAAGGACTCAATCCTAGACAGGCCGGGGGCCTTGTTTTTCACACGTTTTAATTTTGGGGTTTCCTTTCTTCCTGGCACTAAGAAAGTTAAGGGGATGCCCTCTCGAGGTTTCCTTGCGGACTCTCCTGAGCTATCTGATCCCTTGTTATTTTGAAGGGGGGGTGTGTTCTTTCCGCCATCTCGCCTAATTTGAGACTTGCTCTGGGGGGGTCGGAGGATAGGCCCGAGCGCTGCCCTGTTGGAAAGTTTTTTTGTCCCGGACCGTGGAAAAAGAGTGTGATGTCTGAGATTCATTGTTCCGCATTGGTGGGATCCGGAATTTTTGGTCCAGAGATTGGTTAGTCGGTTCCTTTTTGGTTGGCCTACCTTGGTCTCGGATGTCAGGGAATTTGTGCAGTCTGGGGATTTTCTCTCGCTCAAGCCTTGCCCCGCTCTAGTGGTTTGTTGATGCCATTGCCGGTGCCCAGAGACATGGCCCTATCTTATGGATTTCATTTCGATCTTCCTGTTTCTCGGAAGACCACCTCTGGGTAATTTGTGATGTTTTCCAAAATGTACATCTTGTGCCTTACCAAGTTGCCTTCTCCGTTGGTGCCGTTGTTCCTTAGCAGTGGTTCGTTTACACGGCTTCCTGAGACATTGTGTCTGGCAGAGGAGTCCGTTTGTTTCCGATTTTGGAGGAACTTTTTGTTCTAAACGGGTGTTTAAAATTGTCTTTCTCCTCGGCATTTCATCCTCAGCCAATGGTCAAATGAGAAACAAACCAGAATTGGAGACTTATCTAAGATGCTTGTGTCTGCTGATCAGGATGACTGGGTCTCTTTTTTGCCTTTGGCTGAGTTTCTCTTTAATGGGTAGCTCTGCCACTTTGAGCTCGTTTTCTGAAATTTTGGGGGTTTCACCCTCGATTTTCTTCGGAAGCGGAGCTTCTGTGTCCAGGTGTTGATCTGTTGTTGAGCGTATGCAGCAGTTTGGGACCAGGTGTGGAAGGTTGTCCCTCTTAGGAGAAGGCCCAAACGGTTTGCTAACCGGAGGCTGTGGTCCTCGGTTTAAGTGGGGGACTGGTCTGGTTGTCCTCAAAGAAATTCCTTGAGAGTAGCATCTCCTAAATTAAGCTGGTTATTGGACCTTAAATCATGGGATTTTTAATCCTGTTTCTTTTCGTTTGCTTTTCCGGGACATTTAAGTTCCATAAGTGTTCCACAAGTCCTTTTTTGAGAGGTTTGTTGAGCCAGTGGTTCCTGCTGTGTGCTCCTGACCCTGTTTTGGTTGAGGGCAATCTGGATATGTGGTTGAGAAAATTTGGATTCTCGTTTTTAGACGAAGACTCCGATTTTGGGTTAAATGGGAGGTTATGGTAGGAAGAAAATTTTGGGTGTTTGCTTGGGACATCCATGCTGGGATTATGGCGTTTCATGAATTCCTGACCGACCTGGTTGCTCAAATGAGGGTTCGGTGACCCCCCCCAAGGGGGGGGGGGGTTTGTTGTGAATGGGTTTGAGTTGAGTTCTGAGAGAGGCTCCTCTGGTGGTTTAAAGCGGATGTGAGGTTGGGAATAGGTGTTATATTGGTCTTATTTAGGAATCATTTTCCCACAGGGTTGCAGGTGATCAATTGTTCTGGTCTGAATCCTTCTTTTCCGTTTCCCTTGTAGCCTGCTGTGTCGTGTCTGCATCTCCTGCTTGTTTTAGACAATTTCTTTTTTGTGTTTTTGTATTTTTTGTTTTTGTCCTGCACTTCTGTTGGGGGGTTTTGGGTCCCTCCGGGGGCTTTTGCCCTCTCAGTTTGTCCCAGCCACTGTGTTTTGTACTTTGCTTTTTGCAGTTTTTTCAGTGGCGGTTTTTTGTTACAAGAGAATAATTTAGGTGGTAGGGTGTTGTGATCTAGGTGTTTTTGAAATTAGTGAGTTGGGCTTTCAGGGTTTTCTGGGATTGCGTAAGTCCCTTCCTATCCTTTTCTATTTAGTTAGTTTGGGCCCCCTGTTTGCTCATACTATTTTCTTTCTGTGTCAGTATTTCCTCTTGTCTAACCGCCATTAATGTTTGGGGGCTTTCTATTATCTTTTGGGGTTTGCTCCGGGGCAATAGCTTTCTATTTCTATCTTTAGGTGTAGTTGTTTCTCAGGCTGTGACGAGGGTTAGGCCATCGTAGGACGCCCCGGCTGCCTCTATTGCGGGGTTAGTAGGGTACTGCAATCTCTAGATTCCAAACTGCTTGGTGTATTTCCTTTTTTTACCTGCCTCCTCGCTACCGTAACATAACAAGGCAGTGGCATCAACAAACCCTAGGGGGGGCAAGGCTTGGAGGGAGCAAGTCCGAGGATGCACAATTCCTGAATGCGAGACAAGGTAGGCCACCAAAAGGACCCCACTAACCAGTCTTGGTACCAAAAATTCCGGGATGCCCAGCCAATGCGGAACAATGAATTTCCGAATACACTCTTTTTCATTGGTCCGGGACAAAAAATTTTCCAACAAAGGGAGTCTGGGCCTATCCCCACCCTCCCGAGCAAGTTAAATTGGGCGAGAGGCGGAAAGAACTACACCCCCTTCAAAAAACAAGGGATCAGAAGCTAGGAGGAGGTCTGAAGGAACTCTCGAGAGGGCATCCGCCTTAACTTTCTTAGTGCCAGGAAGAAAGGAAACCACAAAATTAAAAAGTGTGAAAAACAAGGCCCACCTGGCTGTTAGGATGAGTCGCTTGGCAGATTCCAGATGACCAATTTTATGGTCCGTAAGGACCACCACCGATGTTTGGCTCCCTCCAGCCAATGTCTCCACTCTTCAAAAGCCCACTTAATGGCCAATAACTCCGATTACCCAGTCATAATTACGTTCAGTAGGAGAAAATTTTCGGAGAAAAGGCACAAGGGTTTACTTTTAGAGGTCTCTGGATCTTTTTGGGACAAACGGCACCGCCCAAATTTCAGAGGCATCAACTCCACCTGAAATGGAGAAAAACACAGGCTCGCCGAGAAAGAAAGAGAAGTGAATCTCTGTTAAGTTCCTGAAACGCAAAGGCTGCCTGGAGGCCAATTCCACATCAGAACCCTTCTGGTTTTAAAACAGTTAAAGGTTTAAAAAAACGGAAATTTCCATTTTACGATAAAAGGCAAAAAAACCAAAAAATCTCGAAGAGCCCTTTTAAAGAAGTAGGTTGGACCCAATCACAGATGGCCCCAACCTTTCCGGGTCCTTTTTAATAACAGGGGGACAAAAGAAATTAGAATGAGATTTCTGTACGCCCAAAAAGGGGACTTTGATCCCTTCACATTCGAGCTTCTTCTCAAATTTTGGGAATACAGTTCGAACTGTTTACATGGGAGTCCCGTCATTAAAAAAATCAAGAATCATCCAAAAAAAACAATCAGAAAAAATTTTCCAAAATCCCTGAAATGTCATTCATAAGGCGAAAAAAGGAAGGGCATTAGTGAGCCCCAAAAGGATCACAAGGTACTAAAAAAGCCCTTCAGGGGTGTTAAATGCCCTTTTCCCTTTCCCCGTGTTTAAAACGAATGGGTTTTCGCCCCCCGGGTCAAGTTGGGGAAACAAGTAGGTTTTTACCTGGGGAAAACGGCAGAAATCAAGGGGGGAAGGGATTGTTTTCACAGTAAATTGTTAAGAGCGATAAAAAATACACGGGGCCCTTTTGAACCCCCTTTTTGGCCCAAAGAAAAAAAAAGGGGGCCAAGGGGGGGAGGATGGTTGATATGACCCTTCTCCAAAAATTTCCTGTTTAAAACGCATAGGTCTGTTCAGGTAAGGCAAGGTTAAAA
>JARQOD010000003.1:308923880-309002655 GCA_033576555.1 Oophaga sylvatica
GGGGCCTTTATAATGCTTCGTATATTATGGGCCCATATGATGCTACAGTACATGATGGGCCCCATGGATGATGCTCCAGTGTATGATGGGCCTATATAATGCTCCATATATAATGGGCCCCATATGATGCTCCAGTATATGATGGGCCCCATGGATGATGCTCCAGTGTATGATGGGCCTATATAATGCTCCATACATAATGGGCCCCATATAATGCTCCAGTATATGATGTGCCCCAAGGATGATGCTCCAGTGTATGATGGGCCTATATAATGCTCCATATTTAATGGGCTCTATATGATGCTCCAGTATAAGATGGTCCCCATGGATGATGCTCCAGTGTATGATGGGCCTTTGTAATGCTCCATATATAATGGGCCCCAGATGATGCTCCAGTGTATGATGGGCCTATATAATGCTCCATATATAATGGGGCCCATATGATGCTCCAGTATATGATGGGCCCCATGGGTGATGCTTCAGTGTATGATGGGCCTATATAATGCTCCATATATAATGGGCCCCATATGAAGCTCCAGTATATGATGGGCCCCATGGATGATGCTCCACTGTATGATGGGCCTATATAATGCTCCACTGTATAATGGGCCCTATCTATGATGCTCAAGTGTATAATGCTCCCCATATATTGCTCCAAACATTAAAAAAAATGAAATATCTCTCCTGGCTGGGCACTGCTCTACTCTGGACTCCTCAGCATCGCCATCTTCCAGCTCTCTGCACTGTTACTGGTCAGGCAGAGGGCACACAGACGTGACGTCATGGCGCTCTCTGACCTGAATGTCACTGTCAGGAAACGCGGAAGACGTCACAGCGGTGGAGCAGGGAGAGTTATGTATTGCAAGTGCTGGGTCCCTGAGCAAGCAAGAGGGGCCCACTCGTGGGTGCCGGCAGTGACACAGGGACCCTTATAGTACGCGGGTGTCTCTGATGGCGAGTGGGCCCCCCACCTGCTCATGGCCCAGGAACTTGCCCTGGCGCGCCATCTGCTGACGCCGGCCCTGGAGGGGGGTACAGCCCAGTTAGGGACGTGGAAAAACTGGCATATGTTGAGGTGCAGGCTGGACGTTCAGCAGATGCAAATGGAGGAATTGGAGAAGTCGGAGGAAGAGGAGGACAAAGTGAGCCATTTTGCTGGCAACCTATGTGTCATCAGGGGAAGGTGGTGCAAAATCCTTTGAAACCCAGGCATGGTTCATTTTAATGAAGGTGAGATCACCAACATTTTGGGTCGACAGCCGGGTCCTTCTTTCTGTCAGGATTGATCCAGCAGCACTGAAGACTTTTTCTGATAGCACACAACCAGCAGGGCAAGCGAGCTCCTGTAAGGCATATTGTGCCAATTCAGGCCAGGTGTCCAGTTTACAGGCCCGGTAGTCAAAGGGGAATGAACTGTGAGGGAGAAGATCTATAGGGGAGGAGAGGTAACTTTGAACCATAGTTGACAACTGCTGTCTCCTGTCTGTTGCAATCGATTCAGTATTAACTGTCGTGTAAGTGGTACTCAACAAATCAGTCCTCAACATGGTCATGAAACTCCTGTCTCCAACGCCACTTCGGCTGTGTGCACCACGAACACCTCTTCCATTTGGCCCTGTACGGCTCGTGGTAGAACCTGCACCACTGCTGTGTGCTGGGAATGCCTCTAACAATCGGTTTACCAGAGTTGCTTGTTTGTTAGCCAATATCAGCTCTAGGTTCTCCTGTGGCAGGATGTTCTGTAATTTGCCTTTACAGCGTGGATCGAGGATGTGGCCAACCAGTAGTCGTCATCCTTCATAATTTTGGCAATGCGGGGGTCCCTTTTTTGGATCCGCAAGACATAATCACACATGTGGGCCAATGTTCCAGGTGTCAATGATGTACTGCCAGTGGTGGGTGGAGGAGCACTTTCTGCCAAATCCACATCCCTCCAGTCACGCACAAACCCTGTACCTGACATTGGCAAGCCAACATTTTCTCTTGCCCCCTGAGAATCATCCTCCTCCCCAAAATAATCATCCCCCTCATCCTTCTCCTCTTCCTCTTCTTCCTCCACCTCGTTCTGGACAGATCCCTGAGCAGACAATGGCTGTCATCAAGGCTTCCCTCCTCCTCCTCTTCCTCCTCAACTGCAGACGCCTGATCCTTAATGTGCGTCAAAGTTTGTATAAGTAGACGCATAAGTGGGATGCTCATGCTTATGATGGCGTCGTCTGCGCTTACCAGCCGTGTGCATTCCTCAAAACACTGAAGGACTTTACAGAGGTCTTTCAGCTTTGACCACTGCACACCCGACAACTCCATGTCTGCCTTCCAACTGCCTGACCGTGTATCCTCCCACAAATGCATTACAGCCTGCCTCTACTCGCACAACCTCTCAACTATGTGCATGGTGGAGTTCCATCTTGTTGCAACGTCTATGATTAGGTGGTGCTTGGGGAGGTGGAGTGATCGCTGCAGCCTCTGCATACGACTGGAGTCTACGGGCGAGTGACGGATGTGCGAGCACAGTCTTCGCACCTTATGGAGCAGGGCTGGTAACTCCAGATAATTATTTATGAAGCACTGCACCACCAGGTTCAAGGTGTGAGCCAGGCAAGGTATGTGTCTGAGTTTTGCCAGGGCTATGGCCGCCACAAAATTACGTCAGTTATCACTGACTACCTTGCCTGGCTCAAGATGTAGACTGCCCAGCCATGATTCAGTTTCTCGCTGCAAGTAGTCGGCCAATACCTCAGCGTTGAGTCTGTTGTCGCCCAAAGACATCATCTTTAAAACAGCCTGCTGACGATTACCACTAGCTGTTCGATAGTGGGACATCTCATGTGCAACACTGGCAGCTGCGGATGGAGTGCTCGTGCGACTGCGCTCTGTCGACGAGCTTTCGCTTCTGGAGGAGGAGGGTCGAATGCCTACAGCCAACTGTTGCCTATACCGTGGGCTAGGCAGCACAGTCCCACCACCACTGTCCCCTGTGGAGCCTGCATCCACCATATTAACCCAGTGCACAGTGATGGACACTTAATGGCCAGGGCCATGCCTACTGGCCCATGCATCTGTTGTGAGTTGCACCTTTCCACTCACTGATTGTTTAAGTGAATGGACAATGCGGTCTTTCACATGCAGGTGGAGGGCAGGGATGGCTTTTCTAGAAAAGAAATGCCTACTGGTTAGGTCATAGCGTGGGACAGCGTAGACCATGAGCTCTCGGAACGCTGGTCTTTCAACCAAACGGAAGGGCATTATCTCTAATGCGATCAGTTTGGCAATGTAGGTGTTCAAAGCCAGTGTACGCGGATGAGAGGATGAATACTTTCTTGTCCTACTCAGAGTGTCTGCTAGGGTGAGCTGGACTTGAGAGCTGCATATGGGGGAACTAGCGGTGGACATGGCGGACTCAGAGGGAGTTGGTGATGGTGGTGGTGGTGGTGATGGCCAAGATTCAGTCTTATGTTGGAAAAACATTATGATTCCCTGACTGCTTTGGCCTTGCGACGACACCTCAACATTTCTTGCTGGTGGTGTGCTAACCGGTGGGCTTACAGTGGGGGAAGCGATGTAGCATTGCTGGCTACCTTCAGTCAGAGCAGGTGCACATGTGCTACCTGAGGTTTTGTAGTCCGTCCACGCTTGCAAGTGAACGGTGTTTAAATGTCTAAGCATGCAACTGGTATTCAAATTTCGGAGATTTTTTCCTCGGCTAAAGGTCCTTCCGCACTTCTTACAGATAACCTTTGCCTCATCAATAGGATTTTGGTCAAAAAAGTGCCCCATTGCACTTTCCTACTATGGGATAAATTTTCAGGGCTTGCACGCTGTGCTAATTTGACCGTTTGGCCAAGCTGTCCTGCAACTCCTTTTGTTTTTTTAACACGTTTTTGGACTGCTAAGTGGCTGCCAGATAAACGCAACTGCGATGTCGATGCCTGCCGCGGATCCTCCTCCTCTTCTGAGCTATTGCCAGTGGCACCCTCTTCCCCAATAGATACCAATCCGGGTCAACAACTGGGTCGTCCATCACCTCCTCTTCAATTTCATCTGCACCTTCCTCTATGTCACCGTGTAAGGTGGTAGAGTATGCGGGAAGGGGCACCTGAGTTCATCAGGGTCAGAATCTGGCTCAGTAGACTGCGAGGGCAATGCAGTGCTCTGGATGAATGTACCAGGAGAATCATATAGCAGTGGCTGTCCATCAGTGCACTCCATGTCATATTCATCTTGGACAGAGGAATTCAGGATTTCACTTGATAAGTTAGGCATGGTATGTGAAAAGAGCTCCAGGGAGAAATCTGAAGTGTGGCCTGCAACATCCTTTCCTTTTGGTGGGGGTGAAGGACACAAGGAAAGGTGTTATTCCTGACCAGGAGCCTACACAGATGACTCAGTGCTTGCAGTTTTTGAAACTTCAGAAGAGGAGGCGATAGAGCTGGAGGCTGTTTCGGCAATGTAAGCCAAAACCTGTTCCTGATGCTCCGGCTTTAAAAGCGGTTTACCTACTCCCAGAAAAGGGAGCCTTGCAGGCCTTCTGGAGCCAGACAATGACGCAGGCTCAACACCTCCTACCATAGGTGCTATTGTGCTTTTGGCACTACCAGCAGATGAACCACCACCACCATCTGTACCAGCTGGCCTACTCCGCCCACGTCCGCAGCCTTTTCACCATACTTCCTCATGTTTGGAAAAATGTACCAAAAATACCAGCAGATATATGGTACTGTATCAGAAGCATACAGCTGTATACAGTGTAGGGCAAAATTTAAATCTCCGTATATATTTCCGGAGTCACACACAGACGCTCTCTCAGTATGGATTTGACCGTAATACAAAAGGCAGAAAAAAGGTACTGTATCAGAAGATACCAGCTGTATACAGTGTAGGGGAAAATTTAAATCTCCATATATATTTCTGGAGTCACACACAGATAATTAGCATGTATTTGTCCGTGAACCATCGGTACACGTAGTTGAGGATCTACAGCTCTACGGTGTGGGAAACAATGAACCCTCGGTAACTGTGCAGAAAAAAAGAAAAAAAGTATTAGTGCTGTGTTAAAAGCAGTCTGCACAGCAGTGTACTCACAGAAATACAGCTATCAGGCAGCCTAATAACCAGCGCTGCAGCACACAAGAAAATCCTCCCCTGTCTCTGCACACTAACTGTACAGCACAATTGCTATCAGCACAAGCACATAAGAACTTCTCTTTCCAGCCCTAACTCTCTCCCTACTGATAAACAGCATCAGCAACCTCTCCCTACTGTTATGATCGGCAGAATTAAAAAGGACGGTCGGCTGTCAGGGCTTTTATAGACACTATGACGCCCCCCAAAGCAAGCCAATCACGGCAATGCCCTTCTCTAAGATGGTGGTAGACACTGCCCATGTCATCTCATTGCCCACAGTATACGTCCTTGCTCATTGTCTAAAAAAAGGCGCCTTCAAGCATTCTGGGAAAACCGAGTTTGGCGCTCGTTTTGACGAACGCATGGCCGACTTCACGCTATGGTCGGTTTTCGCTTGGCAAAACCCGACTTTGGCGAAAGTCGGCGACTTATGAATCTGACCGACCTGTTTCGCTCAACTCTACTGAGAACGTTTTAAACTAAAAGCCACTGGTGTTGTGAATGTGTTGGAGATGACTTCGGAGCTGAGGCTCCCTCCGGTGGTTGCTGAGGGTATTGAATCAATTAAGGAATGGGTGTCAGGTGGGACGGACTGGCCTGATATAAGAGAGCTGGCCTCCCATGATCCTCGCCGGTAATCAATTGTTGCTTCCAGGTCTTTGTTGGAATTTCAGCTTGCTTTCCTGTTATCATTCAGATAAGTGACTTTCTGTTTTTTTTTTCTGTGGTTGGATTTTTCCTTGCTTTTTGCAGTCTTGCCTTGGACTTCAGCCGGGTCCCCTTTAAGGGCTTGCGCTGCCCTCTGTTCTCATTTTGTATTTGCACTTGTTCTCTGTTCCATTGATTTTTTTTTATTGTTGTGTGGCTGGGTGTCACACCAGAGATCTGATATAGGTGGTCGAGATCGTGTGGTCTCAGTTTTTTTGTAATCAGAAGTGCTGGTATTTTTGTTAGGGTTTTTCTGGGTTGCAGACAGAATTTCTCTCCTGTACTTTACTATCTCGACAGATTTGGGCCCCAACGTTTGCTCATTCTATTTTCTGTCTGTGTTCGTGTTTTCCTCTTGTCTAACTGAGCCGCCCTCCCAGGGTCATGGGGTACTCGGATCCGAGCCCATTCACTTCTATGGGGGATGTCACGGCAACACAGCTCAGTCCGTGGCCCTGGGCGCTCACCCTTAATGTGGGATATTTACAGGGAAATTGAATGTTGGTATGGGGATTCGTGATGCCACCTGTGGTACCTGGTCAGGGTGACTAGCGCTGCGGTTCAGATCCACTGAAGGGTAGGTGTTGTGCAGCTATACGTGTTAGGCCTCCCACAGGTGAGGCTGGGTCCTTCAGGGCAGATAGATGGGAGGGATGCAGGACGGAGGGAACCCAGCAGTTAGGGGTGAGAAGATGGACACACACACAAGTCACTTTGGTACCTTTACTGAAGATGTTGCAGGCACATCCCAGAGTGCTGTAGAGTGAAGGGTGCACATCCAGATTCTCCCACTGAGTAGGTGTATGGCCTCCTGTTCCTTGCCTTTCTGTATGAAGTCCTGGCCTGCATGTAGCTGGGCCTAACTTAGTCTCCGTCCTGCACCTGGCTGACCTTGTGGTTGGACCTTTTCTTGAAGTACACAGTTCTTGCTGGCAGTGCACTGCCTGACTCCGTCCTCCTGGCCCAGTTACGTATCAGCTCTGTGGTGCTCCTGGGACCTGTAGTCCTCCAGGAACTCAAGTGTTCTCCTAATGGGTCGTGGAGATCCCTATAGGCTCGGACCCTGGCGTCCAGTAAATACTTGTTGAGGTGAGCTATTAAGGCTCCTCTGCCTCTTTTACTTCTCTTTCCACTTGCCTTCGGCCTAATTGGGCCCTCACACGATTACACACACTGGCAGTTGGTGGGCTGCCTCTTCGCAGCTCTCGGAGCGTCGGCACGCTCCCAGCTCTCAACTTGAGCTATGGAGTCCCTCACTGCAAACTCCACTCGTCTGCTCTGACTGCAGACTACTCACTTGTCTTAGCTCTGACTAGACTGGAATGGATTCGGCTCCACTCTACTAGACTCCACTCTATTGAACTGAACTGCTCTGCAGTCTCCCTGCTGCAGACTGCAGCCTTCTGCTCTGCACTGCACACTGCACTCAGCAGAACTCTAATCTGAGTCTCCACTCTCTTCCTATCTTCACCCTCCTTTTTATATACCTATCCGGCTCTCTCTGGTGGTCTTACGGTATGGGTGAAGGTATGTGTATGCATTGGGACCTCTAGTGGTTAAATCCTTCAGTGCACCCTTCCAGGAGATATGGAAATCCTAGCACAGCCGGACTCCACATAACCGCCATTACATGTTTGGGGGCTTCCTGTTTCTTTGGGGGCTTTACTCCGGGGCAGTTAGCTTTCTTCTTTCTATCTTCAGGTTTAGCTAACTCTCCGGCTGTGCCAAGGCATCTAGGATCACCATAGGTATTCTCCACGGCTACTTCTAGTTGTGCGGTTAGTTTAGGAATCTGCAACCCATTAGGTTCCAGCCTCTCTGGTGTCTTGCTGATTTGGCGGTATTTTGCTACTGTCCTCCTCAGCTACCAAATCATAACAGTATTACCGGCCAGACTGAAAATTCTATAGTACTCAACAGAAGGGAAGGATAGTGAGCATAAAGGGAAAAAAAAGGGAGTTGTCAGAAAAAATGACCAAAAAGTGGAAATCCTGAGTGGTCAACTCCAAGGTGCAGCTTTGAGAGAAATTATGTCCTGGCCCAAAGCTCAGAAAAGGACTGTAGAACAAATTTTGGAGCGCATAGAAAGCATATTTGAGGTCCGCTCCGCATCAGAATTAAAAATGCTTTTTTTTTAAAAAAAAAAAGCAAGACTCTAATGAGTCACTAAGAGACTATGCTTTATCCTTGCAAGAAGCTTGGTGAGCTATAATACACATGAAACCCCAGGAGGCCAGATTTACAGACGAAGCCCTGAAAGAGCAGTTTACTGAAGTAGCTGCCACGGAAACCCTACGCAGTCAACTAAAAATGTTAGCGCTCCAGCATGCAGATAGCTCCTTCCTGGATTCAAAGAACTTGCTATTTGGATTTTAAGGAGAGAATTTCGCCCACAGGCTAAAAAAACCTGAATTATCTACTTTTGCTAGTGATACAGCAGTTCAATCATTGCATAATTTTCCAAAAAGTAACGTCCTGCTGTCGCAAGCCGCCCAAATGCAGGCTCCAAATACTAATGCTATGATAGAATTACAGAAACAGATGGCGGAGTTAGCTAGCGGACTAGCCGAGGTCTGCAAGAAATTAGAAAAGCTAGAGAGCCCGCTACTAGAAGCTACGCCCGGAACACAAATGGAATTCCCTGCTGACCGCAATAGCCAGGAATATCAAACCCCATCCGGGAGAAGATCCACCGACCGTTTTGACAAGCAGGGTAGGCCAATCTGCAGATATTGTTGTCGAGCTGGACATTTGGAAGTCAATGTTGGCGTTTAAAAGAGCAACCCCCGAGGCAGAGGACTGCCCCTCGGGAGGACAGACGGTAGGTCCCGAAAATGTTACTTGGTTCTCCAGATATGTTGGACCTCATCTGGAAGTGACCATTCGCATCAATGGAGTTCCATTTACTGCACTGTTAGACACTGGTTCCCAGGTCACCACCATAACCAAAGACACATTTGAAAGACATTGGGACCCTAACCTACTTATGCAACCTCCAGATCAGTGTTTAGATGTCATAGCCACCAATGGACAATCTGTACCAATAACAGGGTATTGGGAACCCACCATTTGTGCAGGAGAAACTCAACTTCCACAACAGGGAGTTCTGGTTGTAAATGTCCCAGAAAAGCCAGACACCTCTGTAATTCTAGGCATGAACATCCTGCGCAACTGCTATGGAGAAATGTTAGATGCTCTTTGCAAATCAGTACCCACTGCTTCACAAGAACAGCAAAGAGCCTTGCAGAGAACTATCAAAGTGTTGTCAGCGCAGCAGCAGTTCAGTAATCCTCGAGGTGAGATCTGGCGTGCCCGCATCTGTGATGTGTGTCCTGTCATTTTGCAACCCAACGCTGAAACTATGCTGTGGTGTCGTGCCTGACGAGGGATCCAAGGACAAGACTATCAGGCCCAAGTAGAATCCCTACCCATGGCAGAGCATCCTACACTTATGACCGCAAGGAGTCTTGTTACGGTATCTGCAGGAAGGGTTCCAATTCATCTGTTAAACCTAGGTGACATTGCAGTGGACCTGAAAAGGTACTATCCTGTAGGTAAATTATCCATATTTCCTACCAAGATGTAGTGAGTTCAACTAAAATAAAAGCCCATCAGGCGACTCAAGTAGTAGAGGAGGACAGTGTAGCTTCAGAAGCCCCGTAGTGATCTGACATACATGTAGGAGAGGTAACCACCCCATCTAAACAAATTGAAGAAGTACTGAAGCTTGCTCGAGACTTCCATCAAGCCTTTAGCAAACATCATATGGATTATGGTAAAGCGCTGGAGATAAAGCATGCAATCCCAATTGGTTCCCATTAAAGAGTGGTACCGACCAATTCCACCGGCAAGATATCAGCCTGTCAAAAAAACTGATACAAGAAATGAAAGATGCTGAAGTAATTCGTGAAAGTCACAGCCCTTGGGCTGCACCTTTAGTTTTGGTGAAGAAAAAAGATGGCAGTATCCGATTCTGCGTGGACTACCGCAAAATAAACAGTATTACCCATAAAGACGCTCTTTCGATGAAGAGTCCCTAACAGCTCTTGGTTTTGGCTGCATATTTCTCCACCTTAGATTTAACAAGTGGGTACTGGCAAGTGCCTATGTCGGAGGAAGATCGTGAGAAAACATTGTTTACCTCCCCAATGGGCCTCTTTGAATTCAATGACATGCCTTTCGGACTCTGCAATGCCCAGGAACTTTTCAAAGGCTAATGGAATGTTGTTTAGGCCACAAAAACTTTGAGACTGTTTTGCTTTATCTAGATGATGTCATAGTCTACTCAAAATCTTATGAGGACTACTTACAGCACCAGTCAGAAGTTCTCAGATTCTCATCAAACACGGCCTCAAAATCAAACCTTCGAAGTGTCACTTATTACAGACCCAAGTACGCTACCTAGGACATGTTGTGAGTGCTGAAGAAGTGAGACCCGGTCTGGAAAAGATCGCTGTGGTCACGAATTGGCCCACACCTACTACCTTGAAGGAAGTCCAGAGTTTCTTAGGATTTACGGGCTACTACAGATGCTTTATACCTAACTATGCCCAAATCGCTGCACCATTGCAAGAACTTTTACGTGGTCACCCAAAAAAGGAAGGAAAAAAATCTATTATTGGTCATTGGACAGAAGAGCAGGAAGTTGCCTTCCAGCATCTCAAGAAAAAGCTTACCACTCCACCAATTCTAGCTTACCCGGATTACAGCCAGCTTTTCCGTCTTTACACCGACGCCAGTCTAAAGGGGCTAGGAGCAGTCCTAAGCCAGAAGCAAGATAGAAAAGAGCGAGTAATCGCTTTTGCTAGCAGATCTCTTAAAGGAGCGGAACGGAACGATCAAAATTACAGTTCTTTTAAACTAAAGTTTCTCGCTCTCGTTGGGCCGTTACAGAGCAATTCAAGGACTATCTAGCTGCCTCTCCATTTATCGTCTACACTGACAACAATCCTCTTGTTCATTTAAGCACAGCTAGATTGGGAGCTATAGAGCAGAGATGGGCCTCAAGACTAGCTAATTACGATTTTATCATCAAGTATCGTGCTGGGAAGTCCAATGAAAATGCCGATGCCTTGTCTCGATTACCAACCTCTTCAGATCCCCTGCCAGATGAAGATCACTGGGAAAGAATTGGAGATGCCGAACTTTTATGCCCGATTTGCTTAACCAAATGTGGCCAGTGCTCTTCGGCAGGAGACTTCCGCCTCCCAGTCCCAGGAAGCCAGTCTAGACCCTCCACTAGAGAAAACTAGATGATACAAGTGCAGGCTGAAAGTAGAGTGATTGCAGAAATTTCGGAATTCCTAATCATGGGAAAACAGAGGCGATGCTGACCCTCAATTACTTCGTCTGTGAAGACAGCGAAAGTGGTTCTTTGTGAAGAAAGGGCTGCTGTATTGCAGTAGCGTGGATCCCATAACCGGTAGTCATCTCCATCAAATTGTGATCCCAAGGAGAGATGTAGACATGGTCCTCACTGCCTATCACGATCAGTCTGGTCACTTCGGAGTGCAAAAGACAGAAGCCACAGTCCGTAGGCGATTCTATTGGATTGGCATGAGGGGAGACATCGAAAAATGGTGTCAGGAATGTCACACGTGTGTGACTAGGAAAACTGTGAAAGCTGATCAGAAAGCACCACTGCATCCGATTGTGAGTCGACATCCATTAGAAATGGTAACCATTGATCATCTGAAGGTAGAGCCCAGCAGGACAGGCCATAGCTATGTCTTAACCATCACCGATCACTTCATCAAATTTGTAGTGGCCGTCCCTGTGAAGGATTTAACTGCCCAGACTATCACTGCTATCCTCTGGAAAGCCTTCTGGCTACCTTATGGATGCCCGGAGAAGATTTTGACTGATCGAGGCTCCGCCTATGAATCACAACTCTTCCAAGAATTATGCAAGTATTACAAATGTCAGAAGATCAGGACTACAGCATACCACCCACAGTGCAATGGGCTTTGCGAGAAGATGAATCAAACCATCCTGAACTTGCTAAGAGCTATTCCAGCTCACAGAAAGGCTGACTGGCCAACACTACTCCCAGAGCTCATCTATGTGTATAATAATACCCTGCAATGTTCTACTGGTTACACCCCATATTTTCTGATGTTTGAACGTCAAGGTAAACTACCCGCTGACCTTGCCCTAGGAGTGACTGTCTCTGATTAAATTAATCCTCTGCCTGCTACTGAGTGGGTGAGCGATCATCACAGATGCCTAGTGGAAGCCCAAGAAATTGTGGATACCCGTATGGAAGAAGCTCACAAAAGACAGCAGCATGATTTTGATAAACAAGCGAAAGCTACACCTTTGTGTGTAGGTGATAACTTAGATCTTGTTGAGAAACAATCATTGTACAGGAAAGCTTAATACACAATGGGAAAGACAGCCTTACATCATCCAAGATATCCCATACCCTGGGAATGATATTTATTGCATCCAGCGAGATACTCAACAACCCAAGGTTGTTCACAGGAATCAACTAAAACTTTGTAGGTCAAAAGACTTCCATCCTGATTCAACACCTGTGGACGAGTTATTTGAGTGCGAACCTTTTAAGGAGTCCAAAAGATCCCACAGTTCATCATCTCCAGAATTCGATATCAATGACTCGTTATCTTGGTGTTTTTGTCCTGTGATGCCTACCTGTGGACAAGGACAGATGATTCCTAATCAAGAGTTGATCCTTGCAAGAACAACTAGTCCCAGAACTGACCCTGCAGAGATAGATCCTGGCCCTAAGGAGGAATTTACTCTGTTTCGATGCTCTCAAAGGATCAACAAAGGTCAGTTAGCAGCTAGATATCTGGATTAAAACTTGTAGAATGAACTGTACATTTTCCCACTGTTTTTCTTCTGGAAAAGACTACTTTAATCCTCTGTTAAGCACAGAGACATTACCTGTGACTTTTTCTCAGTTTGTTAGAGAATTTTTTGGTTAATTTTTGTTGGTTCTAAAATAAAAAAAACGGTGCAGCCACGTTGATGGACTGTGTGCCCCGACCCTGCACCCAGGGACCAAAATACACATTTTACGCATTACTTTAGGACTGTTTTTATGTCTACGAGCAGGAAGATTTGCTACAAGAACAAGGTATTCTATCTCTGGAGAGACTCTAGTATTTGTGTTATTTTTTGAGTTATTTTTCTTGAGTTATGAAGAAATATTAAGTCTTCCTATTACAGTGAAACCAAGGTTTGAGTTATAAAGTTTATTGTTGCACTAAAATGCATGTTTATCGGATGTTACGATACTTTCATGATTATTTAGTGCCCCCAAGTTTGTACTGAGGGTAGAGAGAATATTGCTCTGTTTCTGGCACCTCAACATATAACTCAGCACATATTTTGCAGTCATTCGGGTTTGAACCGATATATTTACAGGTCTGCCAATTAACCTTTGACGGAACTTTATCTCGGAGTTCCGATGTGACCTATGGGGGGAAGTATTGTATGTAAACCATAGAATTGCTATAGACAGGGGGTTCTGCCCTCACTTAGCGCCCCACTGCAACTCACATGTTGCTTAGTTACCAGTCTACACCCCGTACCGAGGAGGTGTAGACGCTGGTGTCACACCCCACCGTTTGGGAATTGTGATTATAAAAGCACTTTGGTTCAAACTAGACGTTAACCTGTTGTATTATTTTATAAAATATATGGTGGAAAACGCCAGAGATGGCTCTGTTTAAACTAGGGGGTATATGTAGTGACCAGAAAAAACATTATTAAAGTATGTTATATGTCATATGGTAAGTGTGTGCTCTATTTCTTACATGATTACAATTGCGATACCGGCTCCTTGCTTTGCCTTGGTAGGAGGTAAATTATTTAATTCTATGCTGCCCTCTCCTGCCTTGTTTTGGTATTACAATTTGTAGTACTATGCTGCCCTCTGCTGCCTTAGTTTGGCATTGCAACTTGTTTTTTCTGATTTGAAACAACTGGCAGTTGGAGGTGACGTGAGACTGAAAACGAAGAGTTACGAGCGGTTCTCGTGGTGAGAGGAGGTAGGAAATTGTGGCTCCTCGATTGGGACCATCGGGGAATACAAATAGCACCCGATTCAGAGTGCCCTGCGTTTTCCAGTGACAGAGTGCTGAGACTGCACAACTGCACAGCAGATTTCCCGGATACTCTGATCAAATTATGGTCGGTTGATCCTTCGCCTACCTGCAGCACCGTTAGTCTAATGGAAATTTACTGCCATCCTCCCAAGGCCGGGACCGAGAAAAAGGTTTTGATAGTCGCAGTGAGTAAGAAAAAGTATATCTGCTACCCATGACTGTTATGTTGGAAAACATAAGAAATGTTACCAATTTTCAGTAAAGTTCAGCTTTCAAGTTTGCACAGGACCCTCGGTGTATGATTCTTTTGTCCGCGGCCTCACACCTTGCGGGCAACAACATCACTCACAGTCTCATATATCACTCATCTTCCCCCTTTATAATTGCCACCTAACCTAGGGATTGTTAGAGCCATCGGAGTCACCGTGACTGAACCATCATCCGAGATACTGGGCTCTGCATCTCACAAGGCGGTGCGACACATGTCTCCAGAAGTATGAGCTGGGAATAATGTACTAGTCACTACAACAGCAGTTTGCAATATTCATTCAGCAACATCCACTGCTGCTTGTTTCTAGAAAACACCCATGGAGGTAAAATTGACACTACATCTGTAGATAAATAACCAAGGGTTATAATTTCCAAAATGGGGGGTACTTGAGGGGGGATTCTGCTTTTCTAGCACTTAGGGACTCTTTATAAGAATCCACAAACTATTCTAGGAAATTTGCACTCCAGTACAGTCACTCCGTATGAAAAAATAGTACTGTACAGCCACATATGGGGTATTTCTACATTCAGCAGAAATTGTTGGACAAATTCTGCTGCCATTTTACCCATTTTCCAGTGTGAAAAATGTAAAACTTGGGGCTAACACACAATCTTGGTGGTAAAAATGTAAACTATTTTTTCTTCACTGCCCAATGGTAGAAAAGTTTGTGACACACCTGTGGTGTCAATATAATCACTGCACCCCTTGATGAATTCATTGAGAGGTTTAATTGGTAAAATGGGGTCACTTATGAGGGGTTCTGCTGATCTGGCACCTCAGGGGCTCTGTCAATGTAACATGGCACCCTCAAACAAGTACAGCAAAATCTGCATTGTATATGGTGCTACCTCCCTTTAGAACTTTGCACTTTGCCTCAAAAGTAGTTTTTGACCACATATGGGGTATCAGTGAACTGAGGAAAAATTGCAGAACAAACTTTGGAGTCCATTTTCTCCTTTTGTCCTTGTGAAAATACAAAATTTGTAGCAAAAAAGATTTTTCTGGGAAAAATGTGATTTTTTTTATTTTCACGGCTTAACGTTATAAAGTTCTGTGAAGCACCTGGGGGTTCAAGGTGCTCAAAACACATCTAGATAAGATCCCAAAGGGGTCTAGTTTCCAAAATGGTGTCACTAGTAAGGGGTTTCCACTGTTTAGACACATCAGGGGCGCTTCAAATGCGACATGGCGTCCGCTAATTATTCCATCAAATTTTGCATTCAAAAAGTTAAACTGCGCTCCTTCCATTCCAAGCCCTGCCGTGCACCCAAACAGTAGTATTCACCCACTATATTGGGTATCAGCATACTCAGGAAAAATTGCACATCAAATTGTATGCAGCAATTTCTCCGGTTACCCTAATGAAAATGCAAAATATGGAGCTAAAAAATATTTATTTGGGAAAAATGTGACTTTTTATTTCCACGGCTCTACATTATAAACTTCTGTGAAGCACCTGTGGGTTCAAGGTGCTCAATATACATCTAGATAAGTTACATAAGGGGTTTAGTTTCAAAAATTGTGTCTCTTGTTGGGGGTTTCCACTGTTTAGGCACATCAGGGGCTCTTCAAATGCGACATGGCATCCGCTAATTATTCTATGAAATTTTGCATTCAAAAAGTCAAATGGCGCTCCTTCCCTTCCAAGCCCTGCAGCGCACCCAAGCAGTAGTATTCACCCACATATAAAGTATCGGTGTTATCAGAAGAAATGCACAATTTATTGTAAGAAGCAATTTCTCCTGTTACCCTTATGAAAATACAAAACATGGAGCTAAAAAAGATTTATTTGGGAAAAATGTGATTTTTTTATTTCCTCGGCTCTACGTTATAAACTTCTGTGAAGCATCTGTGGGATCAAGGTGCTCAATATACATCTAGGTAAGTTAAATTAGGGGTCTAGTTTCAAAAAAGTTTTTTTTACTCTGCAACAGCTCTGAATCACGTAACCAACTGAAAAAAATAGTGTTTTTTTACTCTGCAACAGCTCAGCAAACAGAATAATTTCTGCAGCACTAAATGAGAAGGTGACACATACCTTGCTGAATCACGTTTAGCAAGTAAAAAAAAACCTGATTTTGTAAGGTCTACTCGTGCATGGAGCACAGTGGAAACAGTGCACAACACACTTCCACACTTCTATGAAATGTGCACTGCTGTCTTTGTTTGTGGACCTCACTAATGGCACAAGAAAAAAAATCTGCTGGAAGGTCGATTTCACAGCCACACAAGACATTAGCTATCTAAACTATCTTACTTATAAACAACCGCCTAGCTAACTAGCTAAAATCTATCAGCACCCAAGTCCAGCTTTTCTGTGCTGTTATACTGACATAATGGCGCTAAAACAAGATGTTCACTCTTTATATAGAAAGAGACATGTGGTGTTAACAGTCAATGGCACAAGCCATTGTGTCTGGACATTGTGGATGTTTCCTGCGCCCTGATTGGCTAGCCGGAAAGTTAGAAAAAAAATATTTACAAGCACGACGCTCCTCTGAGCCCTCCCAGTCCCTTCCCCTCATCAAACACGTTCCCCCTGCTTATCATAAGCCAACAAAATCCTAGCCAAAGTGCTAAAAATGCTTCAGTGGTAACGCAAATATTTTCCTGCACTTTTACCGAATGTTACCAATTTTTCCAGATCTTATTAAAATTTCCTCGTGTTTCCCATCACGACTCCGAATGTTCCATTTATTGAGCTGACACTTGCATGTGCTGCTCAGCACTGTCAAATTGGCGACAGCTGTACAGTCATGGTCAAAAGTTTTGAGAATGACACAAATATTAATTTTTACAAAGTCTACTGCTTCAATTTTTCTAATGGCAATTTGCATATACTCCAGAATGTTATAAAGAGTGATCAGCTTAACAGCAATTACTTGCAAAGTTAATATTTGGCTAGAAAATGAATTTTATTCCCCAAAACACATTTCAACATCATTGCAGCCCTGCCTTAAAAGGACCAGCTAACCTCTTTTCAGTGATTGCTCCATTAACAAAGGTGTGGGTGTTGATGAGGACATGGCTGGAGATCAATCTGTCATGATTAAGTAAGAATGACACCACTAGACACTTTAAAAGGAGGCTGGTGCTTGGCATCATTGTTTCTCTTCTGTTAACCATGGTTATCTCTAAAGAAACACGTGCAGTCATCATTGCAATGAACAAAAATGGCCTAACAGGGAAGAGTATCGCAGCTAGAAAGAATGCACCTCAGTCAACAATCTATCGCATCATCAAGAACTTCAAGGAGATATGCTGGAGGCGGCTTCTGAGCTGGGGCTCCCTCTGGTGGTTGCTGAGGGTAATGAACTGAGTACTGAATGGCCTTCAGCTGGCGCTGAATGGTAGGATATAAGTGGCCTGAGTTCCCAGCAGCCTTGTGGGTTATCAATTGTTCCTTCTGGTCTTGCTTGAAGCACTGCTAGTTTTCTGCTCTCCTTCAGATAAGTGTTTGCTGTTTTTTTTTTTCCTGTGTTTGATTTTCTCTGCTGGTTTGCTGCTTGCAGTGGACTGCAGCCTGTCCCCCCTTTTGGGGGTCTGGCGCTGCAATTGTGCTCCGTTTGTGTCAGCACTTTTGCTTTGCTCCTTTGTTACTTTTTATTTGCTGAATAGCGTTTTGTTACACCAGAGATCTGATTTAGGTGGATGAGATCGTGTGATCTCAGTTTTTTTGGCGATCAGAAGTGTTGGTATTTTTTGTTAGGGTTTTGTTGGATTGCAGTCAGAATTCTTTCCTGTACTTTTCTGTCTAGAGAGATTGGGCCCCAGCGTTTGCTCATTCTATTTTCTGTCTGTGTCCGTGCTTTCTTCTTGTCTAACCACCATTACATGTTTGGGGGCTTCCTATTTTCTTTTGGGATCTGCTCCGGGGCAGATAGCTTTCATCTTTCTGACTTTAGGTGTAGTTATCTCTCAGGCTGTGACGAGACGTCTAGGATCACCGTAGGAACGCTCCACGGCTACTTCTAGTTGTGTGGTTAGTTCAGGTAACTGCAATCCAATAGGTTCCAGCCTCTCTGGTGTATTACCGCTTTTGCTATTTTTTGCTATTTCTCCTCAGTTACCGAAACATAACAGAAATGTACCCCAGACCATGGAATAGTCTATGTATATGAGAACTATAATGCAGCCAATTTTTTTAGGCTTTTTTTGATGTGTTAGATATCTCAGAAATGTACCATGGAACGCGTGAAACAGTATGGCTGAGAAATTTAAGCATGAAATATTTTTTTACATTTTTTTCAGTATAAATAAATTAAAGATATGTAACCCAGACCACTGAATAGTGTATGACTGAGAAATGTAATCTACCGTATATACTCATGTATAAGCCGACCCGTGTATAAGCCGACCCCCCTAATTTTGCCACAAAAAACTGGGAAAACTTATTGACTCGCATATAAGCCTAGGGTGAAAAATGATTATGCCCGCATATGATGCTCCACAGATTATGCCCCAATATGCTGCACAGATTATGCCCAATATTCTTCAGAGATTATGCCCCCATATGCTCCAGATTATGCCCCAATATATTCCACAGATTATGCCCCGTATGATCCACAGATTATGCCCCCATATGCTACAGATTATACCCCCATATGTTCTACAGATTATGCTCCAGATTATGTCCCATATGTTCCAGATTATGCCCCATATGCTCCAGATTATGCCCCATATGTTCCACAGATTATGCCCCCATATGCTCCATATTATGCCCCCATATGTTCCACAGCTTATGCTCCCATATGCTCCAGATTAGGCCCCCATATGTTCCACATCTTATGCCCCCATATGCTCCAGATTATGCCCCTCTATTTTCCACAGCTTATGCACCCATATGCTCCAGATTATGCCCCATATGTTCCACAGATTATGCCCCCATATGCTCCATATTATGCCCCTATATGTTCCACAGCTTATGCCCCCATATGCTCCAGATTAGGCCCCCATATGTTCCACAGCTTATGCCCCCATATGCTCCAGATTATGCCCCCATATGCTCCAGATTATGCCCCATATGTTCCACAGCTTATGCCCCCATATGCTCCATATTATGCCCCCATATTCTGCACAATTATGCCCCATAGTATAGGCCTCATATGCTAAATTTCTGCTGCTGCAAAAAAAAATGACATACTCACCTCTCGTCGCTGGGGGCCAGGTGCCGGTGTCCTGAGCAGGCGGTGACAGCGGCGCGCTATAGGGGACAGATGCCAGTGTCACCGCTCGCTCAGGGCCCCGGCACCTGAGATATTTACCTGTCCCCTCTGCACCGCTGCGCTGCTCCCTCGGTCTGACTCCTCTGGCTGTGAATGATCTGGCAGGGGGCGGGGCGAGCACTAACGACGTCATCGCGCCCTCTGCCTGATCATTCACAGCCAGAGGAGTCAGACCGAGGGAGCAGCGCGCAGCGGTGGCACGGGGACAGGTAAATATAGCTATACTCACCCCTCCGCCGCGCGTCCCTGCAGCCTCTCCTCTTCTCCCGGCGCTCTCCGCAGCGCTTCAGTCCTGCAGCGGTCACGTGCTACCGCTCATTAAAGTCATGAATATGTGCATATTCATGACTTTAATGAGTGGTGCCATGTGACTGCTGCAGGAAGGAGCTGGAGATCGTGGGAGAAGCAGGGGGGCTGCAGAGACTGCGCTGGCGGAGGGGTGAGTATTATCAGACACCCCCGCTCCCCCTCCTCCGCCGATCCCCGTATATGACCTGCATATAAGCCGAGAGGGGGACTTTCAGCCCTAAAAAATGGGCTGAAAATCTCGGCTTATACATGGGTATATACGGTAGCTATTTTTTTAACACTTTCTGGAGTATTAGATATCACAGAAATATACCGCAAACCAAGTTTTTTGGAGTGCTATACCGTATTTTCCGGCGTATAAGACGACTGGGCATATAAGACGACCCCCCAACTTTTCCAGTCAAAATATAAAATCTTCTTAAAAGTGGGGGGTCTTCTTATACGCCTAGTGTCGTCTTATAGGGCGGTGCGGAGGAGGTTGTCCCAATGGCAAGGTGAGGGGGCGTCCCACAGGGAAGGTGTATATGACATACCATTACCTCCTTGCAGTGTTCTGTGCAGCTGTCTGTGCTTGGAGGGGCGGCGGCGGCTCTTGATGAGCATTGGTGGCTCATCCGGCGGCTCCTTATGCATCGTGGGGGCTCCGCCGGCGGCTCCTTATGCAGCGTTGGGGGTCTCCGCCGGCATTTCCACAGAGCCCGGAGGCCACCGCAGCTCCATTGCTACGATGCGGTGGCCTCCGGCAAAATGGCCGCTGGTGGCCGGCGCATGCTCAGATACAGATCTCGGCAAGAGATCTCGTCTCGAGATCTCGTCTCCCGAGATCTCGGAACGAGATCTGAATCTGAGCACCAGCGGCCATTTTGCCAGAGGCCACCGCATCGCAGCAATGGAGCTGCGGTGGCCTCCGGTCTCTGAGGAAATGCCGGCGGAGACCCCCAACACTGCATAAGGAGCCGCCGGCCGAGCCCCCACATGCAAAAGGAGCCTCCGGCTGAGCCACCAATGCTCATCAAGAGCCGCCGCCGCCCTCCAAGCACAGACAGCCGCACAGAGCAGCGCAAGGAGGTAATGGTACATCATATACACCTTCCCTGTGGGATGCCCCCTCACCTAGTCATTGAGACCACTCCTCCGTACCGCCCTATAAGACGATACCCGGTGTATAAGACGACCCCCGACTTTCCAGAGGATTTTCTGGGGTTAAAACGTCGTCTTATACGCCGGAAAATATGGTATATAAAAAAAATTATTCCAGAACACAAAATACTGTATGGGTAAGAAATTTAACCCAGGAAAATTTTTTAACGATTTTTTGGAGTGTTATGTAACACAGAAAAGTAACACAAATCATGTAATACTTGATGGATCAAAATACATTACATTATTTCACCCTCCCCCCCAAAAAATGCAGCTATGTATATGGCAACTGCCTGCATAGCCCTAATCACTGTCTACTGATTTTAGTCAGTCACTCTCCCAGCTCCTGCGACTCTCTCTCCCTCCCTAGACTAAATGCAGAATGTACAGTATGTGATACAAATAACAAAACAAGCGAAAAGCCTGTAGAAGGGCTATTAGCATAATGGCTCAGCTTCAGCATCAATAAATATCAACACTACAGGACACTTATTTGTTATACTGTGTACACACAGGCCTATGCAAGCACTGTTTCCCTCCAATATGAAGTTTCACAGAGCTGTGCAATGACATCAGTGTGCCGAGCTGGGCTATGCCTGTTCTTTAATAATCCCTCATGATATCACATGGCCAGCCTATCACAGTAATGCCACAACCAAGATGGCTATGGCATTACAGTGACTTGCAGGCAATCCCGCCATGCTTACTGGTTATGTAACTGTAAGGGGGACAACCAGACCACGAGTACCTGCGTGCCGGGTCCGGAACTGTTGGGGCTGCAACCCCTGTTGCATGGGGGAAGCAATAGCAAGCGGGACTCTGACCGGGGTGGGTCTAGGGGGGGAAATCACGCGATCAGGGATCTTGCCCATCCCAGTGCAGTGACAGTCGGTGAGTGGAAGTCGCATTACCAACACGCCTAATGGGTGAAGTTTAAGCAAGCAACAACTCCTGAACGATACAGCATATAATACATCCATCTACAAAATAATCATGGCCCCCCTACACTTTCAACCTGTCTCCCAAATCAATGCTTAAACATAAAAACCAAATATATTTTTGATTTTTAGGTGACAACATCAAACAAGCTGGGACACAATGACCTTCAAGCTTGACGAAATTTAACCATTGTTTTATGAACTTTTGTGGAGCAATACAAATAATGCAAAAAGATGGGGCGGATTGGCTAAAATTCCCGGCCCTCTTTAACTTAATACTTTGTTGAGTCCACCTTTGCGCATTACACTGCAAGTTACATTAGAGTGTCTCCCCATTCGTCACATCCGGGACTTGAGAGAAGATGCATGCCCATAACTCCTTGGAATCCAGTATGTGTTAGTCAGTGAGCGTGACATAGAGGGCGTATGGAACAGCAGTTGTACCGTTTGCCAGATTATATTGGATCAGGCTTGTACTTGACTTGGCCACTTGTCACCTGGCATAGATATCGTTGAATATGTGAACCATTCCATGTAGGATTTTGCTTATGTTTGAAAGATGCCTTATTGACTCATGTTGGAATACTGACTTCTAGCCAGTCTCAGAATCTATTTGCAGACTTGCAACTTGGTTTTTACTTTGCAATGCCTTATTTACCTCCATCCATATTCCCCTTAATAAAATTTAACCTTGCTTCCCTGTCCTCCTGCTGAAGAAAACAGGTACAAAATGATGCAGACACGACGTTAGTTGGACCATGTGGTAAGTAATCAGTGATTCTGGGTGATGGCTGCTGGATGTTGCTCTTCCCAACTTCAGTTCTTAATTGTTTGCCAAAATTTTTAGATTTTATTTCATCTTAAACCATATGGACCTTCTACCACATGTTTGATGCGTCTCCCAGGTGGCTTGTTGCAAACTTTAAACGACACATATTATGGATATTTTTGAAAAATGGCTTTCTTCGTGCCACTCTTCCATAAAGGCCAGATTTCTGCAGTGTATGACTGATTGTTGTCCTATGGACAGACTGTCCCACCTCAGCTGTAGATCTCTGCAGTTCATCCAGAGTGATCATGGGCCTCTTGGCTGCATTTCTGATCAGTCTTCTCCTTGTTTGAGATGAAAGTTTACAGGGGCAGCCGGGTCTTGGTAGATTTGCAGTGGTATAATACTCCTTCCATTTCAATATGATCGCTTGCACAGTGCTCCTTCTGAAGTTTAAAGTTTTGGAAATTATTTTGTATCCAAATCCGGCTTTAAACTTCTCCTCAACAGTATCACGGACTTGCCTGTTGTGTTCCTTGATCTTCATGATGCTCTCTGTGCTTCAAACAGAACCATGAGACTATCACAGAGCAGGTGCATTTATACGGAGACTTTATTACACACACATGTAGATTATATTTATCATCATTAGTCATTAAGGACAACATTGGATCATTCAGAGATCCACAATGAACTTCTGGAGTGAATTTGCAGCACTGAAAGTAAAGGGGCCGAATAATATTGCATGCCTCACTTTTCAGTTTTTGTATTTCCACAAAAATTTAAATAACCAATAAATTTCATTCAAATTCACAATTGTGTCCCACTTGTTGTTGATTCTTCACCAAAAATTAACATTTGGTATCTTTATGTTTGAAGCATGATATGTGGGAAAAGGTTGAAAAGTTCTAGTGGGCCGAATACTTTTGTAAGGCACTGTAAAGGAAAAAGAGCGCGCAAGCAGGGGGTTTTGGCGCCAACCTGAAGCAGCACGTAGCCAGGCGAGTGGCGCGCTCCGCTCTCCCCCCACCGAGTATCGGCGCTGCAACAGGCCCCTTCGTCTGCAAAGGGAGTGCTGCAGAGAGAGAATCCGGGCGTGCTGCAGCAGTCCAGAGAGAGGAGTGCTCCGTCCTGGAAGCACCAGCATCACGCAAGCCAGCGTTCAATAACCCCCATCACTAAGGATGAGCGAGTAGTGAAATACTCGGACTCGATGTACTCGTTACGAGTAGCTCCTAATACTCGGTATTCGTAACGAGTAGCGAGTCCAATGTAAGTCTATGGGAAATGAGAGTAATGGGCAGAGAATGTGTGTGGGCTGAGAATGTGTGCGGGCACGGGCTCTGCCGACCTCTGCTGGGGCTGTGTCGGGCTCTGCCGGTGGTGTGCGGGGCTGTGCCGGCCTCTGCTGGGGCTGTGCGGGGCTCTGCCGGGCTTGGGCTCTGCAGGCTGTGCGGGCATCGTCTGATGGGACTACTTGTCCCATCCAGCTATGCCTGCTACAGTGACAGTATTAGCGGATGATGGAAAGTAGTATTACCAACATCTGGCTAATGCGGTGAATGTTTAAAAAAAAAAAAAATACAGAACATACAGCATAATAAAGTACATACACATAACATACAACACATAACATAGAGAACATACTCACCGCATACACCTAATTCCCCGAAGCCCTCGTCTCCTGCAAATAATATTAAAATAATAAACCAAACTATACTCACCCTTCTGATGCAGTCCCTCTTTAAAAACGAGTGTCCCACGACGGACACAGCAGAGCCCGGCACAGCCCCACACACATGCAAACCTTCACAGGCCTTCGCACACATTCTCCACACACACATAGTCATAGCTTATGACGCTGCGCGGCCAGCCAATCACAATAATGCCACAACAAAGAAGGCCGCGGCTTTACTGTGATGGCTAACACATGCCGGGCAGGAGATCTGAATATTGGCGAGTAGTGAAATTTACTCTCTAGGATTCGAGTACCACGAGTACCGCATTACTCGCCGAGTACCGAATCCTAACGAGTGTACTCGCTCATCCCTACCCGTCACCAACCACGGGGACTTGAGAGAAAAGGTGCAGGGTGCCCAGTAACTACTAGAGAAGGTGCCGTACGCTCCATGTCCGTTAGTACAGTGCACGTGCCACATAAGAGGGGCAGGGTATGGGACAGACACTTGTACCCTGATTTTGCCAGTGTATATTTGCCGAGTCACGTTGGGCTTGTACAGGACTGTGGCCCGCACCCTTGTCAGCCACTGCAGCATATGGACTAGGGGCTCAGTTGAAGGTACTGGAGACCGACCACTGCTGCCAGAAGACGGGGCATTGTTGTCTATAGAATCCTACTGGAAAAGACACTGCGCCAGTCGTTGTCGGCACTTTCGACTTCATAGTCTGAGGAACTACTGACTTTCTAGCCAGCTACAAAAGAAATGCCGTTATTGTGTTCATTAACTCTGCATATCCTTTGCTAATTTTACTGTTTTGCCAGCCTTTAACTGTTTACCTCCATGCGTGGAGTATTCCCCTGTTAAATAAAACTGTTAACCCTTGCTCTGCCTCCTGTCCGTCACTGCATCTCGCAACCTGCTCACATAACAGGTAACAAAAATGTGGGCAGAGATTTGAGTTTAGAGATTAGAGAACCGCCCAATAGTGACCAAGTAACAAGTACATCCGAGCACCATGATTCTCGGTGATAACCGAGCATTGCTGAGCATGTTCGCTCATCCCTAGTGTTTACCTTAGTTCTTAAATTGTTTGCCTATTTTTAGAATCTTCTATCTTCATCTTTAAAACCATATGTGGACCCGTTAGAAGAATTAGCCTATATAAAGCCATCATCTGGACCTGGGACGTCTATATGGCCGAGTAGAGATATATATAAATATATGTATATACATATTTCTTTTCAACTTTATTTATACTGTCTGAATATCATTGTATAACAATGGTATATGTACTGTATACAGTATATTTCTTCTGGATTATATTATACTAGCTATGAACCCGTTCTACGCCCGGGTGGCAAGCATTTTTATTGGTATATGGTCTCCCATCCTGGTATGTGCTGCCCCCTCCTATCCTGATATGAATGGCACCCCTCATCCCTATCCTGGTATGCATGGTCCCCTCACCCACACCCAATCCTGGTATGCATGGCACCCCATTCCTCATTCTGGTATGCATGGTCCCCTCACCCCCCAATCCTGGAATGCATGGACCCCTGCCCCCCAATCCTGGCATGCATGGTACCTCCTCATCCATATCCCGGTATTCATGGTTCCCTCACCCCCAAATCCTGGTATGCATGGTCCCCTCCCCCCAATCCAAGAATGCATGGACCCTCACCCCCCAGTCCTGGAAGGCATGGTGCCCTCACCCCCAATCCTGGTTTATATGGCACTCCTTAGCTCCCAATTCTGGTATGCATGGTCCCCTCCTCCCCAAACCTGGTATGCATGGTACCCTTCTCCCCCCTATCCTGGTATGCATGGTCCCCCCTCATCCCTATCGTAGGAAGCGTGATACCCCCTCGCAGCCCAATCCTGGAATGCATGATCCCCTCATCCCCAATCCTGGTATACATGGCACCCCTTAGCTCCCAATTCTGATATGCATGGTCCCCTCATCCCCAATCCTGGTATGCATGGTACCCCTCACCCCCCTATCCTGGTATGCATGGTCCTCTCACCCCCATCCTGGTATGCATGGTCCTCTCACCCCCATCCTGGTATGCATGGTCCCCACACACCCCTATCCTGGTATGCATGGTCCCCTCATCCCCCTATCCTGGTATGCATGGTCCGCTCACCTCCAATCCTGATATGCATGGTCCCCTCACCCCCAATCCTAATATGCATGGTACCCCTCATCCCCCAATCGTGGTATGTATGGTCACCTCACCCCCCAATCCTGGTGTGCATGGTCCCCTCACCCCCCAAATCCTGGAATGCATGGTCCCCTCACCCCCAATCTTGGTATGCATGGTCTTCTCACCCTCCATCCTGGTATGCATGGACCTCTCACCACCCATCCTGGTATGCATAGTCCCCACACACCCATATCCTGGTATGCATGGTCCCCTCACCCCCCAATCCTGGTACGCAATGTCCCCTCACTCCCCAATCCTGGTATGCATGGCTCCCTCACCCCCTATCCTGAAATGCATGGTCCCCTCACCCCCCAATCCTGGTGTGCATGGTCTTCTCACCCTCCATCCTGGTATGCATGGTCCTCTCACCACCCATCCTGGTAAGCATAAACCCCACACACCCATATCCTGGTATGAATGGTCCCCTCACCCCCAATTCTGATATGCATGGTCCCCTTACACCAATCTTAATATGCATGGTCCTCTCACCCACAATCCTGGTATGCATGGCTCTCTCACCCACTATTCTGGTATGCATGGTCTCCTCACTCCCCAATCTTGGAATGCATGGTCCCCTCACCCCCCAATCCTGGTATGCATGGTCCCTCACTCCTCAATCCTGGTATGCATGGTTCCCTCACCCCCTATCCTGGAATACATGGTCCCCTCATCCCCAATCCTGGTGTGCATGGTCCCCTCACCCCCCAATCCAGGAATGCATGGTCCCCTCACCCCCAAACCTGGTATGCATGGTACCCCTCACCCCCCTATCCTGGTATGCATGGTACCCCTCATCCCCCAATCATGGTATGCATGGTCACCTCACCCCAATCTTGTATGCATGGTCCCTCACCCCCATCCTGGTATGCATGGTCCTCTCACCCCCATCCTGGTATGCATGGTCCCCACCACCCCTATCCTGGTATGCATGCTCCCCTCATCCCCCTATCCTGGTATGCATGGTCCCTCACCTCCAATCCTGATATGCATGGTCCCCTCACCCCCAATCCTAATATGCATGGTACCCCTCATCCCCCAATCGTGGTATGCATGGTCACCTCACCCCCAATCCTGGTGTGCATGGTCCCCTCACCCCCAAATCCTGGAATGCATGGTCCCCTCACCCCAATCTTGGTATGCATGGTCTTCTCACCCTCCATCCTGGTATGCATGGACCTCTCACCACCCATCCTGGTATGCATAGTCCCCACACACCCATATCCTGGTATGCATGGTCCCCTCACCCCAATCCTGATATGCATGGTCTCCTCACCCCAATCTTGGAATGCATGGTCCCCTCACCCCCAATCCTGGTACGCAATGTCCCCTCATCCCCAATCCTGGTATGCATGGCTCCCTCACCCCCTATCCTGAATGCATGGTCCCCTCACCCCCCAATCCTGGTTGCATGGTCTCCTCACCCCCCAAATCCTGGAATGCATGGTCCCCTACCCAAATCTTGGTATGCATGGTCTTCTCACCCTTCAATCCTGGTTTGCATGGTCCTCTCACCACCCATCCTGGTATGCATAGTCCCCACACACCCATATCTGGTATGCATGTTCCCCACCCCCAATCCTGATATGCATGGTCCCCTTACACCAATCTTAATATGCATGGTCCTCTCACCCCAATCCTGGTATGCATGGCTCTCTCACCCCTATTCTGGTATGCATGGTCTCCTCACTCCCCAATCTTGGAATGCATGGTCCCTCACTCCCAATCCTGGTATGCATGGTTCCCTCACCCCCTATCCTGGAATGCATGGTCCCCTCATCCCCAATCCTGGTGTGCATGGTCCCTCACCCCCCCAATCCAGGAATGAATGGTCCCCTCACCCCAACCTGGAATGCATGGTCCCCTCACCCCCCAATCCAGGTATGCATGGTCCCCTCACCTCCAATCCTGGTATGCATGATCCCTCACCCCCCAATCCTGGAATGCATGGTCCCCTCACCCCCAATCTGGTATGCATGGTCTTCTCACCCCCATCCTAGTATGCATGGTCCCTCACCACCCATCCTGGTATGCATGGTCCCCACACCCCTATCCTGGTATCATGGTCCCCTCACCCCAATCCTGATATGCATGGTCCCCTCATCCCCAAACTGGTATGCATGGTACCCTCCCCCCTATCCTGGAATACATGGTCCCCTCATCCCCAATCCTGGTATACATGGCACCCCTTAGCTCCCAATTCTGATATGCATGGTCCCCTCATCCCCAATCTGGTATGCATGGTCACCTCACCCCAATCTTGGTATGCATGGTCCTCTCACCCCCATCCTGGTATGCATGGTCCTCACCCCATCCTGGTATGCATGGTCCCCACACACCCCTATCCAGGTATGCATGGTCCCCTCATCCCCCTATCCTGGTATGCATGGTCCGCTCACCTCAATCCTGTATGCATGGTCCCCTCACCCCCAATCCTAATATGCATGGTACCCCTCATCCCCCAATCGTGGTATGCATGGTCACCTCACCCCCAATCTTGGTATGCATGGTCTCCTCACCCCCAATCTTGGAATGCATGGTCCCCTAACTCCCCAATCCTGGTACGCATGGTCCCCTCACCCCCAATCTGGTATGCATGGTCCCTCACACCCCTATCCTGGAATGCATGGTCCCCTCACCTCCCATCTGGTATGCATGGTCCCCTCACCTCATCCATGGATGCATGGTCCCTCACCCCCAATCCTGGAATGCATGGTCCCTCCTAACCCCCCAATCCAGGAATGCATGGTCCCCTCACCCCCAACCTGGAATGCATGGTCCCCTACCCCCAATCGGTATGCATGGTCCTCTCACCCCCAATCCTGGAATGCATGGTCCCCTCACCCCAATCTTGGTATGCATGGTCTCCACCCCTATCCTGGTATGCATGGTCCCCTCACCCCCAATCCTGATATGCATGGTGCCCTCATCCCCAAACCTGGTATGCATGGTACCCCTCTCCCCTCTATCCTGGTATGCATGGTCCCCCCTCATCCCTATCGTAGGAAGAGTGATACCCCTCGCACCCCAATCCTGGAATGCATGGTCCCCTCATCCCCAATCCTGGTATACATGGCACCCCTTAGCTCCCAATTCTGATATGCATGGTCCACTCATCCCCAATCCTGGTATGCATGGTACCCCTCATCCCCCAATCATGGTATGCATGGTCACCTCACCCCCAATCTTGGTATGCATGGTCCTCTCACCCCCATCCTGGTATGCATGGTTCTCTCACTCCCATCCTGGTATGCATGGACCCCACACACCCCTATCCAGGTATGCATGGTCCCCTCATCCCCCTATCCTGGTATGCATGGTCCACTCACCTCCAATCCTGATATGCATGGTCCCCTCACCCCCAATCCTAATATGCATGGTACCCCTCATTCCCCAATCGTGGTATGCATGGTCACCTCACCCCTCAATCTTGGTATGCATGGTCTCCTCACTCCGCAATCTTGGAATGCATGGTCCTCTCACCCCCCAATCCTGGTATGCATGGCTCCCTCACCCCCTATCCTGGAATGCATGGTCCCCTCACCCCCCAATCATGGTGTGCATGGTCCCCTCACCCCCAAATCCTGGAATGCATGGCCCCTCACCCCCAATCTTGGTATGCATGGTCTTCTCACCCTCCATCCTGGTATGCATGGTCCTCTCACCACCCATCCTGGTATGCATAGTCCCCACACACCCATATCCTGGTATGCATGGTCCCTTCACCCCCCCAATCCTGGTGTGCATGGTCCCCTCACTCCCCCCAATCCTGGAATGCATGGTCCCCTCACCCCCAAACCTGGAATGCATGGTCCCCTCACCCCACAATCCAGGTATGCATGGTTCCCTCACCCTCCAATCCTGGTATGCATGATCCCTTCACCCCCCAATCCTGGAATGCATGGTCCCCTCACCCCCAATCTTGGTATGCATGGTCTTCTCACCCTCCATCCTAGTATGCATGGTCGTCTCACCACCCATCCTGGTATGCATGGTCCCCATACACCACTATCCTGGTATGCATGGTCCCCTCACCCCCAATCCTGATATACATGGTCCCCTCACACCAATCTTAATATGCATGGTCCTCTCACCCCCAATCCTGGTATGCATGGCTCTCTCACCCCCCTATCCTGGTATGCATGGTCTCCTCACTCCCCAATCTTGAAATGCAAGGGTCCCCTCACCCCCCCAATCCTGGTATGCATGGTACCCTTACCCCTCAATCCTGGTATGCATGGTTCCCTCACCCCCTATCCTGGTATGCATGGTCCCCTCACCCCTCAATCCTGGTTTGCATGGTTCCCTCACCCCCAATTCTGGAATGCATGGTCCCCTCACCCCCAATCCTGGTGTGCATAGTCCCCTCACCCCCCAATCCTGGAATAAATGGTCCCCTCACCCCAATCCTGGAATGCATGGTCCCCTCTGTTAGGGTTCGAGTTCCCGCTGCTGCACAAGGGGAGTCTCGAACCAGTCCCGCTGCGGTCTCCCATTCATCTCCGGCCGCAGTGGAGCCTGCTCAGCAGAGACGTCGGTCCAAGCGTCTTGCCCACTCCACTACTGTGCAGTGACTTGCTGCTGCCTTTCCTGGATCTGCTATTATAGCCAGTGTTGGAGCAGACGTCTTTGGGACAAAGTCCTGCGTTTTCCCTTCTGAGCATGCCCAGAGTGAGATCTCTCATTGGAGATCAGGGGTCACATGCTCAGGTACTGCAGCGGCTCCTATTGGTCCGCCAGGAAGGCCCTGCGATTACTGATGTTCTGGAACAAGTTTCATTGGTCCTGGTTTCTGGCAGGTCCTGTAGCTGTTGCTATAAAAGGTAGCATGGCTGGGCCGCCATGCGCTAATATCAACCATTGTATGCTATGCGCCAGTGTGATCATGCGTATGTGTGGTTAGGGACCCGGCTGAAATAAGCCACTAGAATACCGACTTAATCGGTGAGGAGTTTGGTATGGTAGCTGGTCAGGGTCGGTGTCCTAGATGCCCTAGATTACCGGCATAACCGGTGAGGAGTTTTGATTGCCGTATTCAGGGTCTGGCGTTCAGACGCCATAGATTGCGGGTTACTCCCGCGAGGACATTAGCACATGATCACGCTTTATGTACGCTTAGCACTTAACTGTGTACCTGAGAGCCTGACAGGACACAGTGCTTTTTCTCAGCGGCCCTGTGACGTAACAGGGTTCGCTTTCTACGCTAGACAGCGCCCTAGCGTGTTTTCTTTGCGACTCAGTTGTATCTAGTGAGTGCGCACACATCGCCATATAGCGCTGCGGCTCTCTTTCTTGCGGCTCTGTGGATTAACAGAGTTCGCACTTATTGCCACAGCGCATTATGGCGTTTATGTTAGCGACTCTGCGGGACGACAGAGTCAGGGGGTCTCCAAATGCAACATGGCATCCGATCTCAATTCAGCCAATTCTGCATTGAAAATGTCAAACGGCGCTCCTTCCCTTCTGAGCTCTGCCATGCACCCAAACAGTGGTTTACCCCCACATATACAATGTTGGATTACTCAGGACAAATTGCACAACAACTTTTGTTGTCTATTTTCTCCTGTTACCCTTGTAAAAATAAAAATTTGGTTTGAAAATATCATTTTTTTTTGGATAAAATATGATTTTTTCACGGCTCTACGTTTTAACCTTCTGTGAAGCACTTGGGGTTCAAAGTTCTCACAACACATCTAGATAAGTTCCTTAGGAGGTCTAGTTTCCAAAATGGTGTCACTTGTGGGGGTTTCCACTGTTTAGGCACATCAGGGGCTCTCCAAATGCAACATGGCATCCAATCTCAATTCCAGCCAATCCTGCATTGAAAAGTCAAATGGCCCTTCCGAGCTCTGCCGTGCACCCAAATAGTGGTTTACACCCACATATTGGGTATCGGCATATTCAGGAGAAATTGCACAACAAATTTTGTGGTTCATTTTCTCTTTTAACACTTGTGAAAATAAAAAAAGTTGGTTCTAAATTAAATTTTTTGTAAAAAAAAGTTAAATGTTAATTTTTTACTTCCACATTGCTTCAGTTCCTTTGAAGCACGTAAACGGTGTTAGGGTCTGCGGAAAGCACCTAATAGATATTGTAGAGAGGTGCGTTCACAGCCCGGGGTCCACCGTGCAGCCGAAGTCCGCTGCTAGTAAGATGGCGAAAGTAGCGAACTCTGTTATCCCGCAGAGTCGCTAAAATAAACACCGTAGCGCGCTGTGGCAGTTAGTGCGAACTCTGTTAATCCCCAGAGCCGCTAACGGGAATGCCACAGCGCTATATGGCTATAAGAACGAACTCACTTAGCTTCAGTGAGCCGCAAAGTAAAACGCTATGGCGCTGAACCAGCGTTATAAAGCGAACCCTGTTGCGTCACAGAGCCGCTGAGAAAAAGACTGTGTCCTGTTAGACTCACAGGGAACACAGATGACTGCTAAGTGGACTGCAGTCTGAGGTCATGCAGTCAGAACACAAGCAACAATCTCCTCCCCGGGAGTAGCCGGTATTCTAATGGCATTTTCAGCCGAGCCATGAACACGTGCATACAATCTCCTCACCGGAGGTGCCGGTATTCTAGGGGCTTATTTCAGCCAGACCTAACCACATGCATACATGATCTCACTGGCGCAAGCACGTAACGGATTTGATACTAGTGCATGTCGGCCCAGCCATGCCACCCTTTTATAGTAACAGCTACAGGACCTGCCAGAAAAAGGACCAATGAGAAACTGTTCCAAAACACATGTAGTTTCAGGACCTTCCTGGCAGACCAATAGGAGCTGCTGCAGTACCTGAACATGTGACCCCTGATCTCCAATGAGAGATCTTACCCTGGGCATGCTCAGAAGGGGAAACACAGGACTTCGTCCTAAAGACTTCTGCTCCAGCACTGGCTATAATAGAAGATCCAGGAGGGGCAGCAGCAAGTCTCTGCACAGTATTGGAATGGGCAAGACGCTGGGACTGACGTCTCTGCTGAGCAGTCTCCACTGCGGCCAGAGACGGATGGGGGACCGCAGCTGGATTGGCTCGAGATTCCCCTTGTGCAGCATTGGGGACTCGAACCCTAACATTACCCCCCCTCCTAGGGCCCCCCTTCTCTGGGCCTCGCTGTTCTCAAAGGCAGCGATGAGCTGCGGAGCGTGAACATGCTCGGCAGGCTCCCGAGACCTATCCTCAGGCCCATAGCCCCTCCAGTCCACCAAATAAAACTTTTTGTCCCGTACCACCTTACACCCAACGATGGCGTTCACCTCATGGTCGTCCATAGACCAACCCGATGTCCCGGCAGATGACTCGGAAAACCGGGACATGAGCACGGGTTTCAGGAGGGATACGTGAAAGGTGTCGGAGATACCCAGGCGTGGTGGAAGAGCCAAACGGTATACCACAGGGTTAACCTGCTCGAGGACTTTGAAAGGACCCAGGTAGCGGGGTGCCAACTTAGTGGACTCAACTCGCAGACTAATGTTACAGGCGGAGAGCCACACCAAGTCCCTAGTAGCAAATGTTGGAGCGGGGCGCCGATGTGCGTCGGCGGAGGACCTCATCCTCTCCTTGGATGCCTGAATGGCATCCTGGGTACGGTCCCAAATGTCCCGTGCCTCCACAGCCCAGTCTGCCACCCTGGAGTCAGCGGAAGACACGGGCATGGGCACCTGAACCCAGATTGCTGACCGTAGTTTAGGAGGAATGGAGTCTATCCGGTGAAGTCAGCCACAGCATTGTTTAGTGCAAACTCAGCCCATGGTAGCAAGGATGCCCAGTCATTCTGCCTGGCTGAGACAAAATGTCGTAGATAGGTGACCAAGGTCTGGTTGGCCCTCTCTACCAACCCATTCGTCTCGGGATGATATGCTGAAGAGAGATTTAGCTCAATACTGAGTAGACGACAAAGCTCTCTCCAGAACCGAGACGCAAACTGGGGACCTCGGTCACTGACAATTTTGTCCGGCATGCCGTGCAGACGGAAGATGTGCCTAACGAACAATGCTGCCAGAGCCCGTGCAGCGGCACCAGATGTACCATTTTGGAAAAATGGTCGGTGATTACCCAAATGATGGTGCAACCCCGAGACTTGGGTAAGCCCAGCACAAAGTCCATCCCAACCATCTCCCAGGGTCTGTCTGCCCCGGCAAATGGTAAAGTAACCCAGCTGGCCGTTGTCGGAGAGACTTATTTTTGGCGCAGGAGACACACGCCCGAACATAGTCCCCAACGTCACGGACCATATGCGGCCACCAGTATGTCCTCGCCAGCAACTCAGATGTCCTCTCTGCCCCAAAGTGTCCACCCACCCTGGACGAATGTGCCCAAGAGAGTACCTCCGGTCGCAAATTGATGGGCACAAAAGTCTTGCCCTAGGGCACAGACTCTAGCGAAACGGGGGCCACTGTTCTCAGGCTCTCTGTGGGGACAATAAGCCGAGGCTCCTCCTCCTCAGAGGACACCACAGAGCGAGAGAGAGCGTCGGCATGGATGTTCTTCTCTCCCGAGAGAAAATGTAGGGTGAAGTGAAACCGGGAGAAGAACAAGGACCATCTGGCCTGGCGAGAATTAATCCGCTGGGCTGTCTGAAGATATACCAAATTCTTGTGGTCGGTGAAGACTTGGAAGGGAAAGCGAGCCCCCTCCAACAGATGTCTCCACTCAGAGAAAGCCAACTTCATTGTTAGCAACTCCCTGTCCCCGATGGAATAATTCCTCTCTGCTGGTGTGAAGGTCTTGGAGAAGAAGAAGCAAGGATCCTTCCGACCTTGAGCATCATTTTGAAAGAGGACTTCTCCAGCACCAACGGATGAGGCATCAACCTCCAATATAAATGGCTTATCAACATCAGGGTGGAGTAGGATGGGAGCGCTAGCAAAATGAGACTTAAATGAGGTGAAAGCTTTGGAGACTTCTTCGGACCACAATTTGGGATTTGCTCCCTTCTTGGTGAGGGCTACCAAGGGAGCTACCAAAGTTGAGAAATGGGGAATGAACTGGCCATAATAATTAATGAACCCCATAATGCGCTGCACCGCTTTAAGGGAATGGGGTTCTTGCCAGTCCATCACAGCCTGTAATTTGGCAGGATCCACAGCCAATCCCTGGGCGGAGATGATATAGCCCAGGAATGGTAAAGACTCCTGCTCAAACACGCATTTCTCCAACTTTGCATAAAGGGAATTTGCCCGCAAGAGGTCGAAGACTCTGCAGACATCTTTCCGGTGGGAGTCAATATCTGGAGAGATGAGAATATCATCCAGATAGACCACGACCGAGGTGGAAAGCATATCCCGGAAGATGTCATTGACAAAGTCTTGGAAAACGGCTGGGGCATTACAGAGCCCGAAGGGCATCACCAGATATTCATAGTGCCCATCCCTGGTATTAAAAGCCGTCTTCCACTCGTCCCCCTCGCGGATGCGAATCAGGTTGTAAGCACCCCGCAGGTCTAATTTGGTAAATATCCTTGCTCCCCGGAGCCTATCAAAGAGCTCAGAAATGAAAGGCAGTGGGTATTTATTCTTAATGGTAACGGCGTTAAGACCCCTGTAATCTATGCAGGGACGTAATTCTCCGTTCTTTTGCACAATGAAGAACCCTGCTCCAGCAGGTGACACTGACTTCATAATGAACCCTCTTGCCAGATTTTCCTGAATGTATTGGGACATAGCCTCCGTCTCTGGGAGAGAGAGAGGATTGACCCTTCCCCAGGGAGGTTCTGCTCCAGGCAAGAGGTCAATAGGAAAGTCATAGGGGCGGTGAGGCGGAAGAGTCTCCGCAGCCTTTTTGGAGAACACGTCTACATAGGACCAATAGCACTTGGGCAGGGAAGTGAGATCTGCGGGTATCCCTGTAGTAGCAACCTGAACACACTCCCTCACACATCTACCTCTACAAGACTCACTCCAACCCCGTATCTTCCCAGAGGACCACTCAATATGTGGGAGAGTGAAGACGAAGCCAGGGTACTCCCAGCAGTGCCTCATCTATACCCTCAGGAAGGACAAGGAAAGAAATAATCTCCTGATGGGAAGGAGACATAGCTAATGTGAGAGGGATTGTCTGATGTGTGATCTTTGAGGGCAGTATGGAGCATTTCACCACTCGAATAGTCACCGGTTTGGCGAGCATCACCAGAGGTATTGTGTGGTGGAGAGCAAAAGCAGAGGACATAAAGTTCCCCTCTGCTCCAGAATCCACACAAAGCTCAACTGTTAGAGTGGATGGACCAAAAGAGATTGTCCCTTTAAAGGACAGCTTGGAGGCGAATGCTGCTGACTCTAGTGAACCTCCTCCCATGGTCACTAGACGCGATCGTGTTCCCGATCGCTGGGGACATCTATTGGCATAATGTCCTAACTGCTGACAATTGTTACAAACCACTGGCCGAGACTTAGGTCCCGTTCGAACAACCTCCATGACCTCCGGGGAGTCGGGCGCCTGAATTGGAGATTCTAAAGGTTTGGCAAAGGTGGGAGCTAGCCGAAACCTCCGTCTACACTGGGCCCGCTCCAACCTCCGCTCGTGAAAGCGAAGGTCGATGCGGGTAGATATGGAGATAAGCTTCTCCAGTGAGGTAGGAATCTCCCTGGTGGCCAAGGCATCCTTTACATGGTCTGCCAGACCTCTCCAGTATACCGGTATAAGGACCTTATCCGGCCACTCTAACTCGGAGGCCAGAGTTCGAAATTGGACTGAAAACTGACTGACCAAGCTCGAACCCTGTGACATTGCCAGCAGTTGGAGCGCTGAATCGTGGGTGACCTGAGGGCCTAAAAAGACTTTTTTAAGAGCCTCCAGAAACCGAAGAACACTCCGCACCAAGCGATCGTCACGCTCCCATAGCGGCGTTGCCCATTCCAAATCTCTGCCCGACAGAAGTAACACTATGAAACCCACTTGTGATCGCTATGTGAAAAACGTGCGGCCAGAAGCTCGAGTTGTTGTATAGAGCACTGACTCACAAATCCCTTACAATGTTTGCTGTCGCCAGAAAACTTGTCTGGAAGCGGAAGATGGGACAAGGTCGGAGCAGAGGTGTTGGAGGACAAACTGGCTGCTGCTGTGCTAGCAGCCTGAACAGCGACTCCGGTCACATCCACAGCTGAGGTTGTGCGCTCGAGAGCCGCTCGAGAGCCGCCAACCTACCCTCCAGCTGCTGGATGAACTGCCATAGGCGCTGGTCGTCCGCCATTTTACTAGCCAGACCCTGGTGCTAGAATTCTGTTAGGGTCTGCGGAACGCACCTAATAGATATTGTAGATAGGTGCGATCGCAGCCCGGGGTCCACCGTGCAGGCGAAGCCCGCTGCTAGTAAGATGGCGAAAGTATCCCACAGAGTCGCTAAAATAAACGCCGTAGCGTGCTGTGGCAGTTAGTGCGAACTCTGTTAATCCCCAGAGCCGCTAACGGGAATGCCAAAGCGCTATATGGCGATAAGTACAAACTCACTTAGCTTCAGTGAGCCGCAAAGTAAAACGCTATGGCGCTGAACCAGCGTTATAAAGTGAACCCTGTTGCATCACAGAGCCGCTGAGAAAAAGACTGTGTCCTGTTGGACTCACAGGGAACACAGATGACTGCTAAGCGGATTGCAGTCTGAGGTCATGCAGTCAGAACACAAGCAACAATCTCCTCACCGGAGTAGCCGGTATTCTAATGGCATTTTCAGCCGAGCCCTGAACACGTGCATACAATCTCCTCACCGGAGGTGCCGGTATTCTAGGGGCTTATTTCAGCCAGACCTAACCACATGCATACATGACCTCACTGGCGCAAACACGTAACAGATTTGATACTAGCGCATGGCGGCCCAGCCATGCCACCCTTTTATAGTAACAGCTACAGGACCTGCCAGAAAAAGGACCAATGAGAAACTGTTCCAAAACACATGTAGTTTCAGGACCTTCCTGGCAGACCAATAGGAGCTGCTGCAGGACCTGAACATGTGACCCCTAATCTTCAATGAGAGATCTTACCCTGGGCATGCTCAGAAGGGGAAAAGCAGGACTTCGTCCTAAAGACGTCTGCTCCAGCACTGGCTATAATAGAAGATCCAGGAGGGGCAGCAGCAAGTCTCTGCACAGTATTGGAATGGGCAAGACCCTGGGACCGACGTCTCTGCTGAACAGGCTCCACTGCGGCCGGAGACGGATGGGGGACCGCAGCGGCAATGGCTCGAGATTCCCCTTGTGCAGCATTGGGAACTCAAACCCTAACAAAGGGTTAATTAACTTCTTGAATGTGGTTTTGAGCACCTTGAGGGGTCCAGTTTTTAGAATGGTGTCACTTTTGGGTATTTTCTGTCATGTAGACCCCTTAACCCCTTTATTCCATCAGACGTACTATTCCGTCCATGTGACCCTGGACCTAATTCCCATGGACGGAATAGTACGTCATGGGCGATCAGCTGCGCTCCCGGGGGAGCGCAGCTGATCGCGGCCGAGTGTCAGCTGTTTATCACAGCTGACACCCAGCACTATGTGTCAGGAGTGGTCACGGACCGCTCCCGGCACATTAACCCCTGGCACACCGCAATCAAACATGATCGTGGTGAACAGGGGGCACAGGGGAGGATCGCGCAGGGAGGGGGCTCCCTGCGCGCTCCCCTGAGACCCTCAGAGCAGCGTGATGTGTCGCGCTGTTCCAAGGGTCCGTCCTCCCTCCAGGTCCCCGGATCCAAGATGGCGCCGGGGTCCTGCAGGGAGGCGGCTTCCTCAGTGCCTGCTGAGAGCAGGAGCTGAGGAAGCCTGCAGCGATGCCAGAGCGATCGCTGGTGTGACAGAGTGCTGTGCACACTGTCACACCAGCGATCTGTTAAAATACTGTGATGTCCCACCCTGGGACAAAGTAAAAAAGTTAAAAAAAACAAAAATAAAAAGTGGTAAAAAAAATCATAAAAAAAAAATATATATATATTCCCCAATAAATTCATTTCTTCTTGTAAATAAAAAAAAACAAAACAATAAAAGTACACATATTTGATATTGCCGCGTCCGTAACGACCCCCCCTATAAAACTGTCCCACTAGTTAACCCCTTTAGTGAACCCTTAAAAAAAAAAAAAACTAAGCAAAAAATCAATGCTTTATCATCATACCGCCGAACAAAAAGTGGAATAACACGTGATCAAAAAGACCGATATAAATAAACATGGTACCGCTGAAAACGTCATCTTGTCCCGCAAAAAACGACCATCATACAGCATCATGAGCGAAAAAATAAAAAAGTTATAGCTCGCAGAATAAAGTGATGCAAAAATAATTATTTTTAATATAAAATTGTTTTTATTCTATAAAAGCGCCAAAACATAAAAAATGATATAAATGAGGTATCGCCGTAATCATACTGACCCGAAGAATAAAACTTTGTTATCAATTTTACCACACGCGGAACGATATAAACGCCTCCCCCAAAGAAATTCATGAATTTCTGATTTTTGTTCATTCTAACCTCCCAAAAATCGAAATAAAAAGCGATCAAAAAATGTCACGTGGTCATAAATGGTACCAATAAAAACGTCAACTCGTACAGCAAAAAATAAGACCTCACATGACTCTGAGGGCCAAAATATGCAAAAATTATAGCTCTCAAAAAGTGGTGATGCAAAAAACTACTTTTTGCAATAAAAAGCGTCTTTTAGCGTGACAGCTGCCAATCATAAAAACCCGCTATAAATAGTAAATCAAACCCCCCCTTTATCACCTCTTAGTTAGGGAAAAATAATAAAATTAAAAAAATGTATTTATTTCCATTTTCCCATTAGGGTTAGGGTTGCGGCAAAAGTTAGGGTTAGGGTTGGCGCTAACGTTAGGATTAGGGTTAGGGTTGGGATTAGGGTTAGGGGTGTGTTAGGGTTAGGTTTGTGGTTAGGGTTGGGACTAGGGTTAGGGGTGTGTTGGGGTTAGGGTTGGAGTTAGAATTGGGGGGTTTCTGCTGTTTAGGCACATCAGGGGTTCTCCAAATTTGACATGGCGTCTGATCTCAATTCCAGCCAATTCTGCGTTGAAAAAGTCAAACGGTGCTCCTTCACTTCTGAGCTCTCCCATGCGCCCAAACAGTAGTTTACCCCGCATATGGGGTATCAGCGTACTCTGGACCCCAAGAGTTATTGTGCAATTTGTCCTATTTCTTCTGTTACCCTTGGGAAAATAAAAAACTGGGGGCGAAAAAATCATTTTTGTAAAAAAAAAAAGATTTTTTATTTTTACAGCTGTACATTATAAACTTCTGTGAAGCACTTCGGGGTTCAAAGTGCTCAAACACTTCTAGATAAGTTCCTTGTGGGGTCTATTTTCCAAAATGGGGTCACTTGTGGGGGGTTTCCACTGTTTAGGCACATCAGGGCTCTCCAAATGCGACATGACGCCCCCAGACCATTCCATCAAAGTCTGCAATCCAAAACGTCATTACTTCCCTTCCGAGCCCAGACGTGCACCCATACAGTAGTTTTCTCACACATATTGGGTATCAGCGTACTCAGGAGAAATTGGACAACAAATTTTGGGGTCCAATTTCTCCTGTTACCCTTGTGAAAATAAAATATTGGGGGCGAAAAAATCATTTTTGTAAAAAAAAAAAGGATTTTTTATTTTTACGGCTGTACGTTATAAACTTCTGTGAAGCACTTTGGGGTTCAAAGTGCTCACCACACATCTAGATAAGTTCCTTGTGGGGTCTATTTTCCAAAATAGGGTCACTTGTGGGGGTTTCCACTGTTTAGGTGCATCAGGGGCTCTTCAAATGCAACATGACGCCCCCAGACCATTCCATCAAAGTCTGCAATCCAAAACGTCACTACTTCCCTTCCGAGCCCCGACGTGCGCCCATACAGTAGTTTACTCCCACATATTGGGTATCAGCGTACTCAGGACAAATTGCACAACAACTTTTGGGGTCCAATTTCTCCTGTTACGCTTGTGAAAATAAAATATTGGGGCAAAAAAATAATTTTTGTAAAAAAAAAAAAAGATTTTTTATTTTACAGCTGTACGTTATAAACTTCTGTGAAGCACTTCGGCATTCAAAGTGCTCACCACACATCTAGATGAGTTCCTTGAGGGATCTAGTTTCCAAAATTGTGTCATTTGTCGGAGGTTTCCACTGTTTAGGCTGATCAGGAGCTCTCCAAACACGACATGGCATCCAGCCAATTCTGCGTTGAAAAAGTCAAACGGCGCTCCTTCCCTTCCAAACTCTACCATGCACCCAAACAGTGGTTTACCCCCACATATGGGATATCAGCGTACTCAGGACAAATTGCACAATAACTTTTGGAGTCTTGTTACCCTTGGGAAAATAAAAATTGGGGTGAAAAATCAATTTTGTGGAAAAAATATGATTTTTTAATTTTACGGCTCTACGTTATAAACTTGTGTGAAGCACTTGGGGGTTCAAATTGCTCACCAAAGATCTAGATAAGTTCCTTAGGGGGTCTAGTTTCCCAAATGGGGTCAGTTGTGGGGGGTTTCCACTGTTTAGGCACATCAGGGGCTCTCCAAATGCAACATGGCGTCCAATCTCAATTCCAGCCAATTTTGGTTGGAAAAAGTCAAATGGTGCTCCTTCCATTCCGAGCTCTGCCATGCCCCAAACAGTGGTTCCCCCCACATATTTGGTATCAGCGTACTCAGGACAAATTGGAAAACAACTTTTGAGGTCCAATTTCTCCTGTTACCTATGGTAAAATAAATAATTAGTGACTAAGAGATAATTTTTGTGGGAAAAAAATAGGATTTTTTATTTTCATGCCCGGGCATTATAAACTTGTGTGAAGCACTTGGGGGTTCTAAGTGCTCACCAAAGATCTAGATAAGTTCCTTAGGGGGTCTAGTTTCCAAAATGGGGTCACTTGTGGGGGGTTTCCACTGTTTAGGCTCATCTGGGGCACTACAAACGGAACATGACCCCCATTAATGTTTGCATTCCAAAACGTTACTGCTTCCTTTCCAAGCCCTGCCGTGCGCCCAAACAGTTTCCCCCCCCCACATATGGGGTATCAGCATACTCAGGACAAATTGGACAACAACTTTTGGGGTCCAATTTCCTTGGGAAAAATCCAAAATTTGGGACTAAAAAATCATTTTTGTGGAAAATTGTTTTTTTTTTTCACACCCAGGCATTATAAACTTTTGTGAAACACTTTGGGGTTCAAAGTGCTCACAACAGATCTACATAAGTTCCTTAGGGGGTCTAGTTTCCAAAATGGTGTCACTTGTGGGGGGTTTCCACTGTTTAGGCGCATCAAGGGCTCTCCAAACGCGACATGGCTTCCAATCTCGACTCCAGCCAATTTTAGTTTGAAAAAGTCAAACGGCGCTCCTTCCCTTACGAGCTCTGCCGTGTGCCCAAACAGTGGTTTTCCCCCACATATAGGGTATTGGCGTACTCAGGAGAAATTGCACAACAACTTTATCTGCCCATTTTCTTCTTTTACCCTTGTGAAAATAAAAAAAAGTTTGTAAAAGGTCATTTTTGTGGCTAAAAAGTTAAATATTCATTTTTTCCTTCCACGTTGCTTCAGCTCCTGTGAAGCACTTGAAGGGTTATTAAACTTCTTGAATGTGGTTTTGAGTACCTTGAGGGGTGCAGTTTTTAGAATGGTGTCACTTTTGGGTATTTTCTGCTATATAGACCCGTCAAAGTGACTTCAAATGTGAGGTGGTGCCTAAAAAAATGGCTTTGTAAATTTTGTTGTAAAAATGAGAAATCACTGGTCAACTTTTAACCCTTATAATTTCCTAACTAAAAAAAATTTTTATTCCAAAATTGTGCTGATCTAAAGTAGACGTGGGAAATGTTATTTCTTAACTATTTTGTGTGACATATTTCTCTGTTTTAAGGGAAAAAAAATTCAAAGTTTGAAAATTGCAAAATTTTCAAAATTTTTGCCATATTTGCATTTTTTTCAAAAATAAATGCAAGGTATATCGAAGAAATTTTACCACTAACGTGAAGTACAATATGTCACGAGAAAACAATCTCAGAATCGCGAAGATCCGTTGAAGCGTTCCAGAGTTATAACCTCATAAAGAGACAGTGGTCAGAATTGTAAAAATTGGCCCGGTCATTAACGTGCAAACCACCCTTGGGGGTGAAGGGGTTAAAGTGACTTTAAATGTGATGTGGTCCCTAAAACAATGGTTTTGTAAAAATGAGAAATTGCTAGTCAACTTTTAACCTTTATAACTTCCTAACAAAAAAAAAATGTTTCCAAAATTGAGCTGATGTAAAGTAGACATGTGGGAAATGTTATTTATTAAGTAATTTGTGTGACATATCTCTCTGATTTAAGGGCATAAAAATTTAAAGATTGAAAATTGCAAAATTGTAAAATTTTTTGCCATATTTTCATTTTTTCAGAAATAAACACAAGCCATATTGAAGAAATTTTACCACTAGCATGAAGTACAATATGTCACGAAAAAACATTCTCAGAATCAGTGGGATCTGTTAAAGAGTTCCAGAGCTATAGCCTCATAAAATGACAGTGGTCAGAATTGTAAAAATTGGCCTGGTCATTAAGCTGCAAAATGGCCCTGTCACTAAGTGGTTAAAGTACATTTCCAAGTCCTCTTATACCCCATGCAATGCTCCTCAGGAATTTAAAAATACAAATAGCCTCTTTAAAGAGGAAGTGGACTTGAACTATAGTGCCATCTATTGGAAGTAGCAATCCTAAAAGTCAATATCAACTCTTTAACGAGCCTTTCCATATGACTTAGAATAAAATCCAAATCAGAATCTCAACTTGAGACAAATGTTTCGGGGTGTTGCCACTCCTCATTGCAAAGCATGAGATCTAATTTGGCTTTATTCGAGGCCTGTAACTGGGTTCCAAAGGGTAACATCTCCTCTTGTGGAGAGTGATATGCATGAGATGCCAGTGTAAGGAGACTTATAGGCTATGCAATACTCTTCTGCAATGTACTTGTCACACAAGATGGCAAGTTTTTTAAAAGGGTGGCTGACTTACTCCCAACCCTCTTACAAACTTAGGATGTTTCTTCAAGAAATGATGAGAGAATACATGGCGAAATTTTTATTTAGTTTTCACATTAATAGATTATCTCCTGAAAAAAAATGTGAATTTCCACACACTTCATGCTTTGCAAAGCGTGCAATATCCACTGACAACTTAAACCAACATGAATTCATAGGGCAAGTCAATGCACACTATAGACGTTCTCAAAATTTCATGAAAACTTATCTATAATTCTATTACTATAACATGCAAAGGATTTTTTATACACAAACCTGCATCAAAAAGTTGCAGTTTCACAAATATTCTGCAGTACAGTTTAGAAATCATGCAGTGCTGTTCTGCTTTGTGCTTGAATTGAAATGTGTGTATTCTCAAAAAATGAGAAATAATATTGGCTTTTCACATGACCAGTTATTCTTAAAGCAATTCCACTCAGACAAGACACATGGTTAATTCTGTTTATTAAACTGTTTAATGTCTTTAGCAGACTGCATTGTAATTAACTCAACTATTTAAACACCAACTTCATTTGTTAAGCCACAATGTATTGTTGATGAACTGTCACTGCTAATCAATGAGTTTAAATTATTAAAGAACCTGTACTGACAATTCCATTTCTAAATAAATATGGAGCTTAGTAGTAATTGTAATATTTTACCAGTGTTTCACAGAACCATACATAATATAACTGAGCAGTTTACAAGGCTTATTGCAGCAATCCAAGTATACATTTCAAATATATTTATTCACTTACTGCCAAAGTGTAACGACTCAGTTGCTGGGTGTCCTAATACCAGGGGCTCCTTCCCTAGGATGCTTGAAGAGATAAGGAAAGGTGAAATGTACAAAGAAAAATGAATGATGTCTCCAATGAAACATTACAGTGGCAGTGTCCTTATGTGGGGCTGCATGGGTTCTGCTTGTGTCTGGGAGCTACATTTCATTGATGGTTTCAGAAATTCACAAATGTTTAGCTCTGTATTGAAAGAGAAGATGTTGCCATCACTCCATGCCCTTGGTAAATGTGCACTTTTCCTACATGACAATGATCTAAAACCCACATCTAAGGCCACTGTTGCATTTCTGTAGAAAACAGGGTGTTTCTGTTACAAGAATCTCCTGATCTGAACCCAACCGAAGACCTATGGGGAATTCTGAAGAGCCAAGATGAATATCACTTTTCATCCTTCATACAGGCTGTAAAAGAAGTTGTTCTCGAAGAGTGAAAAATATAAATGATGCAATATGTGGCCAATTTGTATTACTCTATGCCTAGGAGACTTTTTTTTTTCTAAAAATCATGAAAGTCATACAAAATAATAGTTAAAGTAATTTTGATATGGTTGCATACATTTTTGCATCAACCAATTTGAGTAAAAGTGAAGATTTTGTAATGAAGTTATGTTATTAACCTTACTTTCATGTAATAGCTAAAGATGTGCAAACCCGTGTATGTCAGTATTCGGATGCTTCTGGTGGACTTTTTTTAAACCCCTTTACCCCCAAGGGTGGTTTGCACGTTAAAGACCAGGCCAATTTTTACAATTCTGACCACTGTCTCTTTATGAGGTTATAACTCTGGAACGCTTTAACGGATCTTCGCAATTCTGAGACTGTTTTCTCGTGACATATTGTACTTCACGTTAGTGGTAAAAGTTCTTCGATATACAGTACAGACCAAAAGTTTGGACACACCTTCTCATTCAAAGATTTTTCTGTATTTTCATGACTTTGAAAATTGTACATTCACACTGAAAGCATCAAAACTATGAATTAACACATGTGGAATTATATACTTAACAAAAAAGTGTGGAACAACTGAAAATATGTCTTATATTCTAGGTTCTTCAAAGTAGCCACCTTTCATAGTTTTGATGCCTTCAGTGTGAATGTACAATTTTCATAGTCATGAAAATACAGAAAAATCTTTGAATGAGAAGGTGTGTCCAAACTTTGGTCTGTACTGTATATATATGTTATTTACAGTACAGACCAAAAGTTTGGACACACCTTCTCATTCAAAGATTTTTCTGTATTTTCATGACTATGAAAATTGTAGAATCACACTGAAGGCATCAAAACTATTAATTAACGCATGTGGAATTATATATTACACTTTACAAAAAAGTGTGAAACAACTGAAAATATGTCTTATGTTCTAGGTTCTTCAAAGTAGCCACCTTTTGCTTTGATTACTGAATTACGCAATTACGCAATTACGCAAAAAAGGTGAACGGATGGACTCTACATGCCTGGTTCCCACCGTGAAGCATTGAGGAGGTGGTGTGATGGCTTGGGGGTGCTTTGCTGGTGACTATGTTGGGGATTTATTCAAAATTGAAGCGGTGAGCGGTCCAGCTCACTCCAAACCATCTCGATTGGGTTCAGGTCTGGTGACTGTGGAGGCCAGGTCATCTGGCGTAGCACCCCATCACTCTCCTTCTTGGTCAAATAGCCCTTACACAGTCTGGAGGTGTGTTTGAGGTCATTGTCCTGTTGAAAAATAAATTATGGTCCAACTAAACACAAACCGGATGGAATAGCATGCTGCTGCAAGATGCTGTGGTAGCCATGCTGCTTCAGTATGCCTTCAATTTTGAATAAATCCCCATCAGTGTCACCAGCAAAGCACCCCCACACCATCACACCTTCTCCTCCATGCTTCTCGGTGGGACCCAGACCTGCAGAGTCCATCCTTTCACCTTTTCTGCGCGCAAAGCAGTAATCAAAGCAAAAGGTGGCTACTTTGAAGAACTTAGAATGTAAGACATATTTTCAGTTGTTTCACACTTTTTTGTAAAGTGTATTGTATAATTCCACATGTGTTACTTCACAGTTTTGATGCCTTCAGTGTGATTCTACAATTTAAATAGTCATGAAAATACAGAAAAATCTTTGAATGAGAAGGTGTGTCCAAACTTTTGGTCTGTACTGTATATATATATATATATATATATATATATATATTTATTTTTTTCATTAACCCCTTTATTCCTTCAGACATACTATTCCGTCCATGTGACCCTGGACCTAATTCCCATGGACAGAATAGTACGTCATGGGCGATCAGCTGCGCTCCCGGGGGCGAGCTAATCGCCGCCGGGTGTCAGCTGTTTATCACAGCTGACACCCAGCACTATGTGTCAGGAGCGGTCACGGACCGCTCCTGGCACATTAACCCCTGGCACACCGCGATCAAACATGATCGGGGGCACAGGGGAGGATAAATTCATTTCTTCCTGTAAATAAAAAAAAACAAAACAATAAAAGTACACACATTTGGCATCGCCGCATCCGTAACGACCCCCCTATAAAACTGTCCCACTAGTTAACCCCTTAAGTGAACCCCTTAAAAAAAAAAAAAACTAAGCAAAAAATCAATGCTTTATCATCATACTGCCGAACAAAAAGTGGAATAACACGCGAACAAAAAGACCAATATAAATAAACATGGTACCGCTGAAAACGTCATCTTGTCCCGCAAAAAACGAGCCATCATACAGCATCATCAGCAAAAAAATAAAAAGTTATAGCTCGCAGAATAAAGCGATGCAAAAATAATAATTTTTTATATAAAATTGTTTTTATTCTATAAAAGCGCCAAAACATAAAAAAATGATATAATTGAGGTATCACTGTAATCGTACTGACCCGAAGAATAAAACTGCTTGATCAATTTTACCACACGCGGAACTGTATAAACGCCTCCCCCAAAAGAAATTCATGAATTGCTGATTTTTGTTCATTCTAACCTCCCAAAAATCGAAATAAAAAGCGATCAAAAAATGTCACGTGGTCATAAATGGTACCAATAAAAATGTCACCTCGTCCCGCAAAAAATAAGACCTCACATGACTCTGTGGGCCAAAATATGCAAAAATTATAGCTCTCAAAATGTGGTGATGCAAAAAACTACCTTTTGCAATAAAAAGCGTTTTTTAGCGTGACAGCTGCCAATCACAAAAACCCGCTATAAATAGTAAATCAAACTCCCTTTATCACCCCCTTAGTTAGGGAAAAATAATAAAAATTAAAAAATGTATTTATTTCCATTTTCCCATTAGGGTTAGGGTTAGGGTTGCGGCTAAAGTTAGGGTTAGGGTTGGCGCTAACGTTTGGATTAGGGTTAGGGTTGGGATTAGGGGTGTGTTAGGGTTAGGTTTGTGGTTAGGGTTGGGACTAGGGTTAGGGGTGTGTTGGGGTTAGGGTTGGAGTTAGAATTGGGGGGTTTCTGCTGTTTAGGCACATCAGGGGCTCTCCAAATGTGACATGGCGTCTGATCTCAATTCCAGCCAATTCTGCGTTGAAAAAGTCAAACGGTGCTCCTTCACTTCTGAGCTCTGCCATGCGCCCAAACAGTAGTTTACCCCCGCATATGAGGTATCAGCGTACTCTGGACCACAAGAGTTATTGTGCAATTTGTCCTATTTCTTCTGTTACCCTTGGGAAAATAAAAAACTGGGGGCGACAAAATCATTTTTGTAAAAAAAAAATGATTTTTTTGTTTTTACGGCTGTATGTTATAAATTTTCTGTGAAGCACTTGGGGCTTCATAGCGCTCACCACACTTCTAGATAAGCTCCTTGTGGGGTCTATTTTCCAAAATGGGGTCACTTGTGGGGGGTTTCCACTGTTTAGGCGCATCAGGGGCTCTCCAAAGGCGACATGACGCCCCTAGACCATTCCATCAAAGTCTGCAATCCAAAACGTCACTACTTCCCTTCCGAGCCCCGACGTGCGCTCATACAGTAGTTTACTTCCACATATTGGGTATCAGCGTACTCAGGACAAATTGGACAACAACTTTTGGGGTCCAATTTCTCCTGTTACCCTTGTGAAAATAAAATATTGGGGGCGAAAAATCATTTTTGGAAAAAAAAAAAGATTTTTTTATTTTACGGCTGTACGTTATAAACTTCTGTGAAGCACTTTGGGGTTCAAAGTGCTCACCACATATCTAGATAAGTTCCTTTAGGGGTCTAGTTTCCAAAATGGTGTCATTTGTGGGGGGTTTCCACTGTTTAGGCAGATCAGGAGCTCTCCAAACACGACATGGCATCCAGCCAATTCTGCGTTGAAAAAGTCAAACGGCGCTCATTCCCTTCCAAACTCTGCCATGCACCCAAACAGTGGTTTACCCCCACATATAGGGTATCAGCGTACTCAGGACAAATTGCACAATAACTTTTGGAGTCTTGTTACCCTTGGGAAAATAAAAATTGGGGTGAAAAGATCAATTTTGTGGAAAAAATATGATTTTTTAATTTTACGGCTCTACGTTATAAACTTGTGTGAAGCACTTGGGTGTTCAAATTGCTCACCAAAGATCTAGATAAGTTCCTTAGGGGGTCTAGTTTCCCAAATGGGGGGTTTCCACTATTTAGGCACATCAGGGACTCTCCAAATGCAACATGGCGTCCAATTTCAATTCCAGCCAATTTTGGTTGGAAAAAGTCAAATGGTGCTCCTTCCATTCCGAGCTCTGCCATGCGCCCAAACAGTGGTTCCCCCCCACATATGGGGTATCAGCGTACTCAGGACAAATTGGACAACAACTATTGAGGTCCAATTTCTCCTGTTACCTATGGGAAAATAAAAAATTAGTGACTAAGAGATCATTTTTGTGGGAAAAAAAATAGGATTTTTTATTTTCATGCCCGGGCATTATAAACTTGTATGAAGCACTTGGGGGTTCAAAGTGCTCACCAAAGATCTAGATATGTTCCTTAGGGGGTCTAGCTTCCAAAATGGGGTCACTTGTGGGGGGTTTCCACTGTTTAGGCTCATCTGGGGCACTACAAACGGAACATGACCCCCATCAATGTTTGCATTCCAAAACGTTACTGCTTCCTTTCCAAGCCCTGCCATGCGCCCAAACAGTTCCCCCCCCCACATATGGGGTATCAGCGTACTCAGGACAAATGGACAACAACTTTTGGGGTCCAATTTCCTTGGGAAAAATCAAAAATTTGGGACTAAAAAATAAGTTTTGTGGAAAATTGTTTTTTTTTTTCACACCCAGGCATTATAAACTTTTGTGAAACACTTTGGGGTTCAAAGTGCTCACAACAGATCTATATAAGTTTCTTAGGGGGTCTAGTTTCCAAAATGGTGTCACTTGTGGGGGGTTTCCACTGTTTGGGCGCATCAGGGGCTCTCCAAACACGACATGGCGTCCAATCTCAACTCCAGCCAATTTTAGTTTGAAAAAGTCAAACGGCGCTCCTTCCCTTACGAGCTCTGCCGTGTGCCCAAACAGTGGTTTTCCCCCACATATAGGGTATTGGCGTACTCAGGAGAAATTGCACAACAACTTTATCTGCCCATTTTCTCCTTTTACCCTTGTGAAAATGAAAAAAAGTTTGTAAAAGATCATTTTTGTGGCTAAAAAGTTAAATATTAATTTTTTCCTTCCACGCTGCTTCAGCTCCTGTGAAGCACCTGAAGGTTTATTAAACTTCTTGAATGTGGTTTTGAGTACCTTGAGGGGTGCAGTTTTTAGAATGGTGTCACTTTTGGGTATTTTCTGCTATATAGACTCGTCAAAGTGACTTCAAATGTGAGGTGATCCCTAAAAAAATGGCTTTGTAAATTTTGTTGTAAAAATGAGAAATCGCTGGTCAACTTTTAACCCTTATAATTTCCTAAGAAAAATAAATTTGGTTCCAAAATTGTGCTGATGTAAAGTAGACATGTGTGAAATGTTATTTCTTAACTATTTTGTGTGACATATTTCTCTGTTTTAAGGGAAAAAAATTCAAAGTTTGAAAATTGCAAAATTTTCAAAATTTTCACCATATTTGCGTTTTTTTCAAAAATAAACGCAAGATATATCGAAGAAATTTTACCACTAACGTGAAGTACAATATGTCACGAGAAAACTATCTCAGAATCGCGAAGATCCGTTGAAGCGTTCCAGAGTTATAACCTCATAAAGAGACAGTGGTCAGAATTGTAAAAATTGGCCGGTCATTAACGTGCAAACCACCCTTTGGGGGTGAAGGGGTTAAGGGAGAGGGGCCTCAAACTGTCCCTGGAGCTGGGACCCTAACTATCCCTGTCCTGGGGGAATTCTTAAAAGTAGAGAGGCTTTAGTCTCTGACCTTACTATGCTTCCGTAAAACCCTAATCTTTCCCCTCCCCAACCCCTTGACGCATGGGACAGAAATGAAATGTAAACCAGACACAAATACAAAACAGGGATAACAGAAAACCTCTACCACACAAAAGCACTAACCAACAATATGGATGAGGATAGGGACTGGGAGGAGTAAAACAAATGGGAAAAGGGACCAGGAGATAAACACCCACGTACAACAGCAAACTATAGAACATCACAATTCCAACTCCAAATGACAACTACTTAGCTTTAGCACACAGCACAGGAAGACAAACCTCTAATATCAACAACAAATTCTCCTAAGAGCAATGAAGCAGAGCTTTTACTGGCAAGAGAGAGGGGGTCTGGCCAGGTTTTATAGGAAGAGCTAACAACCAGATCAGAAGCAGCTGAAATAGAGCTGAATGTTTCTGACCAGTATATAAAGGGTCATTAACTTCTACAGCACCAAAGGAAACCAAATTAATTTCATATGAATTCATAAATACACTGGCTAAATAGAAAATCTGTGATTCACAATATGCAGCTATCTTCTACCACCAGATCTACCAGGTTCTTCAATGGGCCCCAAGACCCTCTACCCTTGTTTACCCAGAGGGGCCATATGAAAGGACCATATCAATGTACCGGTATTAACCTCAGATGCAAGCACCAGCATCCTCTCCTCCGACCATATCCTTTCCAATATATCAGGTACTGTACAGAGCGGTGAACCATATGGAATCAAAGATTTTTGCTACCTGAAATTCTAAACTGCAATCAATAATAACTGGTGGCAGCAGTATAGGTGATGGTTCCACAGGCGCAACACATTTTTTGAGGAAAGCCCTGTGAAAACTCTTAGTTACTTGCCGTTAATGGTATTTTACAGTGCCTATGACAGCACCATCGGAGAGCGGGTATCCACCCATCGAGGACAGGAAACCTTCTGAATTAAAGGGTGGTACCTCTCCTCCACATCAGTTGGGTTTCAGAACATCAGAAGCCTCCATACAGTCATTAATACAACCATCACCAATCAACATTTCTAACTATACTCCCATACATAGTGCACACAAAAAAGTGGTAAAAAAGGGCGGGAATATAAGAGTGCTGTCATGGGCACTGTATAATCCCTTTACCGGTAAATAGCTAGATTTTTCCACTTCTTCCATGACAACACCAACTGAGAAATCTATGCACACCCTAGGGAGGGATCACCACTTGTAACACTTTTCTTTTAGGCTCTGTGTAATGTATGTAGTACAGTTCATATAGCGTCTTGTGCTTGGGTGCGATGAAAATACATGAGACACAGGTTTTATATATAAAAGGTCTTGTATTACTTCATACAAGTTGGCAAAAATAGTCACACAGTTTGCAGACACAGAAGCAGGAGACACAGCAGGCCAGAGTAATCTAAGCTCAGCAATCACTCTCCACAACAGGTTCAGGATCTTCTTCTCTGTTACCGTAAGTCCATGCAAACGTGGGTCTTTCAAAGAGCAGGGTTCAGAGTCCACAAGTGCTTCAGAGTTCCTCAGTAGGAATAGCTGGAGTACAAGGTTCAAGGCTTCAGGAGTCAGATCACAGGTTCACTGCAGGCTAGATTCTGAAGCACTGATTGCTCAACTATGGCTGCTTAAGAAGCAAAAGGAGAGAATCAGGGCGGGAACATGCAAGCTGGAAACTCCATATTGACTGAGGGTAAGATAGCTACAGCAAGACAGAAAGTAAAATGGCTGACGAACAAACTGAGTTTCAGGAACATGTACACAGAACCTTACATTACTCCCCCCTTAGGGACAACCTCCGGATGACCTCAGACCAGGCTTGTGTGGGTACCTCTGATGAAACTGACGGAGCAAGCGAGGAGCATTAACGTTATTGACTGGTTCCCATGAGTTGTCCTCCACTGGGTAGCCCTGCCATTTAATCAGATATTGTAACTGATTTCTATACAACCTGGAATCTAAAATCCTTTCCACCACAAATTCTTCCTGACCATCGACTAGCACTGGGTCAGGGCAAGGAGAAGAACGACCAGGAAACGTATTGGGTGTCGCAGCCTTTAGTAGGGATACATGAAAGACAGGGTGGATTCTCATAGTTCTGGGCAGTTGAAGACGACAAGCAACGGCACTTATAATTTTACTGATTTTATAGGGTCCAATGTACTTATGTCCCAACTTACACGATGGAATCCTTAACTTAAGATTTCTGGTTGACAGCCAGACCAAGTCTCCTACCTTGAAAGCTGGTGCAGGTTTACGAAATTATCTGCTGCTTTCTTGTACCTTTCCTGAGCCGATTCCAGATTCTCCTTTAGAAGATCCATATTCTTCTGTAAAGACGTGATTCTTTCAGCCACTGCTGGTAAAGGCGTTTCTATGGGAAATCGTGGTAGAATGTTAGGATGATAACCTAGATTAGAGTAAAAAGGAGACTGCTTAGTGGAGGCACTCTGAGAGTTGTTATAAGAGAACTCAGCTAATGGAAGTAGATCCACCCAATCATCCTGTAGGTGGCAGATAAAGCAGCGGAGATACTGCTCCAGGGTTTGATTGGTTCGTTCGGTCTGTCCATTAGTCTGGGGATGAAAAGCAGAAGAAAGGTTTACTTTAATGTCCAATGCTGCACAGAAATTTTGCCAAAACCTAGAAGTGAATTGCACCCCTCGATCCGAAATAACCTCATCCGGTACTCCATGTAAGCGAAACACATCTTTAATCATCAAATCTGATGTCTGTTTTGCAGTGGGTAAGCCGACACAAGGGATAAAATGAGCTGCCTTTGTTAGACGGTCAACCACCACTAGAATGGTGTTCTTCCCTTGAGAGGTTGGTAACTCCACAATGAAGTCCATAGAAATGGATCCCCACGGGCGGGACGGGGTGGGAAGAGGTTGTAACAGACCAGTTGGTGAGGAGCGAGGTGTTTTGCATCTTGCACAGACTTCACATGAAGTGACATAGTTTAAAACATTTTTCCTGCAAGTGGGCCACCAAAAGAAACGAGAAAGAAATTCCTGTGTCTTTAGAATTCCTCTATGCCCAGCTATCTTGGAATCGTGAATGAGTTGCAATACTCTCAATCTGACTGTTTCAGGAATATACAGGCGTTGTCCCTGAATCCACACACCATTCTTAAAGACAAGACTTACGTCCCTTGGGGGTTGTGCCAAAAAGGAATCCGCATGGTATGCTTCCTTGATGTCCTTAAGTAGGTCTTGATTATGAATCACTCCTAGGAATCTAGAGTCAGGAAGAATAGTCTTAGGAGGAGTAATTGGACGTGTCTCTGCTGAGTAAATCCTAGAGAGTGCATCAGCCTTTCCATTGCGCGATCCTGGTCTATAAGAAATGATAAAATTAAATTGGTTTAAGAAAAGATTCCAGCGAGCCTGGCGAGGAGTCAGGCACTTAGCCGACCTGATAAATTCAAGGTTACGATGGTCTGTCAGGACGACTATTTGCTGTGCAGCTCCCTGAAGAAGGTGTCTCCATTCTTTGAAGGCGGCAATAATGGCCAACAACTCTCTATTGCCCACATCGTAGTTCCTCTCAGCCGAAGACAACTGCTGGGAAAAGAAGGCACAGGGATGCAAGACATTCTTCTCACCTGTTCTCTGAGAGAGTATAGCTCCAACGGCACAGTCTGAAGCATCCACCTCTATTATGAAGGCAAGCTCGGGGTTGGGATGTACTAGGATAGGTGCAGTGGTAAATTTATCTTTTAGACGGGAAAATGCTTCCTGGGCTTGGGGAGTCCAGGAGAACCTAGACTCTTTCCGGGTAAGTTGGGTGATAGGTGACACTACCTCAGAGAAATTTCTAATGAAACATCTATAGAAGTTGGCAAACCCGATGAAGCGCTGTACCTCCTTCACATTTCTAGGACTTGGCCAATCCTTGATGGCTTGGGTTTTGCTTCCATCCATACTAATTCCTTGTGTAGACAGTACATACCCCAGAAATTGAATTTCGGTCCTATGGAATTCACACTTTTCAAGTTTGATGTAAAGATGATTTTGTCTTAGACGTTCTAGAACCATTCTCACATGTCCATGATGTTCCTCTGTGGAGTTAGAAAAAATTAGAATATCATCCAAATAAATCACCACGAATGTATCTAGGAGATCCCTGAAGATGTCATTCACCAAGTGTTGGAAAGTGGCTGGGGCGGTACTCAGACCAAAGGGCATAACTAGATATTCAAAGTGTCCATAGCGTGACCTGAATGCAGTCTTCCATTCATCCCCAGGTCTAATACGGACTAAGTTATAGGCCCCACGAAGATCTAGTTTAGAGAAAATTTTGGCATGTCGCACTCTCTCCAATAACTCAGGGATTAAAGGCAATGGATAACGGTTTCTAATAGTAACCTTATTGAGTTCCCTATAGTCTACGCAGGGTCTCAGAGATCCATCTTTCTTCTTTACAAAGAAGATGGGTGCACCTGCAGGAGATGAAGAGGGGCGTATGAAGCCCTTGGCTAGATTTTCGTCTATGTAATCCTTTAAAGCCTTTAGCTCGGGCCCCGCCAGGGGGTAGATCTTACCAAAAGGTATCTCTGCTCCAGGCAATAATTCAATTGGACAATCATATGGACGGTGAGGAGGAAGCTGGTCAGCGTTCTTCTTGTCACATAAATCCACATAGTCCTGGTATACAGCTGGTAGTTCAGGGACTGACATGGTTCCTTTAGGAACAGAGCAAGCTGAAACTTTTGGACTCATCTGTTTCTCTGGAAAGTGTAATTCCTTGGTCTCCCAGTTAATGGTAGGATTCTGAGCCTGCAGCCATGGTAGCCCTAGAATAATGGGAAAGTGGGGAGAAGAGATAAGCATAAAGGACAGTTTCTCTTGATGATCTTTACCCATAAGTACCCTCAAAGGCTCTGTTTCCTGATTCACTGGTCCAGAGGTCAGCAGGGAGCCATCCACAGTTTCCATCTGTACTGTAGTAGCCTTCTTCACTGAACGTATCCCCTGTTTCAGAGCAAAGGAGACATCCATAAAATTACCACTTGCCCCTGAGTCGATCATAGCAGAGCTAGACACCCAAGCTGAGTCAACCCAGAGTTTGATGGAAAGAAAGCAATGAGAATTGTTTTTCTTACAACTCAGCTGGGACACCGCTGAGGAAACTTGAAAAATGGCAGTGTTTACATAGTCAACGTCCTCAGAGGTAACGGAGTTTAAGTCCGAGAAATCAAGATCTGTTGCTGCAGATCTCTCTGGAGCCTGAGGCTCGGACCTGACAGATCCCCTCTCGCAACACTCACAGTGAATGAGTGCTGCAGTAGTCTTACGAGAACGGCTGGGGCAGTTTATAATGAAGTGCCCTGACTTACCACAATAGAAACATAGATTCTCCTTAAAACGATGTTCCTTGCGTGCATCACTAACCCGTCGTTGTAAAGAGTCTACCTGCATGGGTTCAGGTTCAGGTTCCCGTGTAATCCTACTCAAAGGTTCCTTAGCTGGAGAGGAAGGTAGGAAAAGGTTAGTGCGATTGCTTTCGAACCATCTCTCTTGACTGCGTTCAGTCAGACGAGTATCAATACGGATGCAGTAGTTAATAAAGTCACCTAACGCAGTGGGAGGGTCAGCACGAGCAAGTTCATCCTTAATCAGTGGGGATAACCCCTTTCGAAAAATAGATTTCTTGGCGGAACTGTCCCAGGTGGTATCAAGGGCCCATCTCCTGAAATCCAAGGCATATTCAGCTACCGAGTGCTTACCTTGGCGCAAAGCTAACATGGCTGCTTCAGCTGTTGCACCTCGATTGGTGTCATCAAACACCTGCCCCATGGCTGAAATGAAAGCATCAAGATGATCCAAACATTCATCCTCAGTCTCAATCAGAGGGTTTGCCCACATCAAAGCCTTGTTGGTAAGCAACATAATTATAGTAAGCACCTTAGATCGTTCAGTGGGAAATTGTGAAGCATGTGCAGAAAAAAAAGATTGCATTGATTAATAAATCCCCTGAATTTCTCACGTTCACCGCCAAAACGAAAAGGGGGCAACTTGGGAATCCCAGAACTCGGGGCTACGGCAGGAGCCTGGACTCGCCCCTCTAGAACCTCATTCCTGGCTCGCAAATCCTGGGTAGTCTGTCCAACCACTTGCAAATTGTGATTATTGAGGTCCTGTAGGTTTGTAAAACGGGTCTTTATATTCTGCAAATCTGCAAGGATATTATCAGTCACTCCGCAAAGTTCCTTTATGCGGGCCTCCATTTTCCAGATCTTTTAAGACAGGATTACTGGAAGAAGAGGAGAGGAAAAAAAAAAAAAAACAATAGTGTTTACCTGTGGTAACACTGCAGAGAGAAAAAAAAATTAAGGGAACTGCTCACCTGGAATGGTTGTGAGAAGTCACAACCACTATCATCACAGAAAGTTCAACCAGACATCTGATATCCAGAGTTACAGCAGACAAAAAAGAGAAAAGAAAGAGGAAAAAAAAAACAATAGTGTTTACCTGTGGTAACACTGCAGAAAGAAAAAACTTAAGGGAATTGCTCACCTGGAATGGTTGTGAGAAGTCACAACCACTGTCATCACAGAAAGTACAACCGGACGTCTGATATCCACAGTTACAGCAGACACACAGCCTTCCAGACCCAGCAGACACTAACGTTTGGCTTCGAATCTTGTAATGTATGTAGTACAGTTCATATAGCGTCTTGTGCTTGGGTGCGATGAAAATACATGAGACACAGGTTTTATATATAAAAGGTCTTGTATTACTTCATACAAGTTGGCAAAAATAGTCACACAGTTTGCAGACACAGAAGAAGGAGACACAGCAGGCAGAGTAATCTAAGCTCAGCAATCACTCTCCACAACAGGTTCAGGATCTTCTTCTCTGTTATCGTAAGTCCATGCAAACGTGGGTCTTTCAAAGAGCAGGGTTCAGAGTCCACAAGTGCTTCAGAGTTCCTCAGTAGTAATAGCTGGAGTACAAGGTTCAAGGCTTCAGGAGTCAGATCACAGGTTCACTGCAGGCTAGATTCTGAAGCACTGATTGCTCAGCTGTGGCTGCTTAAGAAGCAAAAGGAGAGAATCAGGGCGGGAACATGCAAGCTGGAAACTCCATATTGACTGAGGGCAAGATAGCTACAGCAAGACAGAAAGTAAAATGGCTGACGAACAAACTGAGTTTCAGGTCAGGAACATGTACACAGAACCTTACACTCTGTTTCCATGGTCAGGAAACACAGCGCTTTGGACGGAGCGGAAATTCCGCTCCGCCCAAAGTCCCGTCCCCTACTGAACGCGCGGACATTCCGGATGTGTTCAGGACACCTCCGGAACACATCCGGAATGATCGCAGGGCTGCATAGCCCTGTGTTATTTCCCTTGCGGCGACGCAGCGTCGCCGCAAGGGACTAGGGCATGCTGCGGTCTGAAAAGGCGCGCCGCATGTCCGGAAACGCAGGTCTTCCGCCTGCGTGTTTTGCAGCATAGTGGAGACAGGATTTCTTGAAATCCCCTCCACTATGCTGTAACATCTGGATGCTGCGTGTTTGACGCTGCGCCAACGCACAGCGTCAAACACGCAGCTAATCCGGACTGTTTCCTGATAGTGGAAACATACCCTAAAAGGACATATCAGCATAGAGGGATAGATCAAGTTGATAATTTTTATAAAAGGTGGAAGCAGAGCACCATGTCACTGCCTTACATTTTCAGTCGATAGAGACTTTCGCCTTCTCAGCCCAGGAAGTCATGAAGGCCCTGGTGGAATGAACCTTCAAGTTCTCTGGAACTGATACATTCCTAGAGGAGTATGCTAAGCTAATAGCATCCCTAATCCATATAGTTATGTCACCCCTTGTTACCCTGAGGCCATTCCTAACCCCCATAAGGAAATTAACAAGGATTTTTTCTTTCTCCATTGGTTTGTTATAGCCAAATATTCTACCAGGACCTGTTTAACGTCTAGGGTGCAAAGTTTCTGCTCCTCTGCATTCTTAGGATTACTAAAAAAAAGAGGGGATAACAATTTCTTTGCTCTTATGAAATTTAGAGACCACTTTCGGAAGACAGAGTCATATTAAGACCAGACCCAGCCTATCTTCAGTGACTTGTGTAAACGGGAGGTTAACTGATAGCACCTGTATGTTGCTGATTCTGCAGGCTGAAGTTATGGCCACCAATATCACCATTTTTAAGGTGAGCAATTCTTCTCTAGGCTCAAAGGGAGGTTTAGTTAATGCATCCAAAAAAAGGTTTAGATCCCAGGGAAGCATTTCTGGGGCAGGTATCAGACTAGATCTGTCACATGTCTTAATGAATTTAACTATCCACCTGTCTGCTGCCAAAATATAATTATATAAGGCCCCTAGGAATAACATCTGCCCCTTATGAGTGTAAGTAGCCAAGCCCATTTCCTTACCTTTCTGGAGGAATTCTAATATGGCCTTTATTGAAATTTTACCCTTCAAGCAATGCCCTGAAATAGACAAGAAGTTTTCCCATGTTCTACCATATATTTTAGTTGTTACTGGCTTTCTGTTTTTTTAGCAGAGTAGAGACTAAGCTCGGGGAGAAGCCATTTTGGATTGATAAAGCCCTTTTCAACTCCAGGCCATCAAATGCAAGCCCTACCTGTGAGGATGGAAAACTGGGCCCTGCATGAGAAAATTCGGAACATCTGAGAGGACCCGTGAATCTGATATGGACATCCTCTTCATCCATGCGAACCATGGTCTTTTGGGCCAGAATGGAGCAATCAAAATGATCTTCGCTTGCTCCTTCCTTATCTTCCTCAATACTGCCGCAGTCATCATCAATAGGGGAATGGCATAAGCCAGATTGAAGTTCCAGTGAATGTGCAGCGCATCCACTGCATAGAATTTTTCTCTCGGATCCAGAGAGCAGAAGTTTTCTGCTTTCCTGTTTTGCTTGCTTGCGATCAGTTCTATCTCCGGCTGCCCCAGCACTCCATAATCTGTTGGAATACAACTGGATTCAGCTCACATTCCCCTTGCTCTAGCATATTCCGGCTGATGAAGTCTGCTCTTTTGCTTTCCTTCTATTTTATGTGCAGTGCTGTAAGTACCAACTGATGTTGTTCTGAGAACTGATGGATCTCTTCTGTCACCCACATTGGAGGGTGGGATCTCGTGCCCCCTTGATGGCTAATATAATCGACTGTTGTCCAGTTGTCTGACATAATGCGAACATGACACCCTTGCAGGCCAACAACTCTCTCGTATTTGAGGAATAGTCTCTCAGCTTTTGACCAGACTCCTTGGACTATGCAATCTCTGAGATGTGCTCCCCATCCCTGTGAGCTTGTGTCTGTCATGATTACATCCCTGATCTGATAGGACCAAGGGACTCAGAGTGACAGATTCTTTAATTCCAACCAACAAGTAATGGAATTGATAAACATCTGGGAAAGTGTTATCTTCCCTTCTAAACAGCCCTTGAGTCTTTTTTCTTCTTTTAGAAAGTCCTGCTGCAAATGTCTGGAGTGTAGCTGGGCCCACTGGATTGCTGGAATACAGGACGTCATTGTCACTAGTAGTGACATTGCCTTAATTAGAGTTATAACTGGTTTTGTGACTGCCCCTGATACTAAAGCCATGACTTTGCTCTACTATTCTTCGGGTAGAAGTCAAGTCTGCTCTCTTGAGTTTAAGATAAGCCCTATGAAAGACTGAACCCTCTGTGGTTCCAGTTTTGACTTGACCAGATTTAGCATCCATCCTAGATAGGTCCGGCTGGTTCTGACTTTTATTAGCTGGTATAAGCAATGGTCAATTGATCGGTCGACCACTAATAAATCGTCCAGGTATGGAATTATTAGAGTATTCCATTCTCCAAGATGCACTGTGACTTTCAGAATTATCTTTGTAAATACCCTTGGGGCCATAGATAGGCCAAAGGGTAGATCCCTATACTGAAAGTAGCTGACTTGTTTGTTCACATATAAGGCCACTCTCAAGAACTGTTGATCTTTCACATGGATTGGGATGTGGTAATAAGCACCCTTCAGGTCCAGGGCACTCACATAACATTCTGGAAACAGCATTTTTATGGTCAACTTTATGGACTCTATCTTGAAAAGTCTGTAGGCTAAGACCTTGTTCAGCCCTTTCAGGTTGGCTATGATTCTTAAGGTGCCATCAGGTTTTTTCATTTGGAATAGAGGAAAATAGAATGCCTTTCCTTGCTCCTGTACCAACACCTCCTCCAGAACATGTTTCTGTACTAGATTTAATACTTCTATTTCCAGGGCTAATTGTTCCCTGAGACCCCTGGAAGATGATATTTTGAAGGTATGCCGAGAAACAGACCTGAATTCCAGTTTTAGCCTTGATCGTCTCCCCGGTGGGCCAGAAGTGGGACAACCTTTCTCCTACCTGCGGAAGCCTGTCACTTAAAGGCTTTCTGGCCTCACAGGAAAGGCCCCCAAACATGAAGTCTGCACTCTTTGGCTTCCTCTCCTTCCAATTTCCCTGTTCTCCGGGGGACTTGTTTTGGCTAAATATTCTTTTGTGAGTTGAACTTCTATACTGAGGCATGGACACACTGGGAAATCCCTTCTTCCTGTCTGTCGCTTTGTCCAGTATATCGTCAAGTGCTCGTCTGATGAGGAAATTTCCTTCCCATGGGATCGAGCACAGTTTTGTCTTAGACTGTACATCTCCAAGCAAGCTTTTAAGCCATTTCAGGGAGTCTTTAAACTTCTGATTTAATTATGGATTTTAGATCCATAGCAAACCTGGGAGTTTCTTCAAGATGGTCTTCTGATTACAATCGGGACATTGTCTCTTTACAAACGCGCTGGGTAGATTATCCCCACACAGCACATATTCTTTATTTTTCTTCTTGGCGCTACACTTTATGGGCCATTCCTAGTTAAAAAAAATACATAGAGAAAGGGACCTCTTTAACATGTCAACTTTAATGAAGGTCACTCACCACTCTGCAGTTCAGTCTAGTGTACCGGAGATGGAGACTGGATCAGTTCACATGATTGTTCTACCCTGGAGGTGTTTGACTCACAACCTGCCCTGTTCCTCTGGGTGATCATGCTGCCACTTGTCCAACTGTGATGGTGGCACTGCTGATGCTGCTGCTGTGGTGGATGGGCTGCTAGGGTGGCTGCTGCTCCTGAAGCATATCCATTATCCAGGCTGAAGCTGCTGCAAGCCTATTCCATCTTAAGACCATACCTCCATTTATACTTGAGAGATGGTCCTGCCACACCTCCATTTTTTTGGTTCTGGAGCCACGGTTAGCCAACTGCATGCGCAGACCCGAATCACTGTTTAGTTTCCAGTGAGCTGCATCATCAGAGTGTGTTGGATATTTTCATATGCCCTGCACATATGCAGACCTTGGTGGCCTCTGCTTTCTGGCAAGCTCGTCACAAATTCCCCTCCGATCTTTCACCAACGCACCTTGTGCGTTTGCAGACCCAGCAATATGTCCCGGCACGGCGCACTCAGCACAGGGCACTCTAGCATTTCCTGTGTTTGACAGACCCTGGACCTCGTGTCTGAAAGAGACTTTTACCAAGAGTTATCTGCCTGCACACTGCTGCTTACCCCAACCTCCTGGCCAGCAGTGGTATCTCCAGTCTGGAAGGTATTCTGTCCATGGACACCCTCCAGACCTGGGTAAGTTAAAATTGTACCGCTCTTCTTGGTTCCCTCAAGAACAGGAAACCAAAACTGATGCTGAGGAGAGATAACGCCCTTTTATTCTGTAAGTTTCCAGTCCTTGATGGACGAATATCCTCTCTCTGGTGGTGCTGTAGATGGGAGAAGGGGAAAATCATTATGGATTTTGAGAGTCGGCAGAAGCTTGTGATCAAAGGCTGGATTGATTAGGCAATCACCTTATAAGGACCAATAAACCTGGGATCTAATTTACAAGAAGGAACTTTCAGTTTAATATTTTTGGTGGATAATCATACTAAATATTCACTCAACGATCTGGCTATTGCTCTACATCGGACTTATCTACATCTGGCTCAGAACAGGAGCATCCAGGTCCATCCACTACCTCATTTCCTTTTTTAGGTCAAAGAAGAAGACCTCAAAGGCGCCGAGGACCAGACGGGGGCATGGATCCAAGAGGCAATCAAGCTTCAATACGACAACCAGGTCACAGGTATGTGCCCACTGGTTGTGAACATTTCTACAAGATCCTTGGGCATTGCAGAACTGAACGTCCTTCAAAAGGGCCTATCCTTTTGTCCATCCTATAGATACAGGACTTTTGATCTAGAAATGGATCTCCAACATTTCTATAGATCATTGAGACTCAGGGTACATTTTGATAACCAGCTCCCATCACCACCGCTTATCACAAGTAGTGCTTCTGATGTAGACCCCCTGTCCATTGCCAATCTTGGCCTCAGGTCTAAAAGCCACTATAGACCACCTCTAGGGTCTAATGCCCTTGAAACCTTTATAGACTTTGTACAGTCTTCATTTTACGACCTTAAACAGAATATGGAACAGGGCAAACTTTTCTACCCCCCTAATCTTAGGACAGTGGAACATCAGGCCTTAAGGTCCCTCAATGAGGACCACGATTTAGTTATCAAACCTGCTGATAAGGGTGGAGCGATTGTGGTAATGAATCGGTCGGACTATATTTCTGAAATGCTCAAACAACTTGATGACACCACTGTATACGTCAAGTTGCCTCATGATCCAACCAGTCACACCAGAACCATTATCTCTGATACCTTAAATAGACACCTAGACAAAGGTACTCTGTACAAGAAAACCTGGGACTTTCTAATTAAGACCAATCCGGTTATACCGGTTTTCTATACATTACCAAAGATCCACAAGGATCTTCAACACCCCCCAGGTGGCCCATTGTCGCCTCTACAGAGTCCATCCTCTCCCCACTCTCCATCTACCTGGATAAAATACTTACCCCATTGATTAATCCACTTTGTATACCAGACCAATGCCCTCACCCCATAACCTCCCTCTCCAACATAACTGAAGGGGAGCTTAATTGTCTTCTCTCCAAATCGCACCTCACAACCTGTGCACTTGACCCCATCCCAACCCACCTCCTCCCCAACCTCACCACCACTATTATTCCATCCCTAACCCACCTCTTCAACCTATCACTAACTTCCGGTACCTTCCCTTCTGCTTTCAAGCATGCCACAATCACGCCTATCCTTAAAAAGCCAACCCTCGACCCATCCGCTATGTCCAGCTATCGCCCAATATCGCTGCTCCCATTCGCTTCCAAACTCCTGGAGCTGCATGTCCACGCTGAGCTTTCCTACCACTTCTCTTCTAACTTGCTCTTTGACACTCTACAATCTGGTTTCCGCCCCCATCACTCCACTGAGACAGCCCTGACCAAAATTACTAATGACCTACTTACAGCCAAAGCAAACGGACAATACTCTATACTCCTGCTTCTTGACCTGTCCTCTGCTTTTGACACAGTTGACCACTGCCTTCTACTACAGATTCTTTCCTCCTTTGGCGTCAAAGACCTCGCCCTATCCTGGATCTCCTCATACCTTTCCAACCGCACATTCAGCGTCTCCCACTCCCACACTACCTCCTCGTCCCACCCTCTCTCTGTTGGAGTCCCCCAAGGCTCTGTTCTAGGACCCCTACTCTTCTCAATCTATACACTTGGCCTGGGGCAACTCATAAAGTCCCACGGATTCCAGTACCACCTTTACGCTGATGACACTCAGATCTACCTCTCTGGCCCAGACATCACCTCTCTGCTATCCAGAATCCCGGAGTGTCTATCAGCCATATCCTCCTTCTTCTCCTCCCGCTTCCTCAAACTCAATGTGGACAAATCTGAACTCATAATCTTTCCCCCATCCCACAGATCTTCCTTACCTGACCTATCTATCACAATTAACGACATCACGCTTTCCCCCGTACCAGAAGTCCGCTGCCTCGGAGTAACCCTTGACTCTGCCCTGTCCTTCAAACCGCACATCCAAGCTCTTTCTACCTCCTGTCGCCTTCAGCTCAAAAATATTTCAAGAATCCGTCCTTTCCTCACCCTCAATCTACTAAAATGATTGTGCACGCCCTCATCATCTCCCGCCTCAACTACTGCAACACCCTTTTCTCTGGCCTCCCTGCTAACACCCTCGCACCTCTCCAGTCCATCCTTAACTCTGCTGCACGACTAATTCACCTCTCTCCTCGCTACTCCTCCGCTTCTCCCCTCTGCAAATCTTTCACTGGCTCCCATTCCCTCAGCGTATCCAGTTCAAATTACTAATACTGACCTACAAGGCCATCTATAACCTGTCTCCTCCATATATCTCTCAACTAATCTCCCGATATCTTCCCTCACGTAATCTCCGATCCTCCCAAGACATCCTTCTCTCCTCCACACTTATTCGCTCCTCACCCAACCGCCTCCAAGACTTCTCCCGAATATCCCCCATCCTCTGGAATTCTTTGCCCCAACACATCCGACTATCAAACACATTCGGTTCCTTCAGACGGAACCTGAAAACCCATCTCTTCAGGAAAGCCTACAGCCTGCAATGACCCTGCTACCTCCTCACCACTACCGGAGATATCGCCTCAACCAACACCGGAACTGCTGCAACCCCCCGACCTGATGTCTCTGTCCCCCATCCCCTAGAATGTAAGCCCGAAAGGGCAGGGTCCTCGCCCCTCTGTATCAGTCTGTCATTGTTAGTTTGTTTACTATAAGTGATACCTGTAATTTGTATGTAACCCCTTCTCATGTACAGCACCATGGAATCAATGGTGCTATAGAAATAAAAAATAATAATAATAATAAATTAAGTCCTCTAGGTCCTTTCTTCTCGACACCAATGCCTTTCTCGGGGTTATCAGTAACATCGGACAGATTCCTAAGGAGTCAATATTAGTTACCTTTGATGTTAAAGATCTGTACACCTCGATCCCCCATGACAAGGGCATACGCTCCGTCAAACAGCTGCTTTTGGAGTCACACTTCACAGAGACACAAATAGACCTATGTGTGGACCTCTTGACACTAGTACTTACCCGTAATTACTTCATGTTTCAGGATGACTTCTTCCTGCAGATCCGTGGGACCACGATGGGCTCGAACGTGGCACCCCTGTATGCAAATTGCTACATGGCACATTTTGAAGAATCAATCATCTATCCTCATCCTTTATTCCAAGAGAATGTCATCAGTTGGAAACGCTATATAGATGACATTTTTTGTATCTGGGGTGGCACGTTCGAGTCCTTAACCAACTTCCATCATATGCTAAACCATTATGGCCTGGTCTTCAATTTACCATCACACAGGATCTATGCAAAATAAATTTCTTAGACACAATGGTCATTAAGGATGAATGTGGGAGACTGTCTATGGAACTTTATACGAAACCGACAGACCGTAACGGTTTACTGCACTTTGACAGTTTTCACCCCACGCCCATGAAGTGGTCCATCCCTAAATCCCAATTCCAACGTGTCAAACGTATTGTGTCAAACCAAGATACCTGTAATACCAGATTAAGCGAAATGAACTCAAAGTTCAGAGACAGGGGATACCCGCAACAGGTCCTCGACATGTCCCTATCTGACACGTTAAATTCCTCCTCTCAACCAAGTAATAGAGTGGCGTTCGTGCACTCGTTCCATCCATTCGCGTATTTGATACACAAAACCATTCGCCGGCATTGGCCCCTTCTCTCCAGGGCACATCCCAATATCCCTGAATTTAACAATCCTTTTTTACCTTGTTTTCGCCGAGCCCCCAACTTCAGAGACTCTCTAGTAAGAGCAGACATAGGGCCTACCAGATCACGGATCAAACAACGTTTTTTGCATAATCCCAAGTACGACACGTTCCCTTGTCTCAGTTGTACCCAGTGTAGCAATGTACAAAAGGGTAATACTATACATCATCCTTACACTGGCAGATCATATAACATCAAAGGTTTATTTCACTTGTGATACCTCATTTGCGGTATACGTCATTAAATGCCCCTGTGGATTGCTCTATGTGGGTGAGACAACCCAATCGGTCAAAGACCGAATATCTAAACATAAATCCACGATCCGGTGTAAGAATCTACTTCTTCCAATTCCATACCATTTTGTCACCCAGGGCCATGGCATAGCACAACTTAAATTCCAGGTCCTTGAGCATGTGCCCCAACCTAGGAGAGGGGGTGACCACATTAAACAATTAAAACGGCAAGAAGTGTTGTGAATATTTTAGAAATGAATTCTGAGCAGAAGCTCCCTCTGGTGGTTACAAACAGTACTGAACCAATCAATGAGGATTGGCAATCAGGAATCACAGACTGGCTGGATATAAGGGAGGTTCCCCCCATCATGGTTGCCGGTGATCAATTGTTCTTGTCTCAACGTTGTTTCCTGGTTCACTTTTAAGCTTGCTGAGTCTTGCCTGTTCTCCTGCTCTCAGATAAGATATTTTCTGTTTTTTGTTTTTGTGCTTGCCATTTGCATTTTTCTCTGCATTTCTGTGAGGTTGGCCAGGTTCCCCTCCCTGGGGGGCTTGGGCTCCTCTCGGTTCCTCTGGAGCCACTGTTGTTTGTTCATTTGCCTTTTCCAGTTTTTTCAGCGGCTGCGGCTTACTTTTGTTACACCAGAGAACTAATTTAGGTGGTAGAGGTCGTGTGATCTCAGGTGTTTTTGCAATTAGTAGTGTTGGCTTTTTTTAGGTTTTTTTTTGGATTGCAGTAAGTATCCTTCCTATCCTTTTCTGTCTAGGCAGATTGGGCCCCAGCGTTTGCTCATACTATTTTCTGTCTGTGTCTGTATTTCCTCTTGTCTGGCCGCCATTACTTGTTTGGGGGCTTCCTATGTTCTTTGGGGATCTGCTCTGGGGCAGATAGCTTTCCTCTTTCTATCTTTAGGTGTAGTTAACCTCTCAGGCTGTGAGGAGGCGTCTAGGACCAACGTAGGAACGCTCCACTGCTGCCTTTAGTTGTGGTGGTTAGTCAGGGTACTGCAATCCAGTAGATTCCAACCTCTCTGGTGTATTGCCGTTTTTGCCTGTTCTCCTCAGCTACCAAAACATAACAGAGAAGCCTTTTGGATACATACTCTCGACACACTGTCCCCAAAAGGTCTTAATAAGGATTATGACTTGCTTTCTTTTTTGTGATGTATCACTGATTTTTATTACCATATTGTCTCCATAATCGTCTCTATAGGTGATTATTTCCACCATTGATCATGTTTATTCCAACATTATGTCAGCTGTTATCAATGTGCCTTTATTTCTATTTTATTATACAATACTGTCGATAACTGCTTTAACTTGATTACAGATCATTGTTTTGGTTTAATAGAATATTACACTATTATACTTATCATAATGTCTATTCTCCATATACTAATTATAATTTTTGTATCTGTTTTAGAGCTGATCATATTGAAATAGATGGCACATTCACACTCTGGAAGTAGTCTCTCATCATCACGCTAGCGTTTCCTTTCATAATATGCACGCCTCTGCTCCTCCTTTGCTCCCACGTCACTGAGCACCACCTGCAAAGCCTTGGAACGCAGATAGTCTCATCACTGGAACACATGGCCATGTCTTCCGCTCCCATCACTACCCACCCACCGCACTGGATTGGCCGCCAGTGATCACATGTCCTACCACCTTTCTCAATATACAGGAAGCACTATGGCCATGATAGCACGCAACTAGCGGTGGATACCGCGTCCCTGCTGCAGCGCCACATGGACTACCTCTTCTACCAAGGTTTGCTATAACGGCTTCTTGCTATAACGGCTCCTTGCCATAACGGCTCCTTGCTATAACGGCTCCTTGCTATAATGTCTCCTTGCTTTTCAGTAACTCACCATTCTAGCCTTTATATTGAACACGCTGGTCTGTTGTTTTATAGGTTGCTGTTATGTTTCGGTAGCTGAGGAGTGCAGGTAAAAAAGGCAATACACCAGAGCAGTTGGAATCTATGGGATTGCAGTACCCTGACTAACCACCACAACTAGAGGCAGCCGTGGAGCGTTCCTACGTTGGTCCTAGACGCCTCGTCACAGCCTGAGAAACTAACTACACCTAAAGATAGAAATAGGAAAGCTATCTGCCCCGGAGCAGAACCCCAAAGATAATAGAAAGCCCCCAAACATGTAATGGCTGTTAGACAAGAGGAAATACTGCACAGAACGAAAATAGTATGAGCAAACGCTGGGGCCCAAACTATCTAAATAGAAAAGGACAGGAAGGGTACTTACTGCAATCCCAGAAAACCCTGAAAAACACCAACTCTACTAATTTCAAAATCACCTGAGATCACACGACCTCTACCACCTAAATTAGCTCTCTGGTGTAACAAAATCAAAACAGCAGCCACTGAAAAAACTGGAAAAAACAAAAGAACAAAACTCAGTGGCTGAACTAAACTGAGAAGGCAGAAGCCCCCGGAGGGGACCCAGAAGGCCCCCAAGAAGTGCAGGACAAAATGCAAAAATATAGCACAAACACAAAAGAAGAAAAAGTCTTATCTGGTAGCAGGAGATGCAGACACGACACAGCAGGCTACAAGGGAAACTGGAATGAAGGATTCAGACCAGAACAATTGATCACCGGCAACCCTGATGGGAAAATGACTCCCTTATATAAGACCAGTCAGTAACACCTGATTCCCAGTCCTCACAATCTTCACTAGTACCGCTTGTAACCACCAGAGGGAGCCTCTGCTCAGAACTCATCTCAAACCCATTCACAACAGTACCCCCCCTTGAGGAGGGGTCACCGAACCCTCATTTGAGCAACCAGGTCGGTCAGGATGAGTTCTATGATACGCACGGATAAGTCTCCTAGCATGGATGTCCGAAGCAAACACCCAAGAATTGTCTTCCTGACCATAACCTCTCCATTTAACCAAATACTGGAGTTTCCGTCTAGAAAAACGAGAATCCAATATTTTCTCAACCACATACTCCAGATTGCCCTCAACCAAAACAGGGTCAGGAGGCACAGCAGCAGGAACCACTGGCTCAACAAACCTCTTCAACAAGGACTTGTGGAACACGTTATGGATCTTAAATGTCCCTGGAAGAAGCAAACGAAAAGAAACAGAATTAATAATCTCCATGATCTTATAAGGTCCAATGAACCTAGGCTTAAATTTAGGAGATGCTACTCTCATAGGAATATTCTTTGAGGACAACCAGACCAAGTCCCCCACTTTAAACCGAGGACCATCAGTCCTATGCCGGTTAGCAAACCGCTGGGCCTTCTCCTGAGAGAGGGACAACCTCTCCACTACCTGGTCCCAAATCTGTTGCATACGCTCCACAACAGAGTCAACACCTGGACAGACAGAAGCCTCAGTCTGTCCTGAAGAAAATCGAGGGTGAAACCCAGAATTACAGAAAAACGGAGACATCAAAGTGGCAGAGCTAGCCCTATTATTAAGAGCAAACTCAGCCAAAGGCAAAAAAGAGACCCAGTCATCCTGATCAGCAGACACAAAGCATCTAAGATAAGTCTCCAATGTCTGGTTTGTTCTCTCAGTTTGACCATTGGTCTGAGGATGAAATGCCGAGGAGAAAGACAACTGAACACCCAGTTTAGAACAAAAAGTCCTCCAAAATCTGGAAACAAACTGGACTCCTCTGTCAGACACAATGTTCTCAGGAATGCCATGTAAACGAACCACGTGCTGAAGGAACAACGGCACCAATTCAGAGGAGGAAGGCAACTTAGGTAATGGCACAAGATGTATCATTTTGGAAAACCTATCACAAATTACCCAAATGGTGGTCATTCTCTGAGAAACAGGAAGATCGGAAATGAAATCCATAGAGATATGGGTCCATGGTCTCTTGGGCACAGGCAATGGCATCAATAAACCACTAGAGCGAGAGCAAGGCTTGGAGCGAGAGCAAGTCCCGCAGGACTGCACAAATTCCCTGACATCACGAGACAAGGTAGGCCACCAAAAGGACCGACTAACCAAGTCTCTGGTACCAAAAATTCCGGGATGCCCAGCCAATGCGGAACAATGAATCTCAGACATCACACTCTTTTTCCATTGGTCCGGGACAAACAATTTTCCAACAGGGCAGCGCTACTGTTATGTTTCGGTAGCTGAGGAGTGCAGGTAAAAAAGGCAATACACCAGAGCAGTTGGAATCTATGGGATTGCAGTACCCTGACTAACCACCACAACTAGAGGCAGCCGTGGAGCGTTCCTACGTTGGTCCTAGATGCCTCTTCACAGCCTGAGAAACTAACTACACCTAAAGATAGAAATAGGAAAGCTATCTGCCCCGGAGCAGAACCCCAAAGATAATAGAAAGCCCCCAAACATGTAATGGCTGTTAGACAAGAGGAAATACTGACACAGAACGAAAATAGTATGAGCAAACGCTGGGGCCCAAACTATCTAAATAGAAAAGGACAGGAAGGGTACTTACTGCAATCCCAGAAAACCCTGAAAAACACCAACTCTACTAATTTCAAAATCACCTGAGCTCACACGACCTCTACCACCTAAATTAGCTCTCTGGTGTAACAAAATCAAAACAGCAGCCACTGAAAAAACTGGAAAAAACAAAAGAACAAAACTCAGTGGCTGAACTAAACTGAGAAGGCAGAAGCCCCCGGAGGGGACCCAGAAGGCCCCCAAGAAGTGCAGGACAAAATGCAAAAATATAACACAAACACAAAAGAAGAAAAAGTCTTATCTGGTAGCAGGAGATGCAGACACGACACAGCAGGCTACAAGGGAAACTGGAATGAAGGATTCAGACCAGAACAATTGATCACCGGCAACCCTGATGGGAAAATGACTCCCTTATATAAGACCAGTCAGTAACACCTGATTCCCAGTCCTCACAATCTTCACTAGTACCGCTTGTAACCACCAGAGGGAGCCTCTGCTCAGAACTCATCTCAAACCCATTCACAACAGGTTGCCTATCTCCATTTTTCTGACTACCAGTGACTTCATATGGTTGCTCCATGACTTTACTGGTAGGCAACCTCATATCAGCACACCGTCACCTTTTCTGTATATGTATTGACATTATTCTGTTTATTTTCCACAGTCATTAATTGAAATTCACCTTGGATTTGTCCATATTTGCTATTAAGTAACTATACAGGGGTATGTGTATCTACCTTATATGCAGCTCAAACGCACTCTATCTACTTGGTCGCAACCTCCTTTTTATCTCCCAGTCTTGTTTTCACTTACCTGTGACCTTGATATTAGTTGGAATCCACTATTATCAGATATCTCATTACTTGTATATACTTATTTTCTAAATATTTTTTTATAGTTTGTTAATTTTATGCATTATATCCACCTGTTTATTGTAGTAGCTGATGAAGGTTGTGAGACCGAAACGTTCTCCCTGTGTACTACATTTATTTGGATCTCATTAAATTCTACTTGTTTGCAATCTATCTAAAGTTGAGTGCAGAGTTTATTTTCACTTTACCTTGGTTTGGCCCCTACTCTTGCACCTCTGGCTGTGCATACGTTACTATTGTCATTATTAAATTATTCTGAACCCCTTCCCACACAGATGAGAGAGAAGCATACAATTGTTCCTTCCCAGGAACTGCCTGAAGAATCATCTTTACCTACGGTACAGAATTGTGGATGGTAATCATATGCATCAAAATTTGCAACTTATCAGTGGACTCACTGCAACGATTGCTTAATGCAAACTCAACCAGTGATAGATAAGAAGATCAATCCTTCTGGTTATCTTACACAAAACATTTGAGGTAAGTTTTAAAAACTTGGATGGAACACCAAAAAAAGTATAGATGCATCACTAAATGAGCACAAAACATTCACAAAATTGGTGGTCCACAAATTTGACACCACATTGGACTGTTCATGATCTAAGTGGTAAACACCTGTGCCAGTGTCCTGGCCTTAGGGAAAACAGGTACAGCAATAAAGTGAGCCATTTTAGTAAACCTATCCACCACCAAGATAACAGTTTTACCAGAGGACAAAGGAAATCATTAATGAAATCCATGGATAAATGAGTCCATGGTCGGTAAGGAATGGTCAATGCAAAAGAATCCCAGATGGACGAGTATGCAGAGTCTTATAATGTTCATAGACACAATATGAAGACACAAAGTCAACTACATCCTTACACAACCTTGGCCACCAAAATTGAGAAAAAAGGTCCAAGGTCCCTTTACTACCTGGGTGACCAGCCAGAGCTAAGTCATGATGTGCCTTCAAATTTTTAAAGCGCAGATGAACAGGTACAAAAAATTTCCATGAAGGACCAGCAGGGGCATACCCTGTACCTGCAATACTTCACCGTCAAGTTCAGAACACACTGAGCAGACGACCACCCCTTTTTGCAAAATATAGACAGCATCATCAGTTCTCCCATCCCCAGGGAAACTCCGAGACAAAGCGTCAACTTTGACACCCCTTTTCAAAGAACATTCCCTCAAATTTGGACAAAAAAGATGGAATGATTTCAGTGGAGACACTAGAGATAGTTTAGACAAACAGGGAAGACCCAGCACAATAGGAGTAGTGAGACTTTACAAAATATAACAAGAAAGGATCTCCCTGTGAAAAGCCCCTATGTGTCGATTCACACGATACACTACTTGTATAAAATTTCCCTGTCCAAGAGGCAAAGAGTCAATTGCAAGTATGGGGAAGGGCTGCGACCCTCCAATCAAAAATAAAGATGCACTATCTTGTGAGACAGCACTACCATGCATCAGACTTCTCAACAGTAGCCTCAAATGTCACAAAGGGATGTCTGCTGCAATCCAGTGAAAACAGAAAAGACACCTCAGAGGTGCACACCCAGACCCCTATAGCCTTTCCAGCGCATACAAATAGATCACATACAAATGCCACATTCAGTGAGGTTTTAGTATGCCTTAGTGGTAATAGGCATATTCTCAGAGTGGCCAGAAGCTTTTCCAGTGAAAAACCAGTCAGCCAAAACAACTGCAAGAAAGCTTCTCTCTGAGATAGTGTGCAAACCATAGAAAGTGACCAAGGGCCTGCTTTCACAGACAATCTGCAAAAGAGATATAGGAGGCCTTAGGGACAGAGTTAGCCCTACACACTCAATAGCATCCACAGAGTAGTGGCAAGGTGGAGAGGTTAAATGAGGCACTAAAAAGCAAAATGATCAAAGCAGCGCAAGAGACAGGGAAGCCATGGCATGAGAGTCTTCCCCTCGCATTGTTTAGTGTCCGACACCACCAGCTGGTCCAACCAAACTCAGGCCATATGAGATCATATTTGGAAGTATCCCCAGGTTAGGATTGTACTTCCCATAACAGTTGTCTATGCAATATGACACTTTGACTAAGTCTGTTATTGAACTGACTAAGCACCTAACTAAAATACATTCTCGAGTGCTTTTCATCCATTCCAGATCCTGAGGACCTAGACGGGACCCACCAAATCCAACCAGGTGACTGTGTCCTCACCAAGAGGTTCACAGCACAGTAAACCATGTAAGTGAGGGCTCTGGGCTTTCAGGAAATGTCGGCAGAGCTCCCGCACCACCTAACACCTGCAGCGACACACATCGGAACACCCCCTCATCCCAGCCTGCGGCCTGCAGCAATGCTCCACTTTTGCTTCCTCCAGCAGCGACCCTGGGACCCTGCTTCACCGCAGCCACCACCCTCTGTAAGCAATAAGATGCATGGATCATAAGATACGGTACGAAGATACACATCTTTCCTGGATCATAAGAAGCACCAACATTTTATTAAGAAAAAGTTTTTTTTCCCATTTTTCTCCTCAAAATTTGGGGTGCGTCTTATAATCCGCAAAATATGCTATTCTATCTGTTTTGATTATATTAGCCTTAATTCTATGCTGTGTAGCTCCATGCATTAAGAAAATGATGATGTAAACTATGGAAATCACAGTGATTACATGCATGCTGACTTCAAGGATCCTATCAATGAAAGATGCTATTGTGAACCATGAGAAGACTGCCATATCATTTCCTCCTGGAGTATGCCTGCCTGAGACATGCTGACGAGGGAAAGAGTAGGATATAACTTCCTTCTGCACAAGTAAGTTAAAAGGGGGACTAGAGACGGCTCGTCTTGTAAGCAGTGAAACAGCCATCGATGCATAGAACCAGGGTCGGACTGGCCCACCGGAGAACCGGTGGATTCTCCGGTGGGCCCAGGTACTGACACCTGCTGGCGCACTGGCCAGCAGCTGCCTAGGGTCCCAACTGCTCCAGGGGGCTCCAGACAGTGGGCAGCTGCAATGGGGGCCCCCAGTGCCAGCGGAGCAGCAGCGGTGACAGGAAGTAGAAGACACTACTGCTAAAGAGAAATGAATATGAACTGCTCCCCACAACCCCATGGGCATGGAGAGGACTGAATATTAATTTCACTTTAGCTTACTGGGCAAAGCAGTGACAGAAAAATTCATCAGGACACAAGAGTGCTCTGTTACTTACAGCGCGCCCCAGTCTGCAGCAGCCAAACATGTCAGCTGTTATCAGTGACACCCACACTGCTTTCTGAAAAACTGTGGGAGGAGCCGCGAACAGGACGTCCTCCCAGCATGACGTCACCACTACTGGCAGCTTCGGCAGTCAGAGCTACTCAGAGAGCAGTGTGGACGTCACTGATAACACGGCAGACATGTTCGGCTGCTGCACACTGTGAAGCACTATTTGTAAGTAACACAGCGCTCTTGTGTCCTGATTGCTTTTTATATCACCACTATTCCCTGCGATGAACAAGCTAGGACAGTAGAGCAGCTCTTGCTAAGGCTAACACTGGCCACAGCACAACCAATCGGTGTAAGCTTTGTTTGTGTCCACTTCTCCTTGGCCGTACAGCACTGCTGAGCTAATGAGCTGCTGTCATCCTTAACGCACGCTTCCCTCCCCCACAGTGTAAGCAGCAGAAGGAGATAGACACCTCCCTGCTACTGCTGCAAAGGTTGAAGAAGGGCCCCACTGCCAGCCTAAAAGTAAGAGTAAATGGGGGGCCTTTAGCCTGGTGTGATAGAGGGGGAGGGGCTAAGTTATTTAGGGATAAATGAGGGCCCCATTACCTCATCTCTCCTTTCATTCCTGACTGACTGTACCCCCTCACTCTATATGACCCCTGACTGCACCCATCCCCCATATCACCCCTGCTCAATCCTCTCGCCCTGGAATCACCCTGACTCACCCCCTCCCCGTATCACCCCTGACTGAGCTCTCTCCCACTATATGACCCCTGACTGAGACACCTCCATTGTATCACCCCTGACTGCACCCCCTCCCCTGTATCACCCCTGCTGATTCCCCCTTGCCCCAGAATCACCCTGACTGAGCCCCTCTTCCCCTGTATCACCCCTAACTGCGTCATCTCCCCTGTATCATCCTGATTGAGTCTCTTTCACCCTGTATTATCTCCGACTGCACCACCTCCACCTGTCTCATCCTGATTGAGCCTCTTTCCCCTGTATTACCTCCGACTGCACCACCTCCCCCTGAATCACCCCTGACTGACTGTGTCCCCTCCCCCTCTATCACTCCTGTGACTGTACCCCCCCCCCATATCACCCCTATGACCTCTCCCACTCTTTACCCCGACTAAGCCCCCCCCGTATCCCCCCCAAAGCCCCTTCCCCCCCCAACCATCTCAACCCTCGCTCTGGTACCCGCAAACCCCGTATTCCCTGACGCGCCCCCCCCCCTTATATGCCCCCCGACTGCACCCCCCCCCCTTTCCCCCCCTTTTAAACCCCGCTCCAAACCCCCACTGACCCGTTTTACCCTGACGCGCCACTCCCTCTAATCCGACGACCCCTTTCCCCTTGTACCCCCCTGCTGCATCCCCCCCGCTTATAACCACGTCCCCCAAAAAACCCTTGACGAGCCCTCTACCCCTGTATCACCCGACTGCGCCACCCCCCCTGACCCCCTGACTGCGCCACCCCCCTTTTCCCCCCACGCGCCCCCCTCCCTGCCCCCCCCCGACTGCGTTTTTTCCCCCTTGTATCACCCTAATGGCCCCTCCCCCCCTGTATTACCCTATTTGGTCACCCACCCGTATACCCGACTGCGCCACCCCCCTGTACCCCCCTATGACTGAACACTCCCTCTTTCCCCCCTACTAGACCCTCACCTTTTTTAAAACCCGGTAAAACTTTTTTTTTCCTTTTTCATCAAAAAAATGACCCCTTCAAAAAAACGATATCCCTTAAGGGGAAAAAAAAGTTTTGTAAAAATGTGGGGGGATGTGGGAAAAATCTTTTGATATTACCCCAAAGTCATGTAAAAGATTTTTGGCCCCCCCCCACTAATAAGGGGAAATCAATAATTATTTTCTGCGAATCAAACAGCAAAAAACGAGAAATATCCCCCAGAATTGTCCAATTTGCGTTTACTAAACAGGGGTTGGAAATATTCAGCCCCCTTTAAATTTTTAATTTTTTGTTTCATGGAGCCTTTTTGAAAAACCCCCAAAAAATCTTTTTTTTTTCATTTATGTCCCCTCTCCCCCCTTTTTTGAGAATAAAAAAGGAAGTAAAATTTTTTGCAAATTTTTAAATAGAAAAAATGAAAATTCTTGAAAAGTATTAGACCCCTTTTCCCCCATTAGTAGAAAAAACCCTTTTTACAGTAAAGAGCTTCTTGGGTGATTCAACAAGTTTTTCACACCTAATTTTGGGGCCCTGACATCTTTTCCGCAGACCCTCCAGTTCCGAAGGTTGGTGGGTGGGGAAAGTTGGGGGGAAAACCCATTTTTAGGTCTCTCTAGAATGCTCAAATTGGGTTTAGGCATTGCTTTGGCGGACCCTGAAGAATGGTCACAGAGGTTTTTTGAAGCCCCAACCATGTTTTTCAAAATTGTGTGCTTAGGGTCTTCCTTTTTGGAAGGTGAACCTTCGCCCAAATCGAGGTCCCCAACATTGGGAAAAAGGGTTTTATCCAAGAATCTCAGTACTTGGCCGCAATATTTTTTTAATTCAAACCTGTGTCCCATCCCCGCCGAAAAACAACCCCAAACATGAGCGCCACCCCCGTTTCACTGTTGGGGGTTTTTTGGCAGGATGAGAATGTTTGGTTTTTCCCTGGACGAGGAAGGCTTTTGGGCCCCCCGCCTTAAAGGCCTGAATGGTGGAGGGCTTTTGTAAGTTTTTTGTGGAACTTTCCCCCGTCCCCACGCATTGGGAGCCGCCCCCGTGATCTTGGGGTTTTTTTTACCTCCCCAAAGGGCCCTTTCCTGATTGCTCAGCCTTTTTGGATGGCCAGGTCTAGGAAACTTTTTGGGGGG
>JARQOD010000003.1:309002755-309198005 GCA_033576555.1 Oophaga sylvatica
TAAACGAACCACGTGCTGAAGGAACAAAGGCACCAATTCAGAGGAGGAAGGCAACTTAGGTAATGGCACAAGATGTATCATCTTGGAAAACCTATCACAAATCACCCAGATGACGGTCATTCTCTGAGAAACAGGGAGGTCGGAAATGAAATCCATAGAGATATGGGTCCATGGTCTCTTGGGCACAGGCAATGGCATCAACAAACCACTAGAGCGAGAGCAAGGCTTGGAGCGAGAGCAAGTCCCTCAGGACTTCACAAATTCCCTGACATCACGAGACAAGGTAGGCCACCAAAAGGACCGACTAACCAAGTCTCTGGTACCAAAAATTCCGGGATGACCGGCCAACGCGGAACAATGAATCTCAGACATCACACTCTTTTTCCACTGGTCCGGGACAAACAATTTCCCAACAGGGCAGCGCTCGGGCCTATCCTCCTGACACCCCTCCAGAGCCAGTCTCAAATTGGGCGAGATGGCGGAAAGAACTACACCTTCTTTCAAAATAACAGAAGGATCAGATAACTCAGGAGAGTCCGCAAGGAAACTCCTCGAGAGGGAATCCGCCTTAACATTCTTAGTGCCAGGAAGAAAGGAAACCACAAAATTAAAACGTGTGAAAAACAAGGCCCACCTGGCCTGTCTAGGATTAAGTCGCTTGGCAGATTCCAGATAAACCAGATTCTTATGGTCCGTAAGGACCACCACCTGATGTTTGGCTCCCTCCAGCCAATGTCTCCACTCTTCAAAAGCCCACTTCATGGCCAATAACTCCCGATTACCCACGTCATAATTACGTTCAGTAGGAGAAAATTTTCGAGAGAAAAAGGCACAAGGGTTACTTTTAGAGGCCTCTGGATCTCTTTGGGACAAAACGGCACCTGCCCCAATTTCAGAGGCATCAACCTCCACCTGAAATGGCAGAGAAACATCAGGCTGCCGTAGAACAGGAGCAGAAGTGAATCTCTGCTTAAGTTCCTGAAATGCAGAGACTGCCTCAGGAGGCCAATTCACCACATCAGAACCCTTTTTGGTCAAATCAGTTAATGGTTTAACAATAACCGAGAAATTACCAATAAATTTACGATAAAAATTGGCAAAACCCAAAAATCTTTGAAGAGCCTTTAATGAAGTAGGTTGGACCCAATCACAGATGGCCTGAACCTTGACCGGGTCCATTTCAATAACAGATGGGGACAAAATGAATCCCAAAAATGAGATCCTCTGTACGCCAAAAAGGCACTTTGATCCCTTCACATACAGAGCATTCTCTCTCAAAATCTGGAATACAGTTCGAACATGTTTCACATGAGAGTCCCAGTCATTGGAAAAAATCAAGATATCATCCAAATAAACAATCAGAAATTTATCCACAAAATCCCTGAAAATGTCATTCATGAAGGACTGGAAGACAGAAGGAGCATTAGTGAGCCCAAAGGGCATCACAAGGTACTCAAAATGCCCCTCAGGGGTATTAAATGCCGTCTTCCATTCATCCCCGTGCTTAATGCAAATAAGGTTATATGCCCCCCTGAGGTCAAGCTTGGTAAACCAAGTAGCGTTTTTCACCATGGAAAACAGGTCAGAAATCAAGGGTAACGGGTATTGATATTTCACAGTAATATTGTTCAAAAGACGATAATCAATACACGGCCTTAATGAACCATCCTTTTTGGCCACAAAGAAAAACCGGCACCTAATGGTGAAGAGGATGGTCTGATATGACCCTTCTCCAATGACTCCTTGATATAAGACCGCATAGCATCATGTCCAGGTACAGACAAGTTAAAAAGGCGACCTTTAGGGAATTTACTACCAGGCACTAATTCAATAGCGCAGTCATAGCTCCTATGGGGAGGCAAGGATGCAGATTTACTTTTGCTAAACACATCAGAAAAATCAATCAAAAAGTCAGGAACATCCTGAGCCTGGGGAGGTAGAAAAAACAGGAGTGTTGGTATTAACACATTGGCAGCCCCAACTGGTTACAGACACAGATTTCCAATCCAAAACAGGATTATGAGACTGTAACCAAGGGAAACCCAGCACGATAATGTCATGCAGATTATACAGAACCAAAAATTTGCAGCTCTCCTGATGATCAGGTTCAACCCTCATTATCACCTGAGTAGAGAACTGAGGTTTATTCTCAGCCAAAGGGGTAGAATCGATCCCCAGTAGGGGAATAGACTTCTGTAGGGGTATCAAGGGAAACCCACAACGTTTAGCAAAATCAAAATCCATCAGGTTAATAGCTGCTCCCGAATCAACGAAAGCCTGAGCAGAAAATGAGGACAGAGAGCATATCAGAGTAACAGTTAATAAAAACTTAGTCTGAACACTACCCAAGACAACTGAGCGTGCAAAACGTCTTCCCCGCTTAGGGCAGACTGAAATAGCATGAGAGGCATCACCACAGTAGAAACATAACCCATTGCGCTTCCGAAACTCATGACGCTGTGCCCAGAAACCACTCTATCACACTGCATGGATTCAGAAGCAGGTTCACAAGGCAACACTATTCCACGCATACTTCTCCGCTCACGCAAACGTCTGTCAATTTGAATCGCTAGTGACATAGAATCATTGAGACCAGAGGGGACAGGGAATCCCACCATAACATCCTTTACATTATCTGACAGACCCTTCCGAAAAAGGGCTGCCAAAGCGTCGTCATTCCATTTGGTCAGGACTGCCCACCTACGGAATCTCTGACAGTATAACTCAGCGTCATCAAGCCCCTGATTTAATGCCAACAAGGCTTTTTCAGCTTGATCAGTGACATTAGGCTCATCGTACAATAACCCCAAGGCCTGAAAAAATGCATCAACATCACTCAAAACAGGATCCCCAGGTGTCAGGGAAAAAGCCCAATCCTGAGGATCGCCGCGCAGGAGAGAGATGACAATTTGAACCTGCTGCGCTGCGTTCCCTGAGGATTTAGATTTTAAGGCAAAAAACAATTTACAATTATTTTTGAAATTCAGAAACTTGGCTCGATCCACCAAAAACAAATCTGGCATGGGAATCCTAGGTTCCACAACAGGCAACCTAGCAAGATAGGTAGCAATACTCCGAACCTCAGTGGCAAGCTGATCCACACGGCCAGACAACTGTGCAAACTCCATTGAGAGAAAAAATCCTCCCCAGCACCCAGAGATACAGAGGGAAAAAAAAAAATGCAACAAACAGAAAAATATCTCTGACAACTCTGACAACCTTTTTTCTTTCACAATATTTTTCCCTTCTGTGAGTACCATACAATTTTTAATTTTTAGGCCGGTGATACTGTTATGTTTCGGTAGCTGAGGAGTGCAGGTAAAAAAGGCAATACACCAGAGCAGTTGGAATCTATGAGATTGCAGTACCCTGACTAACCACCACAACTAGAGGCAGCCGTGGAGCGTTCCTACGTTGGTCCTAGACGCCTCGTCACAGCCTGAGAAACTAACTACACCTAAAGATAGAAAGAGGAAAGCTATCTGCCACGGAGCAGATCCCCAAAGAACATAGAAAGCCCCCAAACATGTAATGGCGGTGTAATGTATGTAGTACAGTTCATATAGCGTCTTGTGCTTGGGTGCAATGAAAACACAGGAGTCACAGGTTTGATATAGAAAAGTCCTGTATTACTTCATACAATTGGCAGAAATAGTCACACAGTTTGCAGACACAGAAACAGGAGACACAGCAGGCCAGAGTAATCCAAGCTCAGCAATCACTCTCCAATACAGATTCAGGATCTTCTTCTCTGTTACCGTAAGTCCATGCAAACGTGGGTCTTTCAAAGAGCAGGGTTCAGAGTCCACAAGTGCTTCAGAGCTCCTCAGTAGGAACAGCTGGAGCACAAGGTCCAAGGCTTACAGGAGTCAAGTCACAGGTTCACTGCAGGCTAGATTCTGAAGCACTGATTGCTCAGCTGTGGCTGCTTAAGAAGCAAAGGAGAGAATCAGGGCGGGAACATGCAAGCTGGAAACTCCATTTTGACTGAGGGCAAGATAGCTGCAGCAAGACAGAAAGTAAAATGGCTGACGAACAAACTGAGTTTCAGGAATATATACATAGAACCTTACATTACTCCCCCCTTAAGGACAACCTCCGGATGACCTCAGACCAGGCTTGTGTGGGTACCTCTGATGAAACTGACGGAGCAAGCGAGGAGCATTAACGTTATTGACCGGTTCCCATGAGTTGTCCTCCACTGGGTAGCCCTGCCATTTAATCAGATATTGTAACTGATTTCTATACAACCTGGAATCTAAAATCCTTTCCACCACAAATTCTTCCTGACCATCGACTAGCACTGGGTCAGGGCAAGGAGAGGAACGTCCAGGAAACGTATTGGGTGTCGCAGCCTTTAGTAGGGATACATGAAAGACAGGGTGGATTCTCATAGTTCTGGGCAGTTGAAGACGACAAGCAACGGCACTTATAATTTTACTGATTTTATAGGGTCCAATGTACTTATGTCCCAACTTAGACGATGGAATCCTTAACTTAAGATTTCTGGTTGACAGCCAGACCAAGTCTCCTACCTTGAAAGCTGGTGCAGGTTTACGAAATTTATCTGCTGCTTTCTTGTACCTTTCTTGAGCCGATTCCAGATTTTCCTTTAGAAGATCCATATTCTTCTGTAAAGACGTGATTCTTTCAGCCACTGCTGGTAAAGGCGTTTCTACGGGAAATCGTGGTAGAATGTTAGGATGATAACCTAGATTAGAGTAAAAAGGAGACTGTTTAGTGGAGGCACTCTGAGAGTTGTTATAAGAGAACTCAGCTAATGGAAGTAGATCCACCCAATCATCCTGTAGGTGGCAGATAAAGCAGCGGAGATACTGCTCCAGGGTTTGATTGGTTCGTTCGGTCTGTCCATTAGTCTGGGGATGAAAAGCAGAAGAAAGGTTTACTTTAATGTCCAATGCTGCACAGAAATTTTGCCAAAACCTAGAAGTGAATTGCACCCCTCGATCCGAAATAACCTCATCCGGTACTCCATGTAAGCGAAACACATCTTTAATCATCAAATCTGATGTCTGTTTTGCAGTGGGTAAGCCGACACAAGGGATAAAATGAGCTGCCTTTGTTAGACGGTCAACCACCACTAGAATGGTGTTCTTCCCCTGAGAGGTTGGTAACTCCACAATGAAGTCCATAGAAATGGATCCCCACGGGTGGGACGGGGTGGGAAGAGGCTGTAACAGACCAGTTGGTGAGGAGCGAGGTGTTTTGCATCTTGCACAGACCTCACATGAAGTGACATAATTCAAAACATCCTTCCTGCAAGTGGGCCACCAAAAGAAACGAGAAAGAAATTCCTGTGTCTTTAGAATTCCTCTATGCCCAGCTATCTTGGAATCGTGAATGAGTTGCAATACTCTTAATCTGACTGTTTCAGGAATATACAGACGTTGTCCCTGAATCCACACACCATTCTTAAAGACAAGACTTACGTCCCTTGGGGGTTGTGCCAAAAAGGAATCCGCATGGTATGCTTCCTTGATGTCCTTAAGTAGGTCTTGATTATGAATTACTCCTAGGAATCTAGAGTCAGGAAGAATAGTCTTAGGAGGAGTAATTGGACGTGTCTCTGCTGAGTAAATCCTAGAGAGTGCATCAGCCTTTCCATTGCGCGATCCTGGTCTATAAGAGATGATAAAATTAAATTGGTTTAAGAAAAGATTCCAGCGAGCCTGGCGAGGAGTCAGGCACTTAGCCGACCTGATGAACTCAAGGTTACGATGGTCTGTCAGGACGACTATTTGCTGTGCAGCTCCCTGAAGAAGGTGTCTCCATTCTTTGAAGGCGGAAATAATGGCCAACAACTCTCTATTGCCCACATCGTAGTTCCTCTCAGCCGAAGACAACTGCTGGGAAAAGAAGGCACAGGGATGCAAGACATTCTTCTCACCTGTTCTCTGAGAGAGTATAGCTCCAACGGCACAGTCTGAAGCATCCACCTCTATTATGAAGGCAAGCTCGGGGTTGGGATGTACTAGGATAGGTGCAGTGGTAAATTTATCTTTTAGACGGGAAAATGCTTCCTGGGCTTGGGGAGTCCAGGAAAACCTAGACTCTTTCCGGGTAAGTTGAGTGATAGGTGACACTACCTCAGAGAAATTTCTAATGAAACGTCTATAGAAGTTGGCAAACCCGATGAAGCGCTGTACCTCCTTCACATTTCTAGGACTTGGCCAATCCTTGATGGCTTGGGTTTTGCTTCCATCCATACTAATTCCTTGTGTAGACAGTACATACCCCAGAAATTGAATTTCGGTCCTATGGAATTCACACTTTTCAAGTTTGATGTAAAGATGATTTTGTCTTAGACGTTCCAAGACCATTCTCACATGTCCATGATGTTCCTCTGTGGAGTTAGAAAAAATTAGAATATCATCCAAATAAATTACCACGAATGTATCTAGGAGATCCCTGAAGATGTCATTCACCAAGTGTTGGAAAGTGGCTGGGGCGGTACTCAGACCAAAAGGCATAACTAGATATTCAAAGTGTCCATAGCGTGACCTGAATGCAGTCTTCCATTCATCCCCAGGTCTAATACGGACTAAGTTATAGGCCCCACGAAGATCTAGTTTAGAAAAAATTTTGGCATGTCGCACTCTCTCCAATAACTCAGGGATTAAAGGCAATGGATAACGGTTTCTAATAGTAACCTTATTGAGTTCCCTATAGTCTACGCATGGTCTCAGAGATCCATCTTTCTTCTTTACAAAGAAGATGGGTGCACCTGCAGGAGATGAAGAGGGCGTATGAAGCCCTTGGCTAGATTTTCATCTATGTAATCCTTTAAAGCCTTTAGCTCGGGCCCCGCCAGGGGGTAGATCTTACCAAAAGGTATCTCTGCTCCAGGCAATAATTCAATTGGACAATCATATGGACGGTGAGGAGGAAGCTGGTCAGCGTTCTTCTTGTCACATAAATCCACATAGTCCTGGTATACAGCTGGTAGTTCAGGGACTGACATGATTCCTTTAGGAACAGAGCAAGCTGAAACTTTTGGACTCATCTGTTTTCTCTGGAAAGTGTAATTCCTTGGTCTCCCAGTTAATGGTAGGATTCTGAGCCTGCAGCCATGGTAGCCCTAGAATAATGGGAAAGTGGGGAGAAGAGATAAGCATAAAGGACAGTTTCTCTTGATGATCTTTACCCATAAGAACCCTCAAAGGCTCTGTTTCCTGATCCACTGGTCCAGAGGTCAGCAGGGAGCCATCCACAGTTTCCATCTGTACTGGAGTAGCCTTCTTCACTGAACGTATTCCCTGTTTCAGAGCAAAGGAGACATCCATAAAATTTCCACTTGCCCCTGAGTCGATCATAGCAGAGCTAGACACCCAAGCTGAGTCAACCCAGAGTTTGATGGAAAGAAAGCAATGAGAATTGTTTTTCTTACAACTCAGCTGGGAACACCGCTGAGGAAACTTGAAAAATGGCAGCGTTTACACAGTCAACGTCCTCAGAGGTAACGGAGTTTAAGTCCGAGAAATCAAGATCTGTTGCTGCAGATCTCTCTGGAGCCTGAGGCTCGGACCTGACAGATCCCCTCTCGCAACACTCACAATGAATGAGTGCTGCAGTAGTCTTACGAGAACGGCTGGGACAGTTTATAATGAAGTGCCCTGACTTACCACAATAGAAACATAGATTCTCCTTAAAACGATGTTCCTTGCGTGCATCACTAACCCGTCGTTGTAAAGAGTCTACCTGCATGGGTTCAGGTTCAGGTTCCCGTGTAATCCTACTCAAAGGTTCCTTAGCTGGAGAGGAAGGTAGGAAAAGGTTAGTACGATTGCTTTCGAACCATCTCTCTTGCCTGCGTTCAGTCAGACGAGTATCAATACGGATGCAGTAGTTAATAAAGTCACCTAATGCAGTGGGAGGGTCGGCACGAGCAAGTTCATCCTTAATCAGTGGAGATAACCCCTTTCGAAAAATAGATTTTTTGGCGGAACTGTCCCAGGTGGTATCAAGGGCCCATCTCCTGAAATCCAAGGCATATTCAGCTACCGAGTGCTTACCTTGGCGCAAAGCTAACAAGTCTGCTTCAGCTGTTGCACCTCGATTGGGGTCATCAAACACCTGCCCCATGGCTGAAATAAAATCATCAAGGTGATTCAAACAATCATCCTCAGTCTCAATCAGAGGGTTTGCCCACATTAAAGCCTTGTTGGTAAGCAGCATAATTATAGTAAGCACCTTAGATCGTTCAGTGGGAAATTGTGAAGCATGTGCAGAAAAAAAAAGATTGCATTGATTAATAAATCCCCTGAATTTCTCACGTTCACCGCCAAAACGAAAAGGGGGCAACTTGGGAATCCCAGCACTCGGGGCTACGGCAGGAGCCTGGACTCGCCCCTCTAGAACCTCAATCCTGGCTCGCAAATCCTGGGTAGTCTGTCCAACCACTTGCAAATTGTGATTATTGAGGTCCTGTAGATTTGTAAAACGGGTCTTTATATTCTGCAAATCTGCAAGGATATTATCAGTCACTCCGCAAAGTTCCTTTATGCGGGCCTCCATTTTCCAGATCTTTTAAGACAGGATTACTGGAAGAAGAGGAGAGAAAAAAAACAATAGTGTTCACCTGTGGCAACACTGCAGAGAGAAAAAAAAATTAAGGGAACTGCTCACCTGGAATGGTTGTGAGAAGTCACAACCACTATCATCACAGAAAGTTTCAACCAGACATCTGATATCCAGAGTTACAGCAGACAAAAAAGAGAAAAGAAAGGAAAAAAAAACAAACAATAGTGTTTACCTGTGGTAACACTGCAAAAAGAAAAAAAACTTAAGGGAATTGCTCACCTGGAATGGTTGTGAGAAGTCACAACCACTGTCATCACAGAAAGTACAACCGGACGTCTGATATCCACAGTACAGCAGACACAGCCTTCCAGACCCAGCAGACACTAACGTTTTGGCTTCAGAATCTTGTAATGTATGTAGTACAGTTCATATAGCGTCTTGTGCTTGGGTGCAATGAAAACACAGGAGTCACAGGTTTGATATAGAAAAGTCCTGTATTACTTCATACAAGTTGGCAGAAATAGTCACACAGTTTGCAGACACAGAAACAGGAGACACAGCAGGCCAGAGTAATCCAAGCTCAGCAATCACTCTCCAATACAGATTCAGGATCTTCTTCTCTGTTACCGTAAGTCCATGCAAACGTGGGTCTTTCAAAGAGCAGGGTTCAGAGTCCACAAGTGCTTCAGAGCTCCTCAGTAGGAACAGCTGGAGCACAAGGTCCAAGGCTTACAGGAGTCAAGTCACAGGTTCACTGCAGGCTAGATTCTGAAGCACTGATTGCTCAGCTGTGGCTGCTTAAGAAGCAAAGGAGAGAATCAGGGCGGGAACATGCAAGCTGGAAACTCCATTTTGACTGAGGGCAAGATAGCTGCAGCAAGACAGAAAGTAAAATGGCTGACGAACAAACTGAGTTTCAGGAATATATACATAGAACCTTACAGGCGGTTAGACAAGAAGAAATACTGACACAGACATAAAATAGAATGAGCAAACGTTGGGGCCCAAACTACCTAAATAGAAAAGGATAGGAAGGGCACTTACTGCAATCCCAAAAAACCCTGAAAAGCACCAACTCTACTAATTTCAAAAACACCTGAGATCACACGACCTCTACCACCTAAATTAGTTCTCTGGTGTAACAAAATCAAAACAGCAGCCACTGAAAAAACTGGAAAAAGCAAATGTACAAACATCAGTGGCTGAACTAATCTGAGAGGGCAAAAGCCCCCGGAGGGGACCCTGAAGGCCCCCACAGAAGTGCAGGACAAAATGCAAAAATCAAGCACAAAACAAAAAAAAGAAAATGTCTTATCTGTTAGCAGGAGATGCAGACACGACACAGCAGGCTACAAAGGAAACAGGAATCAAGGATTGAGACCAGAACAATTGATCACCGGCAACCCTGATGGGAAGGCGACTCCCTTATATAAGACCAGTCAGTAACACCTGATTCCCAATCCTCACAATCTTCACTGGACAGTCCAGTACCGCTTGTAACCACCAGAGGGAGCCTCTGCTCAGAACTCATTTCAAGTCCATTCACAACATACAGGGCCCAAAACAGAGCCTTGTGGTACCTCACTTGAGACATTCTTCCAACTGGATGTGCAGCCATTTACGACCACTCTTTGGGTCCGATCACTAAGCCAGTTATGAATCCACCTAAAAGTTGCCTTGTCCATTCCATACTTAGTCATTTTTTTTAATAAGGATTGTGTGAGATACTTTGTCAAATGCTTTGCTGAAGTCAAGATATACTATATTTACAGCATTTCCCTGATCCACCCAGTCAGTGATTCTGTCATAGAAGGAAATTAAGTTAGTCTGACATGACTTATTAGTTACAAACCCATGCTGACTCTGTTTAATCATTTCATTCTTTTCCAAGTACTTACATACATGTTCTTTAATAATTTGTTCAAAGATCTTTCCTGGTATAGAAGTCAGACTAACCGGCCTGTGGTTCCCGGGGTCCACCTTCTTCCCCTTTTTGAAGATAGGAACAACATTTGCTCTTCTCCAGTCTTCTGGGACTTCTCCTGTTCTCCAAGAATTTTCAAAGATTATGGACAGTGGTTCAAGAATTTCTTCTGCTATCTCCTTCAGTACTCTGGGGTGTAATTCATCTGGACCCGGAGACTTGAATTAATTTAGGTTAGTTAAGTGTTTCCTCACTGTCTTTCTGTTTATAGATATCCTGGATTCTTCTATTCCTTTAATAGGACAGTGAAGTTCAGTTGATGTTGCATTTCCTTTCTGAAAACAGATGCAAAATAGAAATTTTTGAAAGTTCAGACTTCTCAACATCCTGTCTTACTATTTCATCATTTTCATCCTGTAAAAATCCTATAGCATGTTTGACTTTTCTTTTACTTTTGACGTATCCCCAAAATCCTTTTTTGTTGCTTTTGACGTCTTTTGCAAGCCTTAATTTATTGTCAGCTTTAGATAATCTGATTTGTGCCCTGCAGGTTCTGCAGACGGCATTATATTCTTCTTTAGATATGCCTCCCTTTTTCCTTTTGATAAACATTTCTTTCTTCCTTTTTAGCATGTGTTTAAGTTCTGTGTTCATCCATCCTGGTTTCCTTAAATGCTTCCCATTTTTCCCTCTTTTCGGAATAGTTAATGATTGTGCTTTGAGAATCTCATTTTTCAAGATTTTCTATCCTTCCTGGACATTTCTGTCCTTAAGGATATCCAGCCATTGTTCCCTCCAATTCTCTTTCTGAGTCCCTTAAAATCTGCCTTTCTCAAATCTAACCATGACGTCTGAGTCTTCACAGGTCTTCCTCCTCTTGTTATCCAAAATTCTAAAATAGCATGGTCACTACCTCCTAGGGTCCCAGCCACTCTTACCTCCTCAACCATTTCCTTCCTGTTTATAAGGATTAGATCCAAGGTAGCAGATCCCTTGTTTTCTCCCCTACCTTTTGGAAGATAAAGTTGTCAGCAAGAGAGGATAAGAATTTCCTTGACCTGTTAGTTTTGCCTGAGAGAGATTCTCAACAAATGTCTGGAAAGTTGAAATCTCCCATGACCACTATGTCATATTTTTTGGAGAACTTGGCCATTTGATGCATAAAGAGTTCATCCATATCTTCAGCTTGCATAGGTGGCCTGTAGTAATGGTGTCCTTTCCATTGATCTGTCCTTGTATTCTTACCCAAACAGTTTCCACAGAACTCCCAGTCTCTGAAGCTTCAATCTCTGTGCAGATATACGCTTTTCTAACATACAATGTGACACCTCCTCCTCATTTATCAAGTCTGTTTCTTGCAAATAAGTTGTATCCTTCTAGCCTTGTATTCCAATCATGTGTATCGTCCCACCAAGTTTCAGTAATTCCAATGATATCATATTTATTTTCCTGCGTTAGTAGTTCCAGTTCTCCTTGTTTGTTGCCCATGCTTTGTGCATTCGTATAGAAACATTTTAGTTTGTGATTGGTTTCTCTTTAATATTTTATTATGTAGATTTTTTTTGTCTTTGGTCTTCCCCTTCACTTCTAATAGCAGAATTCTCAATGGTATTTGTCAGGTGTATGGCTTTTGCTGGCGTTTTGCTTCCTTTCCCACATTGTTCTAGTTTAAAGCTCTCCTGATGAGTGTAGCAAGGCGACTTCCAAATACATGTTTTCCAGTCTTCGTAAGGTGCACCCCATCTCTAGCAAGTAGTCCATCGTATAGGTAATTCACTCCATGATCCAAAAATCCAAATCCTTGCTGACGGCACCATCGACATAGCCAGTTGTTCACCTGCAGAATATTCTTCCTCCTCCTTGTTCCATGACCATCCACTGGAAGGATGGAAGAGAAGACCACCTGCGCTCCCAGTTCTTTCACTTTCTTACCTAAGTTTTCAAAGTCACTGCAGATGGTTTCCAGGTCGTTTCTTGCGGTGTCATTTGTCCCCACATGTATTAGCAGGAATGGGTAGTCATCTGTAGGTCTGAAGAGTCCTGATATCCAGTCAGACACATCTTTAATTTTTGCACCTGGAAGACAGCACATTTCTCTTGAGGTTAAATCCGGTCTGCAGATAGCGGCCTCTGTTCCTCTCAACAGGGAATCCCCCATGACAACAACTCTCCGTTTCTTCTTCACAACAGTTTTCTTTCTCCATTCAGGAGGACTCTGAGGGCGTACAAGGTTATTGTTTGTGGCCAAAGTCTTATCTTGATGTATTTCTTCATCGTTCTCCTGTGTAAGAGCCTGGTACTGGTTCCTGAGCAGAATTTGTGCTAACTGCCTCCCGATCCTCCTGCTTCTCTGGGTCACATGCTTCCATTCCTCTGTTTCTTCAGGTGCACTTCAAATTTCTTCTCTTTCTATAACATGAAGAGATAATTCTGCTCTGTCTAAGAACTCTTCACCTTCCTTAATGGCTTTCAATGTAGATAACCTCTCTTCCAGATTTTGCAACTTTTCTTCCAACAGGGACACAAGCTTGCATTTCTGGCACGAGAAGTTTGGCTTTTCCACTGGTAAGTCTGTGAACATGCAGCAAGAAGTGCAGCTCACCAAATGGCTCCTGGCCTCTTCCATGTTCTTATTGTTCAAGAGATATTGAAGCTGTGAAATATATGCCAAAACGCATATTTATTGATGTCCTCCTTTCAGCTGCAACGGCCAAACTCCAGTGTTCCTTGAGTTTGCGGAGACTCTTCACTTATCCCAGAAGGCACTGGGAATATGCAAATTCTCTCCTCGGGACTCTTCCCCTGGTTTACTGATGTCCTCCTTTCAGCTGCAATGGCCAAACTCCAGTGTTCCTTGAGCTCGCGAAGACACAGACTGTGGGCAACACGATGACATGGGCAGCGGCCAGCACCATGTTAGAGAAGGGCATTGCAGTGATTGGCTTGCTTTGTGTGGCGTCACAGTGCCTATAAAAGCCCTCACCACCGACCGCCATTTTACTTCTGCTGATCTTAGTGTAGGGAGAGGTTGCTGACGCTGGTTCTCAGTAGGGAGAGCGTTAGGCAGGAAAACTACAATAATTTTATGCTTGTGCTGATAGCGATTAGCTGTACACTTAGTGTGCAGTGTCAGTGGAGGAATTTCTTGTGTGCAGCAGCACTGGTTATTAGGCTGGCTGCCAGTGAGAGGGGAGGAATTGCTTGTGTGGAGCAGCAGAGCTGATTATTAGGCTGCCTGCCAGTGAGAGGGGAGGAATTGCTTGTGTGGAGCAGCAGAGATGATTATTAGGCTGCCTGCCAGTGAGAGGGGAGGAATTGCTTGTGTGAAGCAGCACAGCTGATTATTAGGCTGCCTGCTATCTGTATTGCTGTGTGTACTCTGCTGTGCAGACTGCTTTTTAACACAGCACCTACACATCACTAATACTTTAATTTTTTTCTGCACAATGACCGAGTTTAACAGTGACAGTGGAGGAATTTCTTGTGTGCAGCAGCACTGGTCCTTAGGCTGCCTGCCAGTGAGAGGAGAGGAATTTTTTGTGTGGAGCAGCAAAGCTTATTATTAGGCTGCCTGCTATCTATTGCTGTGTGTACCCTCATGTGCAGAATGCATTTTAACACAGCACCTACACAGCACTAATACTTGAATTTTTTTCTGCACAGTTACAGAGCGTTCATTTTTTCACACACCGTATAGAGCTGTACGCTCCTCACACTAACGTGGACCGGCTGGCATCATGGATAAATACATGCTGACTATCTGTGTGTGACTCCTGGAATATATACTCCCCCAAACACTGCATACAGCTGTACGCTTGTCACGGGTGTGTCGCTGCGAAGATCGTCGCGATTGCACACCCTGACTTCTCACAGCTGAGTTTCTGCTGCTGGGTGTTTTTCGGCAATGAGAGAGTTAATTCTCCTTCTCTCTGTGCTGGACAAGACCAGCCTCACTCAGCTGCAATTAATGTTGTGATAATTGGTTTCCTTCAAATACCTGCCTGTCTGCTAGGGAAGTGTCGGTGAAAGCATTCATGCAGACCAGCAGAGCGGATCATATTGAGAAGTCTAAAGCTAAGAGTACCTGTTGTGGTTTTCTCCTCTCCTTGCTTTATTATTTATCTCCTTACCCGTTGGTGTTCCCTCTGTAGTGGTAGTTTTGTATGCAAGGTGTCTTTTGTTTTACCCCTTGTACTGTCTCGTTTGTCTTATACTGTGTGTAGGCAGTTATCTTCCTGTTTCCCTGTGGTGGTAATCAGGGTCCTTCTCAGGACTAGATTACAGTGGTCAGGGATTCACAGGAGATAGGGTTACGCTGGCGGCCTGGACCTCTGTACCATCAACAGTACCTCCAGGTAGAGGGATTAGTCAGGACCCCAGCTTAGCGTCAGCATAGACCCCGGTCCTCCTGTATGCAGAGACAGCGTGACATTTTCACCGACCAATAAAGATTTTCTCCAGTCACCATGGATCCAGTAGTCAGTCTAGCTCGGCAGTTGCAGAGTTTGTCCATGGAGCTGGCGGACGTTAAGTCCAAGGTTTTGTACCCCCCGGAGCAGGCCGGACCTGAACCTAAAGTAGCTCTCCCTGACAGATTCACTGGGGGGCGGGACAAGTTTTTTGCTTTCCGGAGGCATGTAAATTGTACTTTCGGCTGCGACCTCGGTCATCTGGGAGTGAAGAACAAAGGGTGGGGATTGTCATCTCGCTCCTACAATGAGACCCCCAATCCTGGGCGTTCGCTCCCCCCGGGCTCCCCAGCTCTCCAGTCAGTGGATAGATTTTTTGCAGCTCTGGGTCTTGTATATGATGACCCGGATCGGGTCTCCCTTGCTGAATCTAAGTTACGTAGGATACAGCAGGGAGATCGTCCGGCGGAGGAATTCTGTTCGGAGTTCCGTAGGTGGGCCACGGACACCCAGTGGAATGACCCGGCTCTTAGGAGTCAGTTTTGTCAAGGTTTATCTGACAAATTAAAGGATGTGCTGGCACAGTATGACCCTCCCACGTCACTGGAAGCAGCTATGGCCCTTGCTATTCGTATTGACAGACGTCTTCGGGAGAGGTGCGGGGTAACTTTGCCCTCTGTGACGACTCCACCTTCCTCAAGGGTCCCTTATACTGAGGTTCCCCTGGTCACTCCAGAGGAGCCTATGCAATTAGGAGGGACATCATTCCGGGGGAGGGGATCGGTGGGGCGCCACAAAACAAGAAGTTGTTTCTTCTGTGGGAGAGAGGGACATTTTATTGGGAGGTGTCCATCCCGTCCTTTGCAAAGTGAGAAGTCGCCGGAAAACTATTGATCCCAGATTGTGTGGTGGACGGCAATCTGGGAGTAAGTATTTCGTCCCTAAATTCGTCTCAGTTTCTCGTACCGGCGGAGGTGGTGGTGGGTGCGAGAACTGAGAGGATATCTGTTCTTCTGGATAGTGGGGCCGGGGCTAATCTGGTGGATGCTCGCTTTGCCCGGGTTCAAGGTATGCGATTGAGTGTGTTGGCTAAACCGTCCCCATATTCTCGATCGATGCCAGACCTCTCGGTCAGGGAAGTTTTTTGCAAGCAGTGCATAACATAGATCTTCAAGTGGGGGCGTTACATAAAGAACTGTTGTCTTGTTATGTGTTGGAGGGTCTTCCTACTCCTATAGTGCTGGGCCTTCCTTGGTTAACTAAGCATAACCCGGTTATTAATTGGCAATCCAGAGAGATAAGCCAATGGAGTGAATTCTGTAATAAAAACTGCATGAATACGGTCATTGGTGCGGTCGCTCCTAGGGCTTTACCTCCATTTCTGGTGGACTTTGAGGATGTATTCTCGGAGAAAGGGTGTCAAGAACTACCTCCTCATCGTGAATATGACTGTTCTGTTAACTTGCTCCCTGGGGCCAAATTACCGAAATCTAGGTTGTATAACCTTTCTGGTCCTGAGAGACAGGCCATGAAGGATTATATTTCAGAGAGTCTGGCTAAAGGGCATATTAGACCTTCATCTTCCCCGGTGGCCGCGGGGTTCTTCTTTGTGAAGAAAAAAGATGGAGGCCTACGCCCTTGCCTGGATTTCCGTGAGCTTAATCGGATTACGGTCCGAGATCCGTATCCGCTCCCACTTATTCCCGATCTCTTCAATCAGATCGTGGGTGCCAAATGGTTCTCTAAGTTGGATCTCAGGGGGGCGTACAATCTGATTAGGATGAAGGAGGGGGTGAGTGGAAGACGGCGTTTAACACTCCGGAGGGGCATTATGAGAACCTTGTCATGCCATTTGGTCTGAGTATTGCCCCGGCGGTGTTTCAACACTTTGTAAATGACATCTTTCGCCACCTAATGGGACAGTTTGTGGTCATATATCTGGATGATATCTTAATTTACTCGCCGGATCTTGTGTCTCATCGGGAGCATGTCAGGCAGGTGTTACAGATCTTGCGGGATAATAAACTGTACGCCAAATGGGAGAAGTGTGTGTTCGCCGTACAGGAACTTCAGTTTTTAGGATTCCTGGTGTCAGCATCCGGTTTTCGTATGGACCCTGGGAAAGTGCGGGCAGTTCTTGAGTGGGATCTGCCAGAGGATCTTAAGGCATTACAACGTTTCTTGGGGTTTGCTAACTACTACCGGAAATTCATTCGTAATTTTTCGTCCATAGTTAAACCTCTCACAGACATGACTAAAAAAGGGACGGATTTTTCAAAGTGGTCTGACAAGGCTTGTCAAGCGTTTTCTTCTTTGAAAAAATGTTTTGCTTCAGCACCCATACTTATTCAGCCTGATGCGTCACAGCCATTCATTGTTGAGGTGGACGCTTCCGAGGTAGGGGTGGGAGCAGTATTGTCACAAGGTTCGTCCCCTGGTAAATGGCATCCGTGCGCCTTCTTCTCTAAAAAATTGTCGTCCGCGGAGAGGAATTATGATGTCGGCAATAGGGAACTCCTGGCCATTAAGTTGGCTTTTGAGGAGTGGCATCATTTTTTGGAGGGGGCAGTCCACCCGGTCACCGTCATTACTAGTGTTGAGCGATACGATACTGCAAATATCGGGTATCGGCCGATATTAGCTCTATCGGCCTTTCGATAATTCGTTTAGATATTTTCGTCTTATCGAATACCGGAATCGGATTTGTCACTGTCACTGTGAGTGTCCGTCGGTCGGGTCTGTCAGGAGTCAGCGGCACTTACCTGGCAGAAGATCTCCGGCGGTCACGTCCTGGACTGCTTGATGGCCGCCATTATCTTCTCCCTGGCGGTCACATGCAGTTTTTCGCGATAACTGCAGTGACTGCAGGGTAATCCCGGCCGTAAACCAGTCCGATGACGTCACCGCCGGGGAAGCAGGTAATCAGCTGTGCTGCGCCGGGATGACAGGCTCTGCCTGTCATTCTGATGTAGCAGAGCTGGATCGTCGTGGGACACTCGTTACTATGGACTGCGTCGGTCAGGTGGTATACTTTTTTTTTTTTTTTCATTTTTTTACAGGAGATCGATGGCGTCGCAGGATGAGACTGTAATAAAAGTAATGAAAACTGTGTTTTTTTTTTTTATTAAATTTAAAAACTTTTTTATGAACATTCACCCGTCCGGGTACATAAACAATTTAACTATTTACATACAGGGACCCTGTCCGGGTTATTTATAATTCTTTGGCAGGGGTGTTCCAGGTACCACCTGGTACTCTTCTGATGCTTGCCAAACATCCGAGGCACCAAGGACCACCAGGACCTGATGACGTCGTGTGGCCTGTACAGTCAAGTCGTGACCCGCTATCTGGGTCTGTGTGGCCACCTCTTTCATCTCCCTCTGGGTCTGGAACCCTATGTCCCGGACTGAACGAACCCCAGGGGGCCTAACAGGCGCCGGGTACGGGCCAGCTATACTTATCATGTCCATAGCTGGGGCTGCTGAGGAGACCACTGAGGGAGGCTTGGGAGATTTACGGCGTGGGGTGGGCACTTTTGCAGAGGCCTGGATGTGGGAGGCTGAAGGCTCCGAGGATCTCACAGGTTCCTGACACTCTGGGGAGTAGGGGTCGCACCTGGTAACATTTAGGGCGTACCATCCATTGTAACCCCAGTGTCGGGTGTAAGTCACCAAGTCTCCTGGCAACAGGTCCCTCCCCGGGTGTCCTTCTGGGAGGTGAGCCTCCACGTCCCGCCGGTTCACAAAAACTTCTAAATAAAGTCCCGGCTCCTGGATGAAGCCCCAACCACCATTCAATTTAAAGCTCCGTACTGCACCCTTACGCCGCGGCTCCCACAGGGTTCCTTTATCCTTTCTCATCCGGTCCTTATCTGCCCGGTCCTTCTCCAGGTTACGTTGCCGAAGCTTTTGGGTTTCTCGCTGCTCCCTTTGTCGCTCTGCTTCCCGCTCCCAACGTCTCCACTCTTCCTCCTGACGCCGGTTGTAATTCTCCTCCACCAGCTGCTCCATGTCTCCACCATCAAATGCCAGCTTACAGTGTCCGGTTTGCAGCAGCTCTCCTGGCGCCCCCCAGTCCTGGCGGCGCTCACCTGCGGAGGAAGCAGCCGGCTCTGGAACAGATGACAGTCGAGGCTCCGGTACAGGCAGGTAGTGCTCTGGTGCCTGCGCGGCCTCCTCCATGAGGACGGGTGTCGCTTCTTCTGTCTCAGCGACGGGGGCAGACAGCGGGATCTGGGGTGCTGCCGGTGCAGAGTTTTTTGCACGAACGGGTGCCTCCACTGCGACAACATCAACCGGATCACATTGCAAGGGCTCCTCTACTAGAACGGGTGCCTCACCTTCCGGTACAGACACTTCAGGTAAGAGGGATTGGCGCCGCTCCAAGTTTAGTTTTAGGGCACGCCAGCTGGCTTCCATCCTGGCGACCTCCTCCCGGTGCCAGGCCAGGCCTCTTAGGGTATCCTCCGCTTCTTGCAGCGTAGGAGGGTTTCTAGGCCGGGTGCCCAACGGTGGTTCCGTGGCGATCGGGTCGCTTCCGTTGGGGGAGAGCTCTGACTGCTCCATCCCTTCACACTTCTGCTCGTGTCCATTAGCCATCTCTGCCAAGTCACATGTGTCATTAGCATCTGGAGAGGGCCCCTCTTTTGTAGGGAGGCGGGACCTTCGTGTTAGTTTCCGCCCACTGAGGAGGATGAGGAGGCGGAACTGAAGAGCTGTGGGGCACGATCTTACATTGCAGTACCATTTATAGCCATCGTTTTCGTGTCACTGAGTGAGTGTACACCCATGAAGAGCACGCCCTTCTTCTTCACCAGTGCCTCTCGTGACGCAGATATGGCGGAAAAATGGCAAATACATTCTCTGATGATTTTAGCAATTCTCAAGCACAAAACCAGTTCAATTCAGGCACACAGGACTCGCTTATAGCGAGCTACAGAATCCTGTTCGTGACGCCCAAGTTGAGTCGCACAGAGCCAGAGGTTTTGGGGGTACTCGGCACCGAGCCCGTCGACTTCTATGGGGTATGTCACGGCTTTACCCGGCAATTGAATCAGAGTCTATTTTACTATGTAGAAGTGTATAAACTATAAATATATGTATATATATATGTCACAATGACATGTATATATATATATATATGTATTCTATGTGTGTATATTTTGTGTTTACAACGAAATAAAGGGTATTTTTCTTGCGATATTTTGTTCCCATAGACTTACATGGGACTTCCGGTATCAGAATCGGATATCGACGATATTTAGTGATATCGGCGATACCATTTCGATACGATATTTTTAGATATCGAGCAGTATCGCTCAACACTAGTCATTACCGATCACAAAAACCTGCTATATTTAGAGTCCGCTAAACGTCTGAATCACAGACAAGCTAGGTGGTCGTTGTTTTTTACCAGGTTTAATTTTGTCGTCACATATCGTCCTGGGTCAAAAAATGTTAAGGCGGATGCCTTATCTCGCTGTTTCCCAGGGGCTGGGAATACGGAGGATCCGGTTCCGGTCCTTCAGGAGGGGGTGGTGGTGTCGGCAGTATGCTCTGAGCTTGAGGAGGAGGTATTGGAGGCTCAGGGGGCGCCCCTGTAGGACCTCCAGGGAGACTGTTTGTTCCAAATCAGTTGCGACAAAAGGTGATCGAGGCACACCATAATTCAGCTTTGGCAGGACACCCAGGGAGTAAAGCAACTGAGGATCTCCTCTCGCGCCGGTTTTGGTGGCCTAACTTACATAGGGAGGTGGTAACTTTTGTCGCGTCCTGCGAGGTTTGTGCGCGCTCTAAGACCCCACATACCCGTCCGTCTGGGACCCTCTTACCTTTGAAGATCCCGGAGCATCCGTGGACTCATCTGTCTATGGACTTCATTACGGACCTCCCGCCATCTTCGGGTAAAACAGTCATACTCGTTGTAGTGGACAGGTTCAGCAAGATGGCACATTTTATCGCTCTTCCTGCTCTTCCTAATGCTAAAACTCTTGCACAGGTGTTTATTGGGGAGATTGTAAGACTTCACGGGGTACCCTCCGATGTGGTGTCGGATCGGGGGTCTCAGTTTGTGTCCAAATTCTGGAAAGCATTTTGTACACGGCGGGGGATGCAGTTGGCATTTTCATCGGCTTTTCACCCGCAGACCAATGGTCAGACAGAGCGTCTGAACCAGAGCTTGGAGACATATCTCCGGTGTTTTGTGTCAGAGAACCAGGAGGACTGGGCTTCTTTCTTGCCTCTGGCGGAGTTTGCTCTAAATAATAGGCGGAGCGAGTCCACTGGTAAGTCCCCGTGTTTTGGGGCATATGGTTTTCACCCCCAGTTTTGTACCTTCAATAGGGGGAGCTCTTCTGGGGTTCCTGAGGAGGAACGATTTTCGTCGTCACTTGCTTCAGTGTGGAGAGGAGTGCTGAATAATCTGAGTACTATGGGGAACCGATACAAACATATGGCTGATAGGAGGAGAGTGTCTGGTCCGGACCTAAGTGTGAACGATCTGGTATGGTTGTCTACCAAGAATATAAAACTTAAGGTTCCCTCCTGGAAACTGGGTCCCAGGTTCATCGGGCCATACAAGATCAGTTCTATAATTAATCCGGTTGCATTCCGTCTTGACCTCCCTCCCACATTTAAAATTCAAAATGTGTTCCACAGATCGTTGCTTAAGAGGTATGTGGCGCCGGTGATACCTTCACCTTTACCTCCTCCTCCTGTGGTGGTCAATGGTAACTTGGAGTTCCAGGTGTCGAGAGTCATCGATTCACGTCTGAATCGCCGGTCCCTTCAGTACCTTGTTCATTGGAAGGGGTATGGTCCTGAGGAGAGGACGTGGGTTCCTGCGTCGGATATTAACGCAGACCGATTGGTTCGGGCCTTCCACACTACTAACCCAGATAAACCCGGCCCTGAGGGTCCGGAGGCCCCTCGTAGAAGGGGGGGTACTGTCACGGGTGTGTCGCTGCGAAGATCGTCGCGATTGCACACCCTGACTTCTCACAGCTGAGTTTCTGCTGCTGGGTGTTTTTCGGCAATGAGAGAGTTAATTCTCCTTCTCTCTGTGCTGGACAAGACCAGCCCCGCTCAGCTGCAATTAATGTTGTGATAATTGGTTTCCTTCAAATACCTGCCTGTCTGCTAGGGAAGTGTCGGTGAAAGCATTCATGCAGACCAGCAGAGCGGATCATATTGAGAAGTCTAATGCTAAGAGTACCTGTTGTGGTTTTCTCCTCTCCTCGCTTTATTATTTATCTCCTTACCCGTTGGTGTTCCCTCTGTAGTGGTAGTTTTGTATGCAAGGTGTCTTTTGTTTTACCCCTTGTACTGTCTCGTTTGTCTTATACTGTGTGTAGGCAGTTATCTTCCTGTTTCCCTGTGGTGGTAATCAGGGTCCTTCTCAGGACTAGATTACAGTGGTCAGGGATTCACAGGAGATAGGGTTACGCTGGCGGCCTGGACCTCTGTACCATCAACAGTACCTCCAGGTAGAGGGATTAGTCAGGACCCCAGCTTAGGGTCAGCATAGACCCCGGTCCTCCTGTATGCAGAGACAGCGTGACAACGCTACTGATAGAGTACACTTTTTCTGCTTTTCATATTCTGGTGTTATCCAGACTGGGCCTGTGACCGTGTGTGTTACTCCTGAAATATATAAGGAGATTTAAAATCCCCCCAACACTGTATACAGCTGTGCGCTACTGATAGAGTACACTTTTTATGCTTTCAATATTCTGGTGCTATCCATACTGGGCCTGTGACCGTGTGTGTTACTCCTGAAATATATACGGAGATTTAAAATTCCCCCAACACGGTATACAGCTGTACGCTACTGATAGAGTACACTTTTTCTGCTTTTCATATTCTGGTGTTATCCAGACTGGGCCTGTGACCGTGTGTGTTACTCCTGAAATATATAAGGAGATTTAAAATCCCCCAACACTGTATACAGCTGTGCGCTACTGATAGAGTACACTTTTTATGCTTTCAATATTCTGGTGTTATCCATACTGGGCCTGTGACCGTGTGTGTTACTCCTGAAATATATACGGAGATTTAAAATTCCCCAACACGGTATACAGCTGTACGCTACTGATAGAGTACACTTTTTCTGCTTTTCATATTCTGGTGTTATCCAGACTGGGCCTGTGACCGTGTGTGTTACTCCTAAAATATATACGGAGATTTAAAATTCCCCCAACACTGTAAACAGCTGTACGCTACTGATAGAGTACACTTTTTCTGCTTTTCATATTCTAATGTTATCCAGACTGGGCCTGTGACCATGCGTGTTACTCCTGAAAAATATACGGAGATTTAAAATTCCCCCAACACTGTATACAGCTGTACGCTACTGATAGAGTACACTTTTTCTGCTTTTCATATTCTGGTGTTATCCAGACTGGGTCTGTGACCATGTGTGTTACTCCTGAAATATATACAGAGATTTAAAATTCCCCCAACACTGTATACAGCTGTACGCTACTGATAGAGTACACTTTTTCTGCTTTTCATATTCTGGTGTTATCCAAACTGGGCCTGTGACCGTGTCTGTTACTCCTGAAATATATACGGAGATTTAAAATTCCCCCAACACTGTATAAAGCTGTACGCTACTATTAGAGCACACTTTATCTGCTATTCATATTCTGGTGTTATCCAGACTGGGCCTGTGACCGTGTGTGTTACTACTGAAATATATACAAAGATTTAAAATCCCCCAACACTGTATAAAGCTGTACGCTACTATTAGAGCACACTTTTTCTGCTTTTCATATTCTGGTGTTATCCAGACTGGTCCTGTGACCGTGTGTGTTACTCCTGAAATATATACGGAGATTTAAAATTCCCCCAGCACTGTATACAGCTGTACGCTACTGATAGAGTACACTTTTTCTGCTTTTCATATTCTGGTGTTATCCAGACTGGGCCTGTGACCGTGTCTGTTACTCCTGAAATATATACGGAGATTTAAAATTCCCCCAACACGCTATACAGCTGTACGCTACTGATAGAGTACACTTTTTCTGCTTTTCATATTCTGGTGTTATCCATACTGAGCCTGTGAGAGTCTGTGTCTGTTACCCCGCAAATATATACAGAGATTAAAATTTTTCACCTTCACCGTATACAGCTGTACGCTTCTGATACAGTACCATATATCTGCTGTTATTTTGGGTCCATTTCCACAAACATGAGGAAGTATAATGGAAGAGGCCGTGGATGTGGTCGTGGGGGGCCACCTGGTACTGATCGTGGTGGTGCTTCTGCTGGTAGTGCCTAAAGCACAATAGCACCTAAGGCAGGAGGTGTTGAGCCTGCGTCATCGTCTGGCTCCAGAAGGCCTGGAAGGCTCCCTTTTTTGGGATTACGTAAACCGCTTTTAAAGCCGGAGCATCAGGATCAGGTTTTGGCTTACATTGCTGAAACAGCCTCCAGCTCTTTCTCCTCCTCTTCTGAAGTTTCAAAATCTCCAAGCACCGAGTCGTCAGTGCAGGCTTCGGGTCAGGAACAACCCCTTTCCTTGTGTCCTTCCCCCCCCCCCAAAAGTGAAGGATGCGGCAGGCCACACTTCAGATTACTCCATGGACATCTTTTCACATACCATGCCTGGGTTATCAGGTCAAATCTTGAATTCCCCAGTCCAACATGAATCTGACATGGAGTGCACTGATGCACAGCCAATGCTAGATGATCGTGCTGGTACATTGAACCAGAGCACTACATTGCCCTTGCAGTGTACTGAGCCAGAATGTGACCCTGAAGAAACTCAGGTGCCTCTTCCCGCATACTATACCACCTAACACGGTGACACAGAGGAAGGTGCAGATGAAATTGAAGAGGAGGTGATGGATGACCCAGTTGTTGACCCGGATTGGCATCCAGTGGGGGAAGAGGGTGCCGCTGGCAATAGCTCAGAAGAGGAGAAGGATCCACAGCAGGTATCGACATTGCAGCTGGGGTTATCTGTCAGGCCCGTAGCAGTCCAAAAAGGTGTTAAAAAAAACAAAAAGAGTTGCAGGACAGCTTGGCCAGGCGGTCAAAGTAGCACAGCGTGCAAGCCCTGAAAATTTATACCATATTAGGAAGATTCCAGTGTGGCACTTTTTTGACCAAAATCCTATTGATGAGGCAAAGGTTATCTGTAAGAAGTGCCAAAGGACCTTTAGCCGAGGGAAAAATCTCAGAAATTTGAATACCAGTTGCATGCTTAGACATTTACTGAATATACACTTGCAAGCGTGGACGGACTACATAACCTCAGGTAGCACATGAGCACCGGCTCCGACTGAAGTAAGCCAGTAACACTCCATCGCTTCCCCCACTGTAAACCCACCGGTTGGCACACCACCAGCAAAAAATGTTGAGATGTCGTCGCAAGGCCAAAGCAGTCAGGGAATCACAATGTTTTTGCAACGAAAGGCTGCATCTAGGCCATCACCACCACCATCACCATCACCAACCCCCTCTCAGTCCATCATGTAAACCGATAGTTCCCCCATATGCAGCTCTCAAGTCCAGTTCACCCTACCAGACACTCTGAGAGAGTAGGACAAGAAAGTACTCATCCTCTCATCCGCGTACATTGGGTTTGAATGTCTACATTGCCAAACTGATCTCATTAGAGATGATGCCCTTCCGTTTGGTTGAAAGCGCAGCATTCAGAGACCTCATGGCCTACGCTGTCCCATGCTATGACCTACCCAGTCGCCAATTCTTTTCTAGAAAAGCCATCCCTGCCCTCCACCTGCATGTGAAAGACCGCATTGTCCATGCACTCAAACAATCAGTGAGTGGAAAGGTGCACCTCACAACAGATGCATGGGCCAGTAGGCATGGCAAGGTACGTTACGTGTCCATCACTGCGCACTGGGTTAATGTGGTGGATGCAGGGTCCACAGGGGACAGCGGTGGTGGGACAGTGCTGCCTAGTCCATGGTATAGGCAAGAGTTGGCTGTAGGCGTTCGACCCTCCTCCTCCTCCTCCTCCTCCAGAAGCGAAAGCTCGTCAACAGAGCGCAGCGCAAGAGCACTCCATCCGCAACTGCCAGTGTTGCACACGAGGTGTCCCACTATCGAACAGCTAGTGGTAAGTGTCAGCAAGCTGTTTTAAAAATGATGTCTTTGGGCGACAACAGACACACTCCGGATGTACTGGCCAACTACTTGCAGCGAGAAACTGAGTCATGGCTGGGCAGTCTACATCTTGAGCCAAGCAAGGTAGTCAGTGATAACGGCCGTAATTTTGTGGCGCTCATAGCCCTGGCAAAACTCAGACACATACATTGCCTGGTTCACACCTTGAACCTGGTGGTGCAGTGCTTTTTACATAATTATCCTGAGTTAACAGCCCTGCTCCATAAAGTGCGAAGACTGTGCTCGCACATCCGTCACTCGCCCGTAGACTCCAGTCGCATGCAGAGACTGCAACGATCGCTCCACCTCCCCAAGCACCCCCTAATCATAGACGTTTCAACAAGGTGGAACGCCACCATGCACATGGTTGAAAGGCTGTGCGAACAGAGGAAGACTGTAATGCATTTGTGGGAGGATACATGTACAGACAGTTTGAGAGCAGACATGGAGTTGTTGGGTGTGCAGTGGTCAAAGCTGAAAGACCTCTGTAAAGTCCTTCAGTGTTTTGAGGAATGCACACGGCTAGTAAGCACAGACGACGCCATCATAAGCATGAGCATCCACTTATGCGTCTGCTCATGCAAACTTTGACACACATTAAGGATCAGGCGTCTGCAGAGGAGGAGGAAGATGGAAGCCTTGATGACAGTCAGCCATTGTCTGCTCAGGGAACTGTCCTGGACGAGGTGGAGGAAGAAAAGGAAGAGGAGGAGGAGGGGGGATGATTATTTTGGGGAGGAGGATGCTTCTCAGGGGGAAAGATAAAATGTTGGCTTGCCAAGTTCAGGTCCAGGGTTTGTGCGTGACTGGAGGGATGTGGATTTGGCATAAAGTGCTCCTCCACCCACCACTGGCAGTGCATCACTGACACCTGGAACATTGGCCCACATGTGTAATGATGCCTTGCGGATCCTAAAAAGGGATCCCCGCATTGCCAAAATGATGAAGGATGACGACTACTGGTTGGCCACCATCCTCGATCCACGCTATAAAGGCAAATTACAGAACATGATGCCACAGGAGAACCTAGAGCTAATATTGGCTAACAAACAAGCAACTCTAGTAAACCGTTTGTTAGAGGCATTCCCAGCAAACAGCAGATGTGCAGGTTCTACCACAAGCCGTAGTGGGCCAAATAGAAGAGGTGTTCGTGGTGCACACAGCCGAATTGGCGTTGGCGACAGGGGTTTCATGACCATGTTGTGGACTGATTCTTCATGGACAGCTCACACGCCTTATTAATCAGGAATCTATAGCAACAGACAGGAAACAGCAGTTGTCAACTATGGTTACAAATTACTTCTACTCCCCTATCGATGTTCTCCCTCACAGTTCATTTCCCTTTGACTACTGGACCTGTAAACTGGACACCTGGCCTGAATTGGCACAACATGCCTTACAGGAGCTCGCTTGCCCTGCTGGTAGTGTGCTATCTGAAAGAGTCTTCAGTGCTGCAGGATAAATCCTGACAGAAAGAAGAACCCGTCTGTTGACGCAAAATGTTGATGATCTAACCTTCATTAAAATGAACCATGCATGGATTTCAAAGGATTTTGTCCCACCTTCCCCTGATGACACATAGGTTGCCAGAAAAATGGCTCGCTTTCCCCTCCTCTTCCTCGGACTTCTCAAACTCCTCCATTTGCAGCTGCTTTACGTCCATTATACACCTCAACATATGCCATTTTTGCCACTGCCCGATCTTGGCTGTCACCCCCCTCTTCCACCCCCAACTTTTTATATTCTGGTGTGATCAATACTGAGCATGTGAGAGCCTGTGTCTGACTCTGGCAAAATATACTGAGATGTTACATTTCCCCAACCCTGTATACAGGTGTACACTTGTAATCCATAACCCTTTTTCTAGTTTTTATATTCTAGTGTGATCAATACTGAGCCTGTGAGAGCCAGTATGTGACTCTGGCAAAATATACTGAGATTTTCTATTTCCCCAACCCTGTATACAGCTGTCTGCTTGTAATCCTTTACCCTTTTTCTAGTTTTTATATTCTGGTGTGAACAATACTGATTCTGTGAGAGCCAGTGTCTGACTCTGGCAAAATATACGGAGATTTACAATCTCCCCAACCCTGTATACAGCTGTCCACTTGTAATACATTACCCTTTTTCTACTTTTTATATTCTGGTGTGATCAATACTGAGCCTGTGAGAACCAGTGTCTGACTCTGGCAAAATAAACGTAGATTTACAATTTCCCCAACCCTGTATACAGGTGTCCGCTTGTTATACATTACCCTTTTTCTACTTTTTATACACTGGTGTGAACAATACTGAGCCTGTGAGAGCCAGTGTCTGACTCTGGCAAAATATACGGATATTTACATTTTCCCCAACCCTGTATACAGCTGTACGCTTGTAATCCATTACCCTTTTTCTAGTTTTTAAATTCTGGTGTGAACAATACTGAGCCTGTGAGAGCCATTGTCTGACTGGCAAAATATGCGGAGATTTACAATTTACCCAACCCTGTATACAGCTGTCCGCTTGTAATCCATTACCCTTTTTCCAATTTTTATATTCTAGTATGAACAATACTGAGCCTGTAAGAGCCATTGTCTGACTCTGGCAAAATATACGGAGATTTACAATTTCCCCAACCCTGTTTACAGCTGTACGCTTGTAATTCATTACCCTTTTTCCAATTTTTATTTTCTAGTATGAACAATACTGAGACTGTGAGAGCCATTGTCTGACTCTGGCAAAATATACGGAGATTTACAATTTCCCCAACTCTGTTTACAGCTGTACGCTTGTAATCCATTACTGTTTTGAACATGTTGGAAATTACTTGAGTAGTGTTGATCATTCCGATACTGCAAATATCGGGTATCGGCCGATATTTGCTGTATCGGAATTCCGATTCTGAGTTCCGATATTTTTGTCATATTGGATACCGGAATCTGAGTTTTCCGACAAAGTCTATGGGAGATCCTGTGTCACAGAACGAAGTACGTGACACAGGAACTTCCCGAAACTGTCACTGTCAGTGTCGGTCGGGTCTGTCAGGTGTCAGCAACACTTATCTGGCAGAAGAACCCCGGCGGTCACGTCCATTCTTCCATCCAGGCCGGCGATTACCCTCTCCCTGGCAATGACGTGCAGCATCTCGCGATAACTGCAGTGACTGCCGGGTACTGGGTAATCTCGGCCAGCTGTACTCTCGCGACAGCTGGCCATAAACCAGTCCGGATGACGTCACCGCCGGGGAAGCCGCAATGGTAAGCAGCTCTGCTCTATGTGAATGTCAGCCTGTCATCCAGATGTAGCAGAGCTGGACTCGTCGTGGGACACTCGTGATTTTGGACTGCGTCGGACAGGGAGTATTTGTGTTGGTTTATCATTATTGTTTTTTTACAGGAGAACGATGGCGTCGCAGGATGAGCGTGAAATAAAATTAATGAAAACTGTGTGGTGTTTTATTTCATTAAAAGACTTTATTCTGGCTGTGTATTTTTTTTTAAATTTACAAACTATGATTAATAGTCTTATTGACGCCTCTCCATTAATAACCGGGCTTATTGTCACCGATCAATCAAAGGTGACATTAACCCCTTATTACCCCGCTTGCCACGCTACAGGGCAATGGGAAGAGCCAGGTAAAATGCCACAATTGGCGCATCTTTGGATGCGCCATTTGTGGGGCTGCTGCAGCCTGGTATTTTTAGGCTGTTGAGGGCCAAAATCCATGGGCCTTGACTGTCTTTTAATACCAGGCCGCAGAAGTCTGCTTTTTACTTGGCTGGTTAACAAAAATAGGGGGGACCCCGCGCCATTTTTTTTTTTCGAGGGGATCCCCTATTTTTGTTAATCAGTTCACTTCAGGTCAGCCGGGATTCCCTCTGACGTCACTGATGCAGTGCGGTGTCCCTGGCTGACCTGAATTGAAAGTGGGAAGCAATCAATTATGCTAACCACTTCCTCTCCTGTCAGCCAGGAGAGGAGATGATTCAGTCGGGGGTTTACTGTGAGACTGTCAGCATTAGCTGTGGTCTCTGCAGTAAACATTTAACTCTTTCAGAAGGATTACATCGGGGGACCTGACTGAACATCGGATAGGTAAGAATAATGTTGCTTTATTATTTTATGTTTATTACAGGTGAACAAGGGCTTCGCAAGGAATGGCAGTAAAATAAAATCTTGTCAAAAACTGTATGTTTATTTCATTAAAATGATTTTTAATTAAAGTGTGTGTTAGGGTTTGATTTCCCGCTGCTGCACAAGTGGAGTCTCGAACCCGTCCCGCTGCGGTCTCCCATTCATCTCCAGCCGCAGTGGAGCCTGCTCAGCAGAGACGTCGTCCCAGGCGTCTTGCCCACTCCACTACTGGGCAGTGACTTCCTGCTGCCTTTCCTGGATCTGCTATTATAGCCAATGCTGGAGCAGACGTCTTTGGGACAAAGTACTGCATTTTCCCTTCTGAGCATGCCCAGAGTGAGATCTCTCATTGGAGATCAGGGGTCACATGCTCAGGTACTGCAGCAGCTCCTATTGGCCCGCCAGGAAGGCCCTGTTACTACTAGTCTTCTGGAACAGGTTTCTCATTGGTCCTTGTTCCTGGAAGGTCCTGTAGCTGTTGCTATAAAAGGGTAGCATGGCTGGGCCGCCATGCGCTAATATCAACCATTGTATGCTATGCGCCAGTATGGTCATGCGTGTGTGGTTAGGGACCCGGCTGAAATAAGCCACTAGAATACCGACTTAATCGGTGAGGAGTTTGGTGTGCTAGCTGGTCAGGGTCGGTGTCCTAGATGCCCTAGATTACCGGCATAACCGGTGAGGAGTTTGATTGCCGTATTCAGGGTCTGGCGTTCAGACGCCATAGATTGCGGGTGACTCCCGCGAAGACATTAGCGCATGACCACGTATTATGCTCGCTAGCAATTAACCGTGTACCTGAGAGCTTGACAGGACACGGTACTTTTTCTCAGCGGCTCTGTGACGTAACAGGGTTCGCTTTTGACGCTAGACAGCGCCCTAGCGTGTTTACTTTGCGGCTCACTAAAGCTAAGTGAGTTCGCACCTATCGCCATATAGCGCTGTGGCATCCCGTTAGCGGCTCTGGGATTAACAGAGTTCGCACTTACTGCCACAACGCGCTACGGCGTTTATTTTTAGCGACTCTGCGGGATAACAGAGTTCGCTACTTTCGCCATCTTATTAGCAGCGGGCTTCGCCTGCACGGTGGACCCCGGGCTGCGAACGCACCTCTCTATTATATCTATTAGGCGCGTTCCGCAGACCCTAACAGTGTGTGCGTTTTATTTTTATTTCATACAATAGGATTAATAATTGATAGTTGTCTAATTGACAGCTCTCAATTATTAACCTGGCTTAAACTCACCTTTCAATAGCAAGGTGGCTTTAACCCATTATTAACCCATTCGCCACCGCTACAGGGCAATGGGAATAGACGGGCAAAGTGCCAGAAAGGGCGAATCTAATTATAAATTTGCCTTTTCTGGGGTGTCTGGGGGCAGATGTTAGTAGCCAGAGGGGGACCAAAAATAATGGTCCCTCTCTGGGCTATTATTATCTGCCCCCACTCGCTGGCTTTGTCTGGTTGAGAAAATAGGGCGGGAGCCCACGCATTTTTTTTCAACAATTTTACACCTCATATATATATACATGTCATTGAATTTGTGACACACATATATATTTATATTTATAGTACATACACTTCTACATAGCATAATAGCTGCTAATTCAATTGCCGGCTTTTGTGAAAATACAAAACCCGACATGAAATGACACGTGGTTTACATAGAGTTAACCATGTATTTTCATGTAGTTTGATATATGGTTTTCACTAACAATTACATGAGTGTATGTGTGCAAAATTTGACACATGTAGGGGTTAATTAAAGGTGTAAATTCGTAGCAAAAATATGTTTTTTTTTTCAACGAATTTACACCTTTAGTTAACCCCTACATGTGTGAAATTTTGCACACATACACTCATGTAATTGTTAGTGAAAACCATATATCAAACTACATGAAAAGACATGGTTAACTCTATGTAAACCATGTGTCATTTCATGTCGGGTGCTTCTGTAATTTCACAAAAGCCGGCATTGCCCGGCAATTGAATCAGAGCTATTTTACTATGTAGAAGTGTATGAACTATAAATATATGTTTATATATGTCACAATGACATGTGTATATATATATATTGTAAGCTTTTCAGGGGATATAGCTCCAGGATCGCCGTCTCGGGTAGACGGAGTGGCATAAAGAGTCCAGACAGCAGTACTGGTGCAACTGGCCACAACCAGTTTTATTAAAGTCCTCAGCAAACAAAACATAAACCAAATCATAAACAAAAGTCCTGAGCCTGGCAGGTCTGCTAACTTAAACACAGTTAGTTTCCTCACTACTGTGAACTAGGCTCTAGCAGCCTGGCCACAACAACACATATATTGTAATTACCAGAGATGGACTTGCAGGAGACTCCCAACAGCGTCTGAAGTCAGATCCAGACTGAGAGTCCAATGTCTGTGTTCTCAACCACCTACTTCTGGCTGCTTAATTAGGCAGCTGTGTGTACTCAGGGTTGAGCTGCAAGCCTGTACTGGATGGGGAGTGGAGTGAACGTCGTACTGCCATCCTACCTTCACTCCTATTTTCGTTATGCGACCCAGCTAAGAAACCTGGGCGAGATATACACCCCGTCCAGTACGCACCCCTTCACTGTCTCACATATCCCCCCCCTCTTCTCCAGACCGGAGGGCTGGTCAACAACTCCAAAGAGACAGTGAACTCTGGACAAGGCATCGGCATTACCCTGTAACTTCCCAGGTCTATGCTCTACCGAGAAATTGAATTCTTGAAGCGAAAGGAACCACCTTGTCACCCTGGCATTCCTTTCCTTGTTCTGCTTCATCCATGCCAGAGGAGCATGGTTTGACTGCAATTTAAATTTCCTGCCCAAGAGGTAATAACGCAGCGAGTCCAGTGCCCATTTGATTGCGAGGCACTCTCGCTCCAGAATGGCATAATTTTGTTCAGCCGGTGTCAGTTTTCGACTTAGATACATGACCGGGTGCTCTTCACCCTTCACGACCTGCGACAACACCGCCCCTAACCCCACATTAGAGGCATCAGTTTGAACAAGAAACTCGTCCCTGAAATTAGGGGTGACCAGAACTGGTTTTTGACATAAAGCCATTTTCAAAGACTGAAATGCTTTTTCTGCCTCTGGATTCCATTCTATCATTTTTGACTTTCCACCTTTTGTCAGGTCGGTCAATGGGGCAGCAATGGAGGCATAATTTTGTACAAATCTGCGATAGTACCCAGTGATGCCCAGAAACGCTTTGACCTGTCGTTTTGTGAGGGGTATAGGCCAGTTCTGAATCGCCTCTACCTTATCGATTTGTGGCTTAATCAGCCCCCTGCCAATGACGTAGCCCAGGTACTTGGCCTCTTCTAGGCCAATTGCACATTTCTCTGGGTTTATGTTCAGCCCAGCTCCGCCTATCGAGTCTAAGACGGCTTGTACCTTAGCGAGGTGGCTCTCCCAATCGGAACTGAAAATTACCACATCATCCAGGTAGGCAGCCGTATAGGCTCGATGCGGGCGCAGGATCAGGTCCATAAGCCTCTGAAAGGTAGCTGGGGCTCCATGAACCCGAATGGCATCACAAGATACTGAAACAAGCCTTCAGGGGTTGCAAAGGCCGTTTTTTCTTTTGCCTCATCAGACAGGTGTATCTGCCAGTACCCTTTTGTCAGATCGAGGGTTGTAATATAACGGGCACACCCTAACCTCTCGATTAGCTCGTCTACCCGTGGCATCGGGTATGCGTCAAACTTTGACACGTGGTTCAACTTTCTAAAATCATTACAGAACCTCTAGACAATGCAGGTGACCTTGCGTCATCACTCTGGGACGAGGTGCTGAGAGCCTGGCGTAGTGCTGCAATCTGCTCCATTAGCAATCGGTTAGTCTCCTGCTGTTGCACACTAACTTGCGCCATCTGCTCCATTAGCAATCGGTTAGTCTCCTGCTGTTGCACACTAACTTGCGCCATCTGCTTGAGCAGCGCCTCCATGCTGTCAGACTTGTCCGTCATGGCAATGGCAGCCTTCACCCAGGACATGCTCACTCAAAAGTCTTTACCACAGCAAGTTCAGCTTTGCTGTGCAGACACTTTTTTTTTTCTCTGCAGACCCTATTAGGGCCACTGTCTCTTTAAGACTGCTCCAACAGACTTTTCCTTTGCTGCTGCTTTAGCCACTGTGCTGCCCCAGCATTAGGTTTTGGGATCAGGACAATCGGGCTACACCACTCGCTTTGGGCCTCCTCAATGACCCCGAGGTCTAGCATGCGTTTGATTTCAGTAGAGACTATCTTTCTGCGGGCTTCCGGAATCCTGTACGGCTTCAACTTGACCTTAGTACCGGGCTCGGTCTCGATATAGTGTTTCACAAGAGAAGTCCGGCCGGGCAAGTCTGAAAACCTCTGCTGATTTTTCTGCAGAAACTCCCGTACTTCCTGTTTTTGGTGTACGGACAATGTCTCACCAATTGTCACCGGAGGTAGAGGTGGTTTTAACCCTTTCTCTACTTCACCCGAGGCCAACAATGACTCTCTGTCCCTCCAGGGCTTGATCAGGTTGATATGATAGACCTGGTAGGGCTTCCGTCTCCCAGGTTGGTGTACTTTGTAGGTGACCTCGCTCACTTTCTGTACTATCTCGCATGGGCCATGCCACTTGGCCAAAAACTTACTTTCCACCGTGGGAATTAGGATTAGGACTCGATCCCCGGGGTTGAAAGTCCTAATTTTCGCTGACCGATTATATATCCTGCTTTGAGCTTCTTGGGCTCTCTGCAGATGATTCTTAACCAGTGGCATAATCTTAGCAATTCTATCTTGCATCTGGGCAATATGCTCTATAACACTCTTGTATGGGGTTGTCTCGGTCTCCCATACTTCCTTGGCTATGTCTAGCAAGCCCCGCGGGTGCCGACAATATACCAACTCAAAGGGAGAAAACCCCGTAGAGGCTTGGGGCACCTCTCTGACCAAAAACATTAGGTAGGGTAACAGGTAGTCCCAGTCCCGACCATCTTTCTCCACTGCTTTCTTTAACATATGTTTTAACGTTTTATTAAAACGTTCAACCAGCCCATCCGTCTGTGGGTGATACACGGATGTTCGAATGTGCGAGATTTTAAGCAACTTACACAGTTCCTTCATCACTTTGGACATAAAAGGTGTGCCTTGGTCGGTGAGGATCTCTTTAGGGATTCCTGTCCTGGAAAACATATGAAAGAGTTCCCGTGCAATATTTTTGGACGCCATATTTCTTAAAGGGACAGCCTCGGGGTACCGGGTTGCATAATCAAGTACCACTAGTATGTATTGGTGCCCCCTGGCTGATTTTACAATAGGACCTACCAAGTCCATCGCTATCCTTTCAAATGGTATCTCTATAACTGGCAGCGGGACTAATGGACTGCGGAAGTGAGAAACCGGAGCATTTATCTGACACGTGGGGCAGGTTTTGCAATAATCCTCCACATCTCGATAAACCCCTGGCCAGTAAAACCTCTGGAGGATTCTTTCCTGGGTCTTGTCCATCCCCAGGTGCCCACCAAGCACGTGGTTATGTAACAAACCTAGCACCATACTTCTATATGGCTTAGGTACTAGGAGCTGACTCACGGCCTCTCCCTTTACCTTAGTGACCCTATATAGCAGGTCATTGTTCATGGCAAAATGGGGAAATCTTTCATCAGAGCAGGGCTCTTGTGGGATCTCATTCAGAACAGTTATATTTTCCCTGGCATGTTTAAGAGTGGGGTCTCGCAATTGCTCACTCCCAAAATTGCCACGGGACACAGGTAGGTCAGGGACATTCTGTTCCAGAGAACCATCATCCCCTCCCTCAACATCACTTGCAATGGAAATTCATCATTATCGTTATCATTATCATTACATAAATTCAACAACACATTAGCATTGTGTTCCGCCCCTATGGACTGCGCAACCTCAGTAGGAGCTTCATCACACTGTTCGGTAGAACCGTTTTTTTCCCCAAAGATCCCAAAACAGGGGAAAGTCACGACCCAATATGGCGGGGTGCATCAGGTTCTTCACTACCCCCACTTCATACGAGATCTCCCCGAGTTTTGTGACGAAGTCCACGGAAGTTACCAGGTAAACTTTGGTGTCACCATGGATGCACACCACGCTCAGGTGTTTATCGGGGATGAAGTCCCTATCAGCCAGGCTGGCATGTATCAGAGTCACTCGACTCCCAGAGTCTTGGAGGACTTATACGGGGCAGCCATTTATAACCACCTGGGACACCTGTGGGCCATTTTCCTCGGTTGGGGTGGCCACACACACAGGTTCCGCGAGGAAAGAGAGAGACCTTCCAGCGTCACAGTCCATAGGTTCCCCCACTAGTGGACAGTTGGCTGAAATATGACCCCTTTCACGGCATCTCCAACACTGTCTCAGGTCTGGGGGTTCAGACGGGGAGACCTTTCTAGGCCTGGGGACCCCGGACCGGGAAGCATTGGCCCTTGCCTCACACATGTCCCCTCGGGCCTGAACCCGTCTATCAGCAGCCCCCCTGGCCCCAACAGCTGGAACTCTCTTACCGGGAGATGTCGGAGGCCGGGTACTCCGAAATGACGATCGCTCGGACGGCTGGTTGCGGGAGTAGTCTTTAGTGGCGGAGTACCTCTCTATCAGGCTGACCAGATGACTGGCGTCTTTGGGGTCTCCCTGTCCAACCCAGAGCTGCATCTCAGGAGGAAGGGCCCAGATGTACCGGTCCATCACTACCTTTTCGACGATTTGGTCCGGGTTGCTGACGTCAGGCTCCAGCCACTTCTTTACCAGATAGATCAGGTCATACATCTGTGAGCGAGCAGGCTTGTCTCGACTGTATCTCCAGTTATGTACTCTCCTGGCACAGACTGCACCCGTAACACCTAGGCGGGCAAGAATCTCCGTTTTTAGCTTGGCATAGTCTTTGCTATCCTGCTCGCTAAGGTCAAAATAGGCTTTTTGGGGTTCCCCCGTCAGATAGGGTGCGACCACCATGGCCCATTCAGATGGTGGCAGATTCTCCTTCCCTGCCAGTCTTTCAAATATAGCGAGATATGCCTCCACATTGTCATGAGGTGTCATCTTTTGCAGGGTCTGTTTTACCGCCTTCTTTACAGCAGACAATGCAGGTGACCTTGCGTCATCACTCTGGGACGAGGTGCTGAGAGCCTGGCGTAGTGCTGCAATCTGCTCCATTAGCAATCGGTTAGTCTCCTGCTGTTGCACACTAACTTGCGCCAACTGCTTGAGCAGCGCCTCCATGCTGTCAGACTTGTCCGTCGTGGCAATGGCAGCCTTCACGCAGGACATGCTCACTCAAAAGTCTTTACCACAGCAAGTTCAGCTTTGCTGTGCAGACACTTTTTTTTTCTCTGCAGACCCTATTAGGGCCACTGTCTCTTTAAGACTGCTCCAACAGACTTTTCCTTTGCTGCTGCTTAGCCACTGTGCTGCCCCAGCATTCTAGCACCAATTGTAAGCTTTTCAGGGGATATAGCTCCAGGATCGCCGTTCGGGTAGACGGAGTGGCATAAAGAGTCCAGACAGCAGTACTGGTGCAACTGGCCGCAACCAGTTTTATTAAAGTCCTCAGCAAACAAAACATAAACCAAATCATAAACAAAAGTCCTGAGCCTGGCAGGCTGCTAACTTAAACACAGTTAGTTTCCTCACTACTGTGAACTAGGCTCTAGCAGCCTGGCCACAACAACACATATATTGTAATTACCAGAGATGGACTTGCAGGAGACTCCAACAGCGTCTGAAGTCAGATCCAGACTGAGAGCCCAATGTCTGTGTTCTCAACCACCTACTTCTGGCTGCTTAATTAGGCAGCTGTGTGTACTCAGGGTTGAGCTGCAAGCCTGTACTGGATGGGGAGTGGAGTGAACGTCGTACTGGCATCCTACCTTCACTCCTATTTTCATTATGCGACCCAGCTAAGAAACCTGGGCGAGATATACACCCCGTCCAGTACGCACCCCTTCACTGTCTCAAAATATGTATTCTATGTGTGCATATCTAGTGTTTACAAGGAAAGAAAGAGGATTTTTTAGTTCTGATATTTCTGTCTCATTGACTTGCATTGTGTTTCCGGTATCGGATCGGCGATACCCGATACTTTTTGAGTATCGGGCCGATCCAATCCGATCCGATATTTAGGGATATCGGGCAGTATCGTTCAACACTACTTCTGAGCTGAGGCTCCCTCTAGTGGTTGCTGATGGTGTTGAAGCTGTATTGAACGACAAGGCTTTATCACCTGGAAGCGAGGATTGGCAATCAGGGGAGACAGACTGGGCTGATATAAGTGAGCTGCTCTCCCATGATCCTCGCCGGTGATTAGTTTGATCTTCCTGGTCTAGTTTGGAAGTTAGCTGGTTTTCTGCTGTCTCCTGCGAACATTCAGATAAGTTACTTTCTGCTTTTTTCTGTGGTTAGATTTTCTTTGTTTTTGCTGCCCTGCTTTTGAGGTCAGCAGGGTCCCCTACAGGGGCCTGTGCTGGTCTCTGTTTCTCATTTGTTTCTGTTCATTTGCTCTGTTCCTGTTGTTTCAGTGCTGCTGGGTAGCGGCGTGATCACACCAGAGATCTTATTAAATGGGGGCGAGATCGTGTGATCTCAGCATTTTTGGAATCAGAAGTGTTGGAATTTTTCCTAGGTTTTTGCTGGGTTGCAGACAGTATTCTTTCCTATCCTGTCCTGTCTAGATAGCTTTTGGCCCCAGCGTTTGCTTACTCTATTTTCTACCTGCGTTTGAATTTCATCTTGTCTAACCACCATTATATGTGTGGGGGGCTGCCTATTCTTTGGGGCTCTACTTCGCGGCAGTTAGCTTTCCTCTTTCTATCTTCAGGTGTAGCTAATCTCTCCGGCTGTGTCGAGGCGTTTAGGTCACCGTAGGTACGTCCCACGGCTGCTTCTAGTTGTGTGGTTAGTTTTGGGGTCTGCAACCTTTTAGTTCCCAACCTCTCTGGTGTTCAGCTGCCTTGGCTGTTTTTTGCTCCTGTACTCCTCAGCTACCAAATCATAAGAGAATAACCGGCCTGACTGTAAATTCTATGGTACTCAAAAGAAGGAAAAAATAGTTTTTTTAAAAAAAAGGGAGTCAGAATTTTTTTTTTGTGTGTGAGTGTATTTTTTCCTTTTCATCTCAGGGGGCTGATTTCCATTCTGCAATGGAAATCAAGCATTTGTCCGATCGTGTGGACCAGCTTGCTGCTGAAGTTCGGAGTATTGCTAGCTATCTCACTCTGTTGCCTGCTGTAGAACCTAAGATCCCGATTTCGGATTTATTTTTTGGTGATCGGTCTAAATTTTCGAATTTTAAAAATAACTGTAAGTTGTTTTTTGCCCTGAAACCTAAGTCCTCGGGGAACGCAGCACAGCAGCTTCAAATTGTCATCACCCTGTTGTGCGGTGACCCTCAGGATTGGGCCTTTTCCCTGACACCTGGGGATCCTGTTTTGACTGATGTCGATGTGTTTTTTCAGGTTCTGGGGTTGTTGTATGATGAACCTAATGTTACTGATCAAGCTGAGAAACCTTTTTGGCATTGAATCAGGGTCAGGAAGCCGCAGAGCTATATTGTCAGAAATTCCGAAAGTGGGCAGTCCTTACTAAATGGAATGATGATGCCCTGGCAGCTCATTTATGGAAGGGTCTGGCAGAAACCGTAAAGGACGTTATGGTGGGATTTCCTGTTCCCTCTGGTATCAATGACTCTATGTCATTAGCTATTTAAATTGATAGACGTTTACGTGAGCGTAGAAATATGGGAGAGGTGGTGATGCCTTGTGAGCAAACCTCTGAGCCCATGCAGTGTGATGGAGTGGTTTCTGGGGTTCAGCGTCGAGAGTTTCGAAAGCGTAATAAGTTGTGCTTCTATTGTGGAGACGCTTCTCATACTATTTCCGTCTGCCCTAAGTGGGGAAGACGTTTTGCGCGCTCATTTGTTTTGGGTAATGTTCATACTAAATTTCTTTTGACTGTTACCTTGATTTGCTCCATGTCCACATTTTCTGCTCAGGCTTTTGTTGATTCAGGAGCAGTTCTAAACCTGATGGATTTTGATTTTGCCAAACGTTGTGGTTTTCCCATGGTGCCCCGGCGGAGGTCTATTCCTTTGCTGGGTATTGATTCTACCACTATGGCGGAGAATAAACCCCAGTTTTCGGCCCAGGTGATAATGCGGGTTGCCTCGGACCACCAAGAGAATTGTAAATTTTTGGTGTTATATAATTTACATGACATTATAGTACTGGGTTTTCCTTGGTTGCAGACCCATAATCCTGTCTTGGATTGGAAGTCTGTGTCTGTGGTCAGTTGGGGTTGTCAATGTGTTCGTAGCGACACTCTGTTAAGGGTTGCGGAACGCACCAAATAAATATAAATAGAAGGTGCGTTCGCAGCCCTGGGTCCACCGTGCAGGCAGAACCTGCTGCTAGTAAGATGGCGGTATAAGCGAACTCTGTTATTTCACAAAGTCGCAAACATCGATGCTGTGGCACTATATGGCGGTATAAGCGAACTCTGTTACACCACAGAGTCGCTGAGGTAGAGACGCAGAGATAGAGACTGTGCCCTGTTAACACCACAGGGGTACACAGATAACTGCTGTGCGGATAGCAGTCCGTGGTCATGCAGTCAGCAACGCAAACAAGCAACTCCTCACCGGAGTAGCCGGTATTCTAGAGACCATTTCAGCCAAGCCCTGAACACGTGCATACAAATCTCCTCACCGGAGGTGCCGGTATTCTAGAGGAATATTTTAGCTGAGCCTTAACCACATGCGTGCATGATCACACTGGCACAAATCACATAACACAATTGCTACTAGCGCACGGCCGCGCGGTTATGCCGCCTTTTTATAGTAGCAGCTACAGGACCTTCCAGAAAAGGACCAATGATAAACTGTTCCAGATCACAAGCAGTTTCAGGACCTTCCTGGCCGACCAATGGGAGTCGCTACTGTAACCGAGCATGTGACCCCTGATGCTCAGATGGAGAAAGCGAGGACTTAGTCCCAGAGCTGCCTGCTCCAGCACTGGTAATAACAGAGGAACCAGGAGAGGCAGCAACAAGCCTCTGCACAGTATTAGACTGAGCGAGACGCTGGGACCGACGTCTCTGCTGAGCAGGCTCCACTGCGGCCTGAGATGGATGGGGGACCACAGCAGGACTGGTTCGAGATTCCCCTTGTGCAGCAGCGGGAATTCGATCCCTAACATTACCCCTTCTCCTAGGGCCCCCCCCTTCTTTGGGCCTCACTGCTTTCAAAGGCATATATGAGCTGCGGAGCGTGAAAGTGCTCGGCAGGCTCCCAGGACCTATCCTCAGGCCCATAACCCCTCCAATCCACCAAATAAAATGTTTTGCCCCATACCATCTTACACCTACGATGGCGTTCACCTCATGATCGTCCATAGACTAACCCGATGTCCCGGCAGATGACTCGGAAAACTGGGACATAAGCACGGGTTTCAGGAGGGATACGTGAAAAGTGTCGGAGATACCCAGGCGTGATGGAGGGGCCATACGGTATACCACAGGGTTAACTTGCTCGAGGACTTTGAAAGGACCCAGATAGCGGGGTGCCAACTTGGTGGACTCAACTCGCAGCCTGATGTCACGGGCGGAGAGCCACATCAAGTCCCCAGGAGCAAATGTTGGAGCAGGGCGCCAATGTGCGTCGGCGGAGGACCTCATCCTCTCCTTGGACGCCTGAATTGCATCCTGGGTATGATCCGAAATGTCCCGTGCCTCCACAGCCCATTCTGCCACCCTGGAGTCGGTGGAAAACACGGGCATGGGCACCGGAACCCGCGGATGCTGACCGTAGTTTAGGAGGAATGGAGTCTGTCCGGTGGAGTCAGCCACAGCATTGTTTAGTGTAAACTCAGCCCACAGTAGCAAGGATGCCCAGACATCCTGCCTGGCTGAGACAAAATGACATAGATAGGTGACCAAGGTCTGGTTGGACCTCTCTACCAACCCATTTGTCTCAGGATGATACGCAGAGGAGAGATTTAACTCAATGCTGAGTAGCCGACACAGCTCTCTCCAGAACCGAGATGCAAACTGGGGACCTCGATCAATAACGACTTTGTCTTGCATACCGTGTAAACGGAAAATATGCCTAATAAATAATGCTTCCAAGGACCATGCAGACGGTAAACATGGTAACGGCACCAAGTGCACCAGATGATGGTGCAGCCCCGAGACTTGGGTAAGCCCACCACAAAATCCATCCCGACCATCTCCCAAGGCCTGTCTGACACCGGCAAAGGAAACAGTAACCCAGCCGGCCGTTGTCGAGGGGACTTATTCTTGGTGCAGGGCACACATGCCTGAACATATTCCCTGACGTCACGGACCATATGTGGCCACCAGTATGTCCTCGCCAGCAACTCAGATGTCCTTTTAGTCCCGAAATGTCCACCCACCCTAGAGGAATGTGCCCAAGAAAGTACTTCCGGTCGCAAATTGGTGGGTACAAAAGTCTTGCCCGGAAGCACAGACTCAAGCGAAACCGGAGCCACAGTTCTTAGGCTCTCACAGGGGACAATAAGCCGAGGCTCCTCCTCCACCTCCTCAGAGGATACGATGTAGCGAGACAGAGCATAGGCCCGAATGTTCTTCTCACCGGAGAGGAAATGGAGGGTGAAATGGAACCGGGAGAAGAACAGGGACCATCTCACCTGGCGGGAATTCAGCCGCTGGGCTGTTTGCAAGTACACCAAGCTTTTGTGGTCCGTGAAGACATGGAAGGGAAAGCGAACCCCCTCCAGAGGATGTCTCCACTTGGAGAAGGCCAACTTCGTAGCCAGTAACTCCCTGCCCTGATAGAATAATTCCTCTCTGCTGGTGTAAACGTTTTAGAAAAGAAGAAGCAGGGATGCTTCCGACCTTGAGCATCCTTTTGATAAAGGACTGCTCCAGCACCAACAGAAGAGCCGTCCACCTCTAAAACAAACGGCTTATCAACATCAGGGCGATGTAATATGGGAGCACTGGCAAAATGCGACTTGATGGAAGAGAACGCCTTGGAGACCTGCTCAGACCACAACTTGGGATTTGCTCCCTTCTTGGTGAGGGCTACCAAGGGAGCTACCAAAGTCGAGAAATGGAGAATGAACTGGCGATAATAATTAATGAACCCCATAAAGCGCTGCACCGCTTTAAGAGAATGGGGTTCTTGCCAGTCCATCACAGCCTGTAGTTTGGCAGGATCCATAGCCAATCCCTGGGCGGAGATGATATAGCCCAGGAAAAGTAAAGACTCCTGCTCAAACATGCATTTCTCCAACTTTGCATAGAGGGAATGTCATTGACAAAGTCTTGGAACACGACTGGGGCATTACAGAGCCTATCCCTGGTATTAAAAGCCATCTTCCATTCATCCCCTTTACGGATGCGAATCAGGTTATAAGCACCACGCAGATCTAATTTAGTAAGTATCCTCGCTCCCGGGAGCCTATCAAACAGCTCAGAAATCAGGGGCAACGGGTACTTATTCTTAACGGTGATGGCGATAAGACCCCTGTAATCTATACACGGATGTAATTCTCCATTCTTCTTCTGCACGAAGAAGAACCCCGCCCCTGCTGGTGACACCGACTTCCTAATGAACCCTCTTGCCTTATTTTCCTGGATATATTGAGACATAGCCTCCGTCTGAGGAAGAGAGAGGGGATAGACCCTTCCCCTAGGAGGTTCTGCTCCAGGCAAGAGGTCAATAGGACAGTCGTAGGGACGATGGGGCGGAAGCGTCTCTGCAGCCTTTTTAGAGAACACGTCTGCATATGACCGATAGCACTTGGGAAGAGGAGTGAGATCTGCGGGTATCTCTGTAGTGGTAACCTGAATGCACTCCCTGACACATCTGCCCTTACATGTCTCCAACCCAGTAACCTACCGGAGGTCCACTCAATATAAGGGGAGTGGAAACGGAGCCAGGGTACTCCCAGTAGGATTTCGTCTATTCCCTCGGGAAGGACGAGCAGGGAAATAATTTCCTGATGTGAAGGGGATACACACAAAGCAAGGGGAACAGTCTGATGTGTAATTTGCGAGGGCAATGTCAACCCATTCACTACCCGGACAGTCACTGGTTTGTTGAGCGCTACCAGATGTATTGCATGGCGACGAGCAAAGGTGGATGACATGAAATTCCCCTCTGTTCCCGAGTCCACACAAAGCTCGACTGTAAGAGTGGATGAGCCTACAGTGACTGTCCCCTTTAAATGTCATCTTGGAGGAAAATGCAGCTGTCTCCAGTGAACCTCCTCCCAGGGTCACTAGACGCAATTGCTTCCCGATCGCTGTGGACATTTGTTAGCATAGTGTCCTGTTATGAATGTGATAGAGATGGTTTCTGAGCAGACGCTCCCTTGGTGGTTACAGACAGTACTGAACCTTTCAGCGAGGAATGGCAATCTGGGTTCACTGACTGGTCTGATATAAGGGAGGTTCCCTCCCATGATGGTTGCCGGTGATCAATTGTTCTTGTCTCAATTGTGGTTCCTGGTTCATTTGGAAGTTTGCTGAGTCTTGCCTGCATCTTCTGCTATCAGATAAGATATTTTCTGCTTTTATTTTTGTGCTTGCTTTTTGCATTGTTTTCTGCACTTTTGTGGAGGTCAGCCAGGTCCCCTCCTGGGGCCTGAGCTCCTCACAGTTTTTCTGCAGCCACTGTTATTTGCTCATTTGCTTTTTCCTGTTTTTTCAGCGGCTGCGGCTTGGTTTTTGTTCACACTGAGATCTGATTTAGTGGGTGGCGAGATCGTGTGATCTCAGTATTTTTGTAATCAGAATTGTTGGATTTTTGTAGGGTTTTCTGGGTTGCAGAAAGTAATCTCTCCTGTCCTATCCTATTTAGTCAGCTTGTGGCCCCAGCGTTTGCTCAGTCTATTTTCTGCCTATGTTTGTATTTTCATCTTGTCTAACCGCCATTATACGTTTGGGGGCTTTCTATTTTCTTTGGGGATCTGCTCCGGGGCAGATAGCTTTCATCTTTCTGCCTTTAGGTGTAGTTATCTCTCAGGCTGTGATGAGGCGTCTAGGATCAACGTAGGAACGCTCCACGGCTACCTCTAGTTGTGTCGTTAGTTTAGGAATCTGCAACCCATCAGTTACCAACATCTCAGGTGTTCGGTTGCCCTGCTGTTGTTCCTGTCCTCCTCAGCTATCGAAACATAACAGAAACAGGTGTATGCAGGAGGAACTCAGAGCAGAGTCGCAGGATCACCAACAGGTTCACAGGAGCAGGTAACACGCCAGTGAGCCACCAGAGGTCAGAGGCTGGATGCAAGGCAGAAGCTGGATGCAAGGCAGAATACTCTAGCACAGACTAAAGACTGAGGTGGAGTTATATAGCAGGAAGACACAGTGCACATGAGACCAAAGCCTCCATCTTGGAAAAGGGCAGTAATGCACAAAAGGTAATCAAAAAATGTTCAGAGTCCTGACATTACTCCCTCCTTAGAAGCGGCCTCAGGACAATCCTGGACCTGGTTACTCCAGGGAATTTCTGATGAAAACGAGAAATCTTCTGTTGGGCATTGATGTTTTCCACTGGTTCCCAAGAGTCTTCCTCAGGGAAATATCCCTGCCATCTTATTAGATATTGGAGTTGATTCCTGCGAATCCTGGAATTAGGGATGAGCGATATTGCTCGAAATCGTATCGGAATTCCGATTTCCGATATTGGAAAAATATCGGATATCGGAATTTCCGATTTCCGATATCAATGCAAGTCAATGGGAGAAAGAAATCGGAATTATAAATGACCACTACAGTGCTATATAATGGATAAAATGGAGGGGAAACACCTCAGGATAATGGGGAAGGAGTATGCAGAGGCAGAGAAGCAAAAAATCGCTAGAAAAATGTACAGAGCGAAAACTGTAGCAGGAAAACTGGTCGCCATCTTCTTAACAGCGGTGTTTTTTCTTTGGGTTAGGATTAGTTGGGGTAGGGTTAGGGTTTATAGTTAGTAGGGTAAGGGTTAGGGTGAGAGCGAGCGTTTTCGAAACACGGTTTGGAGCAGGAGGTACCCGTGCCCTTGGGCACTCCCAAGAACCAGATGGCGATGTTGTAACTCGGTTTACCCTTTGGGGGAGGCACCTGTGTCCGCACTTCACTGCCACGAAACAGCCGGCGTGGCTGGATCCCGCCTCTTGTGCTTCTGCCTATAGGTGTTTGGCATCTGTCGTCCTTTTTTTCCACTTTGGTCTAACGAGGTACAGCTGGCGGTACTGTTGCCCAGAAACACAGCATGCTGTGAAAGTGGCAGTCACGGAAATGGGCACTAGCTGGCAGTACTAGAGCCCAGAAACACGGCATGCTGTGAAAGTGGCAGTCACAGAAATGGGCACTAGCTGGCGGTACTAGAGCCATGAAAACAGTATGGGTGAAAGAGTCAGTCACAGAACCAGGTGCTACCAAGTAGAGGCCAGAGCACAGGCATAACAGATTACGCTGTGTGCAACATAGGCACATGACAAAGCATGCATGCTGCTACCAACCATGCATATAACCTGTGTACTGTGGCCCAGGGCAGCAAAAGTCACCAGAAATACAGGCCTGTAGGAATGTAAGCCAGTCCACATTTGCAGCGGATAGTCTGGTATGTTGGTCTGTTAGTACATTGCCAGCTGTACTAAAGACGCGTTCAAAAATCACACTGGCACCAGGACAAGCCAGGACCTCCAAGGCATACTGGCTAAGCTCGGGCCATGTATCCAACTTGGAGACCCAAAACTTGAAGGGGGCAGATCCATCCTGAAGCCCACTGACAAGGGTGAAGAGGTATTGTGCCACCATGTCACGGTAACGTTGCCTCCTAGTGCATTGCACTGTCTGTGCTGATGGTGCCCGAACTGTTTTCGGGTTCAGAAACCGTTGGAACAAGTTGGGTATACTGAACCTGTCAGTAGCAGATGTACTGCTTCTGCTACCGGCTTCTGAACGGATTCCGCTGGGCCCAGGACGCACTGAGGTGCCTGCTAGTGCACGCACATCACTGCTATGCGGTGGAAAAGAGTACATGAGTGAATTAACCAGTGCTTCTTGGTACTCCTGCATTTTACGCGCCCGGTTCAACGGTGTAATTAGGCTTTCAAGGCTGTCCCGGTAACGTGGATCTAAGAGGGTGGCCACCCAGTAATCATTTGTGTGGAGAATACGAGCCACACGTGGGTCTTTTCTCAGACACTGCAGCATGAAGTCACTCATGTGCTGAAGGCTGCCAACTGGCCATGCATCGCTGTCACCAGCTGTTGGAATGTGCTCTGGCTGATCTAGATCACCCCATCCACGCTCTATCTGGTAACTACTAGTAGAGTGCTGTGTACTTTCCTCCTCTAGCTCATCCTCATAGTCCTCCTCATCCTCCTTGCTTGCTGTGTCCTGCCTGGACCTTTGTGAGGCACCCACAAAGCTTTGTACCAACCGGGCCGATGAAGATTGCCTAGTTGGTGCAAGTGTCTCATCATACTCCTCCTCCTGCTGAGAAACCTCATTCCTTAGTCCTTTAAGTGATGATTCTATAAGGCATATAAGGGGAATAGTCAGGCTGAGTAGGGTAAGCATCCGCACTCACCATCAGAGTGGAGTCCTCGAAGCACTTCAAAATGGTGCATATGTCCTTCATGGTTGCCCATTCTGTGGTTTTAATGTGGGAGGGCTGAGATGTGTATCGCCTACTTTGCGCCTACTGCAGCTGCAACTCCATAATTGCAGGTTGCTGCTCACACAACCTCCGCAGCATATGCAAAGTCGAATTCCACCTGGTGGGGAGGTCAACAATGATGTGGTGCTCAGGCAGGCCCAATCTGCGCTGCATGGCTGAAAGGCGCGATGCAGCCATGCTAGAACGCCGCAAATGAGAGCACTCGTATCTGACTTTGTGCAGCAGCTCCTCAAGGTCAGGATAGTTCCTAAGGAAACTCTGCACCACCAAATTTAGGACGTGGGCAAGGCATGGAATGAGAGTCAGACCACCTAGGCCAGAGCCGCGACCAGGTTTCGGCCGTTGTCACACACCACCATACCTGGCTGGAGGTTGAGGGGCGCAAGCCACATGTCGCTCTGCTCCTTGAGCGTGTTCCACAGTTCGGTTGCGGTGTGGCTAACATTACCCAGATAAACCAATTTCAACACGGCCTGTTGATGTTTGGCCGATGCAGTGCTGAAATCGGTTGTTGTGGTACGTCTGGGTGCAGGTGAGTCTGACGAGGAGTATGAGGAGGAGTCAATTTGTACGGAGTAGAGGCCTGCAATCCGTGGAGTTGGCAGGACCCGTGCACTTGCACTGTCTACTTCAGTTCCAGGCTCAAATACATTTACCCAATGGGCGGTGATGGAAATGTAGCATCCCTGGCCATGCAGACTGGTCCAGGCGTCGGTGGTCAGGTGGACCTTGCTACTAACTGCATTTTGTAGCGCATGCTTAATTTTATGCTCTACATGCTGTTGCAGGGTGTGGACAGCTTGCCTGCTGAAGTAGAAGCGTCTGGGAACGCTGTATTGTGGGATTGCAAACCCCAACATATCGATAAAGGCTGGCTTGCTCACCAGCCAGAATGGTAGCATTTCCACTGCAAGCAGCTTGGCAATGCGAGAATTCATGCCTGTGCTCGTGGGTGGTTTGCCGAGTACGGGCGCCTTTTCTCCCACACCTGTGTGACAGATGGCTGCACACTGGATTGGGAGTGTGAGGATGCCAGCGATTGGGATGCTGATGCTGACGAAGTACAGACAGTGTGCCGCCGTACAACACTGCCTGCAGATGCACCCTGGCATTCTGGCTAGGAAGCGGGAGCAGATGTTTGCGAACTGGAGGAAGAGGTGGCTGAAGAGATGGAAGGTGGGAGACCAGCTGCAGGTGGCGAATCATCTTGGGTGTGATGCTGCCACTCCACAGGGTGCCTCTTCCTGACATGCATCAACATATTGGTGGTATTAAGGTTGCTGACGTTCTTCCCTCTCCGCACAGTTTGTCGACAAAGCTTGCATCTGACTGCTGTAACGTCATCTGCAACTTGGTCGAAAAAGGCCCATGCACCACAACTCTTGGGCACACCCCTTGTGCTCTTTAAAAGAGCCCTGCTCCTAACGGGTGCTGAAGTTGAGGGAGCAGACAACAAATTTTTCCCTCTTCCTCTCCCACGTGGACGGCCACGCTGCGCCACACCTGCAAGCTCTTCCTCTGAGCTATCCCTACTTGCTTGCTGCCCCTCAGCATGCCATGATGGGTCAAGGACCTCGTCATCCAATACACTTTCATCAGCAGAAACTGGCAGCTGAGTTTCATCATCATCTGCTGACTGGGGTCTGGTCACTGTGGGCACTGGCCCACCCTCCACTTCTTCCTCAGACGCACACAGTGGTTGCGCATCTGTGCACACTACCTCTTCTTCAGCTGCAGGAATGCTGTCTGGCTGGCACACAGATTCCAAGCCAACAGATTCTGAGAAGAGGATTAAGGTTGGCTCCTGGCCTTCTGAATATCTGGGCAATTTAGTGGGCGATGAAAAAGCAGATGGGTGCTGCTCTTCAGTGGCCTAACCCGATGTGGTGGAGACATCCTGGGAGGATGCTGCGCTCATTGAGGTGGATGCCTCAGCTGCCATCCAACCAACAAAGGTTTCTCCTTGATCCTCTCTTATCAGCCTATGGCCCTCTGCTCCTAACAAGCTGCGCATAAATGACTGCTGCCGGGTGAAAGTAGGTGCTAAGTGACTTGGGCCTACTGCTTGCTCTGGATGTGCACCATGTCTAGCTGCTGATGCACCTCTTCCGCGGCCGCCACGGGGACGACCCTTACTCCCTGCCTTCATCTCTATTGATGGATTCAGAATGGCAATTTCACTATTAGATTCTAGATCTCTCCCTATCTCCAACAGCAACCTATCCCTATCTGCTTTCACAGTAGAGTGAGGCTAAAATGGCAGGCGCAGCCTTTTATACTGTTTGATCACACCATCCAGCCAGCCAATCGCAGCACAGCCCCTAGCTAGCAAGTTTGGACGCCTCCTACCAAGCTTAGGGGAGTTATACAATGTTGTCAGCAATTCTTCAGCTCCTGATTGGCTCCACGGAGCGCTCAGAGGCTGAAGGATTATGGGATTTCCGATTTCCGATGTGAAAAAAATATCGGAATCGGAAATCGGAATTCCGATATAGCAAATATCGGGCCGATTTCCGATATTACAATATCGGAAAGCTCATCCCTACCTGGAATCAATAATTTCCTCCACCACAAATTGTTCTTGCCCATCAATCACCACAGGCTGCGGAGGTGTCACAACACGTCCCTGGAAGGTATTAGGAGATACAGGCTTTAGTAAAGATACATGAAAAACTGGGTGTACCTTCATAGTCCTAAGCAGCTTCAGACGGCAGGCCACGGAGCTCACAATACCGTTGATCTTGAAAGGGCCAATGAACTTCTGTCTAAGTTTTTGTGAAGGAACATTTAATTTCAGATTCTTAGTTGCTAACCACATGGAATCTCCTACCTTGAACATGGGTGCAGGTTTACGGAATCTATCAGCCGATCTCTTATAACGTTCTTGAGCTGTGGTCAGGGACTCCTTCAGAACCTCCAAATTTTGCCTCATCGCAGTCAGCCTTTCCTCCACTGCCGGAACCGGAGAATTAATCGGAGACCTAGGTAAGATACACTGATGATAACCCAGATTGGCAAAGAAAGGTGTAAATTTAGTGGAGGCGCTCTGAGAATTGTTGTATGAAAATCCGGCTAACGGTAGCAGCTCCAACCAATCATCCTGGAGATGGCTGACATAGCATCTTAGATATTGTTCCAGCGTCTGGTTGGTACACTCAGTCTGACCATTTGTCTGGGGATGATAAGCGGAAAAGAGACAGACATTAATATTGAGTGCAGAGCAAAACTCCTTCCAGAATCTTGAAGTGAACTGTACTCCACGGTCAGAGATGATCTCATCTGGGACCCCATGCAGCCGAAAGACATTCTGTATAACCAAGTTCACTGTGTCCTTAGCTGAGGGGAGGCCGGTGCATGGAACAAAATGAGTGGCTTTAGTCAGGCAATCAACTACCACCAAGATCGTATTCATGCCCCCCGAATGTAGGCAGCTCCACAATAAAGTCCATTGATATAGACCCCCAAGGGCGGGACGGAACGGTAATGGTTGCAGAAGACCCGTAGGTGCCACATGAGGAGTCTTGTGACGATCACATACATCGCACTAGAGAACATAGTCCTTGGTATCCTTCAGGCAAGTTGGCCACCAGAAAATCGGCCAAGTTGTCTGTGACCAGCCAACTTGGAATCATGTACCAACTTGAGGATCTGCAGACGGACTGCTTCAGGGACGTAGATACTTCGATCTCTGAACCACATGCCACCCTTAAAGACAAGATTAATATCAACAGGTGGGTTGGCCAGAAATACATCACCGTCATAAGCCTCCTGCACTCCTTCCACAAGTCTTGATCGTGGATAACTCCAATGAAATTGGCATCAGATAGAATGGTCTTGGATGGGGCTCCAGGTACGGAATCCGCAGCATTGATTCGGGATAAAGCATCAACCTTCCCATTACGAGAACCTGGACGGTACGAGATAACAAAATTAAATTGATTTAAAAATAAATTCCAACGAGCCTGACGAGGAGAAAGACATCTAGCAGATCTAAGGAACTCTAAATTGCGATGGTCAGTTAGCACCACGATCTGTTGTGCAGCTCCTTGCAGATGATGCCTCCATTCCTTGAAAGCCGCAATAATAGCCAGCAATTCCTTGTCTCCCACATCGTAATAATTCTCTGCTGAGATTAAGGGAAAAGAAAGCACAAGGATGTAGCAGCCCTTTCTCTCCAGTTCTTTGGGAGAGAATAGCCCCCAAAACATTATCAGAAGCGTCCACCTCCACAATGAAAGACAGTGTTGGATCTGGGTGTATCAACAGCGGTGCTGAGGTGAAACAGATCTTAAGCCGATCAAAAGCTTCTTGAGCCTGTGAAGACCACTTAAAAGGCTTTTCCTTCTTTGTCAAGGAAGTAATGGGATGGACAATATCAGAAAAATTTCAAATGAAACGTCTGTAGAAACTTGCAAAACCAATAAAACCTCCTTAACGTTCTTGGGTACCGGCCAGTCAAGGATAGCCTGAATCTTACCAGATTCCATGTTCAGCCCCTGAGGAGAGATGATATAACCTAAGAACTGTATCTCAGAACGATGGAACTCGCATTTCTCCGGCTTGATATTCAGATGGTTCTCTTTCAGACTTCTTAAAACCGCTTTGACATGTTCTTCATGTTCCTGTAGAGAGTCAGAAAAGATTAAAATATCGTCCAAATAGATCACCACAAACTGGTCCAGCAAATCTCTGAATATTTCATTAGCAAGGTGTTGAAACGTTGCAGGGGCGTTACAAAGCCCAAAGGGCATCACGAGATATTCAAAGTGTCAATACCGGCATCTGAATGCTGTCTTCCACTCATCCCCTGGACGAATACGCACCAAATTATAAGCCCCACGAAGATCCAGTTTAGAGAACACCTTAGCATGGCGGACTCATTCCAGTAATTCAGGAATCAGAGGCAAAGGGTAACGGTTTCGTATGGTTACCTTGTTGAGTTCCTGATAGTCTACACAGGGTCTCAGGGTCCCATCCTTCACAAAAAATATAGGTGCCCCTGCTGGTGAGGAAGAAGGACGTATGAAGCCTTTGGCCAGGTTTTCATCAATATACTCCTTTAAGGCTTGGAGCTCAGGTGCCGCCAAAGGGTATATGTTGCCAAAAGGAATAGCTGCCCAGGAAGCAGCTCAATGGGACAGTCATAATGCATGTGTGGAGGAAGCTGATCTGCATTCTTCTTGTCACAGATGTCAGAGAACTCTTTATATGCTGAAGGTAAGGTAAATACCTGTACAGGTGGTTCCTAGCCGTGGACTCAGGGACAACTTCAGTTGATGCTGGGTTGCTCCTTGTTGGAAAGATAATCTCTTTGGTCTCCCAGTTGATAGTTGGATTCTGAGAACACAGCAAGGGATGCCTAAAATCACAGGAAAATGAGAAGAAATTAGCAAGAAAGAGAGTTGCTCCTGATGATTAGCCTCCAACAAAATCTCAAGGGGTGCGGTCTCCTGATCCACAGGCCCGGAGATTAAAGGTGACCCATCCACTGTTTCCATGGTAAATGGAGAGGCTCTTTGCTGAATTTCAATACCATGTTCCTTGGCAAATGCGATATCCATAAAATTGCCACCTGCACCAGAGTCAATCATAGCTGCACTGGAAATCCACTGTCCAGAACACAGGATCTTAATAGGTAGAGAACAGTGAGAGTTCTTTTCCTTCAGCTCCTTGTGTGGTGAAGTCATAGAAAGTGAATGGAATACAGCGTTTAAAGGCAGGCTACATTCAGAGATGTCAGATTCATCATCACAGTAGTAATACTCTCCTACCGCTGCTAGCACCTTGTTAGGCCGCTTGGGACACTTGGGACAGTTGATTAAAAAGTGGTCAGACTGGCCGCAGTAGAAACATAGACATTCACAAAGTGATGCTCCCGGCGCTCATTATTCTGAACAGAATCAATTTGCATGGGCATCTCCTCCAGCTCCCGAGATGTTTTACCTGCAGGCTTTCTGGAAGGAAGGGAAAAGTTAGAGATACGGTTTAAGGCAGCAAACTTCTCCTGCCTACGCTCAGTAAGGCGAATGTCAATGCGCACACAATGCTGTATAAATGTCTCTAGCTCATGTGGTGATTCAGAGTGAGCTAATTGGTCCTTTACAATGCTAGACAGACCCCTTTTAAAAATAGGCAATTGTGCATAACTGTCCCAATTGGTATCTACTGCTAATTTTCTGAATTCGGTAGCATACTCAATAACAGAACGTTTAGCCTGGCGTAAAGACAATAAAGCAGATTCAGCAGTTGCACGCCGATTAGGATCATCAAACATTAATGCCATAGCGACCAAGAAATCATCCAAATTATTTAACCGCAGGTCACGAGACTCAATCATCGGATTTGCCAAGGCGAGCGCTCGTGCGGTCAGCAGCATTATTACACACAATACTTTAAATCTATCATTAAGGAAACGGTCAGCATGCACATCAAAATATAGCATAATTGATTGACAAAGTCACGAAATTTGTCGCGATCACCATTAAATCTGAATGGGGGCAACTTAGGTGGGCTAGCTGGTGGCAGTTGCACAGAAGGTTGTGCTGCTATTTGCGTGCTTATGTCCTGAAAAGCCCATCCATACTGGAACTCTATGCCAGCAAGTTTGTTTTCCTGGGCTGCCATGCGGGTGCTTAAGTCCTGCAGAGTTTGTCCCAACACTTGTTCATTGCGTTCAAAGCTTCCAAACTTCTTTTGCAGACCTTCCACATCTTTCTGCAGTGATCTAATTATGGAGAACACCTGCTCTAATCTGCCTTCTGCAGTCATTGTTCCAGCAGTCTCCTTTTTTAGGCTAGAATATCATGTAATGATTAAAGGGGATAACTCAGGAGACTCTGCGTGGAACAAGACAACTACAGGACACAGTTTTATAAGTGGTAAAAACTATATTATCACACGGTGATTTAAACAGGTGCAGAGCAAAGCTCAAGTCTACAACACTTGGTGCAGATATTAAATGCAGTTTGACAGTCTATAGGAAACTTCAGAGGAAAATGCAATCAAGAGAGAGTCTATGAAGCACAAATATACTTGGGGATACTTTACACGAATAAGTCCTTGCTTAGTCCAAGCACAGGTAGATATGCTTATAAGGCAGTTCAAATAATATCTTAGCTCAATCAGGGAGGCCTGGGTAATAGTCTCAGGTTTAAGCAGAGCAGAGCTGAAACAGCTTAAATGTCCAGCAAATGCAGAAGGAAGTAAAAACCAGCAGCCAGATGAAGGAGGATTACTGGAAACCGGTGTATGCAGCAGAAACTCATAGCAGAGTAGCAGGATCACCAACAGGTTCACAGGGGCAGGTAACACACCAGGGAGCCACCAGAGGTCAGAGGCTGGATGCAAGGCAGAAGCTGGATGCAAGGCAGAATACTCTAGCACAGACTAAAGGCTGGGGTGGAGTTATATAGCAGGAAGAAACAGTGCACATGAGACCAAAGAAGCCATCTTGGAAAAGGGCTGTAATGCACAAAAGGTAATCAAAAAATATTCAGAGTCCTGACACTTTTTAATGATTGTCAGTGTATGTTATCAAGCTTTGATAAAGACCACGGTGGTGGTCAAAATGAATAGCTTGTCCTCCAGTGCTGTGTATACAGACACGCCGCAAGAAATTCATGATGAAATAAAAACAGAGAATGTATCTTTCATCCAAGGTTTTTTCAAATGATCAGCTAGAAGTGTTACATTATGGTTTAAATTTTGTTCCAAATCAAGATTTTAATTTATTTTCTACAATATTAGATATAAACAAATTTATACGCAATCTTACCATAAAAAAACATTTTTGATCTGATCAATGTATGACTCAACCTGAAATTGTCGCAATAAATGAAAATGAATTCCAAGAACTAAATTTTCAAGAGCAAATTTCTCTCCTGACACTGCAACATTTGCAAAAGAATAATCATGAGTCCAAAGAGAAGAATAATCAGTCTGAAGATTTTAATACCAAAAATCCTTTTTTTTATCCTCTAAATTCAAGATCAGATTGCATGTTAAAATTCCAAGAAATAATGGAGCGTGAATTAAAAGCACTCAAATATAAGAAAGAAAATAAATGTGGCAGCCAGAATTTTGCTAATAAAAATAAAAAAGCATTGCAGGAATTAAAAGACATGTCAGACATCATTATAAAAATGTCATACAAGGGAGGAATTATAGTTATTATGGACTCTATTGATTATAAGGAACGAATTATGAAATTACTCAGTGTACATAAAACTATCTGGTGATCTGACTTTAATTTTTAACCCCTTAACCCCCAAGGGTGGTTTGCACGTTAATGACCAGGCCAATTTTTACAATTCTGACCACTGTCTCTTTATGAGGTTATAACTCTGGAACGCTTTAACGGATCTTCGCGATTCTGAGATTGTTTTCTCGTGACATATTGTACTTCACATTAGTGGTAAAATTTCTTCGATATACCTTGCGATTATTTTTGAAAAAAACGCAAATATGGCGAAAATTTTGAAAATTTTGCAATTTTCAAACTTTGATTTTTTTTTTCCATAAAACAGAGAAATATGTCATACAAAATAGTTAAGAAATAACATTTCCCACATGTCTACTTTACATCAGCACAATTTAGGAACCAAAATTTTTTTTTCTTAGGAAATTATAAGGGTTAAAAGTTGACCAGCGATTTCTCATTTTACAACAAAATTTACAAAGACATTTTTTTTAGGGACCACCTCATATTTGAAGTCACTTTGAGGGGTCTATATAGCAGAAAATACCCAAAAGTGACACCATTCTAAAAACTTCACCCCTCAAGGTACTCAAAACCACATTCAAGAAGTTTATTAACCCTTCAGGTGTTTCACAGGAGCTGAAGCAACGTGGAAGGAAAAAATGAATATTTAACTTTTTAGCCACAAAAATGATCTTTTACAAACTTTTTTTTATTTTCACAAGGGTAAAAGGAGAAAATAGGCAGATAAAGTTGTTGTGCAATTTCTCCTGAGTACACCAATACCACATATGTGGGGGAAAACCACTGTTTGGGCACACGGCAGAGCTTGTAAGGGAAGGAGCGCAGTTTGACTTTTCCAAACTAAAATTGGCTGGAGTTGAGATTGGACACCATGTCGTGTTTGGAGAGCCCCTGATGCACCTAAACAGTGGAAACCCCACACATGTGACACCATTTTGGAAACTAGACCCCCTAAGGAACTTATCTAGATCTGTTGTGAGCACTTTGAACCCCCAAGTGTTTCACAAAAGTTTATAATGCCTGGGTGTGGAAAAAAAATTTTTTTTCCACAAAAATGATTTTTTAGTCCCAAATTTTTGATTTTTCCCAAGAAAATTGGACCCCAAAAGTTGTTGTCCAATTTGTCCTGAGTACACTGATACCCCATATGTGGGGGGGAAACTGTTTGGGCACACGGCAGGGCTAGGAAAGAAAGCAGTAACGTTTTGAAATGCAAACGTTGATGGGGGTGATGTTCCGTTTGTAGTGCCCCAGATAAGCCTAAACAGTGGAAACCCCCCACAAGTGACCCCATTTTGGAAACTAGACCCCCTAAGGAACTTATCTAGATCTTTGGTGAGCACTTTGAACCCTAATGTGCTTCACACCAGTTTATAATTCCCTGGCATGAAAATAAAAAATCCTATTTTTTTCCCACAAAAATTATCTTTTAGTCACTAATTTTTTATTTTCCCAAGGGTAACAGGATAAATTGGACCACAAAAATTGTTGTCCAATTTGTCCTGAGTACGCTGATACCCCATATGTGGGGGGGAACCACTGTTTGGGTGCACGGCAGAGCTCGGAATGGAAGGAGCACCATTTGACTTTTTCCAACCAAAATTGGCTGGAATTGAGATTGGACGCCATGTTTCATTTGGAGAGCCCCTGATGTGCCTAAACAGTGGAAACCCCCCACATGTGACACAATTTTGGAAACTAGACCCCCAAAGGAACTTATCTAGATCTGTTGTGAGCACTTTGAACCCCCAAGTGTTTCACAAAAATTTATAATGCCTGGGTGTGAAAAAAAAAATTTTTTTCCACAAAAATGATTTTTTAGTCCCAAATTTTTGATTTTTCCCAAGAAAATTGGACCCCAAAAGTTGTTTCCAATTTGTCCTGAGTACACTGATACCCCATATGTGGGGGGGAAACTGTTTGGGCACACGGCAGGGCTAGGAAAGAAAGCAGTAACGTTTTGAAATGCAAACGTTGATGGGGGTGATGTTCCGTTTGTAGTGCCCCAGATAAGCCTAAACAGTGGAAACCCCCCACAAGTGACCCCATTTTGGAAACTAGACCCCCTAAGGAACTTATCTAGATCTTTGGTGAGCACTTTGAACCCCAATGTGCTTCACACCAGTTTATAATTCCCTGGCATGAAAATAAAAAATCCTATTTTTTTCCCACAAAAATTATCTTTTAGTCACTAATTTTTTATTTTCCCAAGGGTAACAGGATAAATTGGACACAAAAATTGTTGTCCAATTTGTCCTGAGTACGCTGATACCCCATATGTGGGGGGGAACCACTGTTTGGGTGCACGGCAGAGCTCGGAATGGAAGGAGCACCATTTGACTTTTTCCAACCAAAATTGGCTGGAATTGAGATTGGACGCCATGTTTCATTTGGAGAGCCCCTGATGTGCCTAAACAGTGGAAACCCCCCACATGTGACACAATTTTGGAAACTAGACCCCCTAAGGAACTTATCTAGATCTGTTGTGAGCACTTTGAACCCCCAAGTGTTTCACAAAAATTTATAATGCCTGGGTGTGAAAAAAAATTTTTTTTTCCACAAAAATGATTTTTTAGTCCCAAATTTTTGATTTTTCCCAAGGAAATTGGACCCCAAAAGTTGTTGTCCAATTTGTCCTGAGTACACTGATACCCCATATGTGGGGGGGAAACTGTTTGGGCACACGGCAGGGCTCGGAAAGGAAGCAGTAACGTTTTGAAATGCAAACGTTGATGGGGGTGATGTTCCGTTTGTAGTGCCCCAGATGAGCCTAAACAGTGGAAACCCCCACAAGTCACCCCATTTTGGAAACTAGACCCCCTAAGGAACTTATCTAGATCTTTGGTGAGCACTTTGAACCCCCATGTGCTTCACACAAGTTTATAATGCCCGGGCATGAAAATCAAAAATCCTATTTTTTTCCCACAAAAATTATCTTTTAGTCACTAATTTTTTATTTTCCCAAGGGTAACAGGATAAATTGGACCACAAAAGTTGTTGTCCAATTTGTCCTGAGTACGCTGATACCCCATATGTGGGGGGGAACCACTGTTTGAGCGCATGGCAGAGCTCGGAATGGAAGGAGCACCATTTGACTTTTTCCAACCAAAATTGGCTGGAATTGAGATTGGACGCCATGTTGCATTTGGAGAGCCCCTGATGTGCCTAAACAGTGGAAACCCCCCACAACTGACCCCATTTGGGAAACTAGACCCCCTAAGGAACTTATCTAGATCTTTGGTGAGCAATTTGAACCCCCAAGTGCTTCACACAAGTTTATAATGTAGAGCCGTAAAATTAAAAAATCATATTTTTTCCACAAAATTGATCTTTTCACCCCAATTTTTATTTTCCCAAGGGTAAAAGACTCCAAAAGTTATTGTGCAATTTGTCCTGAGTACGCTGATACCCCAAATGTGGGGGTAAACCACTGTTTGGGTGCATGGCAGAGTTTGGAAGGGATGGAGCGCCGTTTGACTTTTTCAACGCAGAATTGGCTGGATGCCATGTCGTGTTTGGAGAGCTCCTGATCAGCCTAAACAGTGGAAACCCCCAACAAATGACACCATTTTGGAAACTAGATCCCTCAAGGAACTCATCTAGATGTGTGGTGACAACTTTGAACGCCGAAGTGATTCACAGAAGTTTATAACGTACAGCCGTAAAATAAAAAATCTTTTTTTTTTTTTTTTTTACAAAAATGATTTTCTCTCCCCCAATATTTTATTTTCACAAGTGTAACAGGAGAAATTGGACCCCAAAAGTTGTTGTCCAATTTGTCCTGAGTACGCTGATACCCAATATGTGGGAGAAAACTACTGTATGGGTGCACGTCTGGGCACGGAAGGGAAGTAGTGACATTTTGGATTGCAGACTCTGATGGAATGTCTGGGGGCATCTTGTCGCATTTGGAGAGCCCCTGATGCGCCTAAAAGTGGAAACCCCCCACAAGTGACCCCATTTTGGAAAATAGACCCCACAAGGAACTTATCTAGATGTGTGGTGAGCGCTATGAAGCCCCAAGTGCTTCACAGAAGTTTTATAACATACAGCCGTAAAAACCAAAAAATAATTATTTTTTTTTACAAAATAGGACAAATTACACAATAACTCTCATTATTTGGGGTAAACTACTGTTTGGGCGCATGGCAGATCTCAGAAGTGAAGGAGCACCCTTTGACTTTTTCAACGCAGAATTGGCTGGAATTGAGATCAGACGCCATGTCACATTTGGAGAGCCCCTGATGTGCCTAAACAGTGGAAACCCCCCAATTCTAACTCCAACCCTAACCCCAACACACCCCTAACCATAGTCCCAACCCTAACCACAAACCTAACCCTAACACACCCCTAACCCTAATCCCAACCCTAACCCTAATCCTAACTTTAGCGCCAACCCTAACCCTAACTTTAGCCGCAACCCTAACCCTAACTCTAATGGAAAAATGGAAATAAATACATTTTTTTAATTTTATTATTTTTCCCTAACTAAGGGGGTGATAAAGGGGGTTTGATTTACTATTTACAGCGGGTTTTTATGATTGGCAGCTGTCACGCTAAAAGACGCTTTTTATTGCAAAAAATAGTTTTTTGCATCACCACATTTTGAGAGCTATAATTTTTGCATATTTTGGCTCACAGAGTCATGTGAGGTCTTATTTTTTGCGGGACGAGGTGTCGTTTTTATTGGTACCATTTTTGAGCACGTGACATTTTTTGATCGCTTTTTATTTCGATTTTTGGGAGGTTAGAATGAACAAAAATCAGCATTTCATGAATTTCTTTTGGGGGGGGTGTTTATACCGTTCCGCATGTGGTAAAATTGATAAAGCAGTTTTATTCTTCGGGTCAGTACGATTACGGCGATATCTCATTTATATTTTTTTTATGTTTTGGCGCTTTTATAGAATTAAAACAATTTTATATAAAAAATTATTATTTTTGCATCGCTTTATTCTGCGAGCTATAACTTTTTTAATTTTTTCGCTGATGATGCTGTATGGCAGCTCGTTTTTTGCGGGACAAGATGACGTTTTCAGCGGTACCATGTTTATTTATATCGGTCTTTTTGATCGCGTGTTATTCCACTTTTTGTTCGGCGGTATGATGATAAAGCATTGATTTTTTGCTTTGTTTTTTTTTTTTAAGGGGTTCACTAAAGGGGTTAACTAGTGGGACAGTTTTTTTTAGGGGGGGTTGTTACGGACGTGGCGATACCAAATATGTGTACTTTTATTGTTTTGTTTATTTTATTTACAGGAAGAAATGAATTTATTGGGGAATATTTTTTTTTTTTTATGATTTTTTTAACACTTTTTATTTTTATTTTTTTAACTTTTTTACTTTGTCCCAGGGTGGGACATCACTGTATTTTATCAGATCGCTGGTCTCACATTGTGCACAGCTACTGTGAGACCAGCGATCGCTCTGGCATCGCTGCAGGCTTCCTCAGCGCCTGCTCTCAGCAGGCACTGAGGAAGCCGCCTCCCTTCAGGACCCCGGGGCCATCTTGGATCACATCGCGCTGTCCTGAGGGTCTCAGGGGAGCGCGCAGGGAGCCCCCTCCCTGCGCGATGCTCCCCTGTGACATGATCGCGGTGTGCCAGGGGTTAATGTGCCGGGAGCGGTCCGTGACCGCTCCTGACACATAGTGCCGGGTGTCAGCTGTGATAAACAGCTGACACCCGGCCGCGATCAGCTGCACTCCCACCGGGAGCGCAGCTGATCGCATATGACGTACTATTCCGTCCATGGGAATTAAGTACCAGGTCACATGGACGGAATAGTACGTCTGATGGAATAAAGGGGTTAAAAACAAAATGGATACAATTATTAATGAAGGCTTTTCACTAGGAGTTTTATTGAAAAAACAAGCTGAATATTTGGAAGTATCTCATCCGGTTACGCTAATATTACATGGTTTTACCTAAGGTCCACAACAATGAGAAATTTTCTCCATGAGACCTATAGTCTCCGGAATAGGTTCCATTAACGAGCATATGGGAGAATGGTTGGACTCTTTGTTGCAGCCTCTGGTATGTAGAATTCCGGGTTATATTAAAGATACCAAAGATGTTTTAAAAATTCTAACGGAAAAAGTATGGTCCCTGAATTTTCCTGGTTAAGTTGCAGCGTAACCTCCTTGTATACCTCACGATATTGCCATGTTAGCTCTTGAATTTCATCTGAACAATTATAGCAACTATTCTCAAAATCTCATAGGATTTATTTTGCAAGTTATTTCTCATTTGTTAATACACAATTTTTTTTCATTTGATGGTGATTTTTATTTGCAGTGTAGTGGAGTGGCTATGGGAGCTAAATTTTCACCTTCAGTAGCGAATTTAGTAATGGCATATTGGAAGTTTCAATTTTTATTTTCTGTTAACAACCCATTTTCTTCTTTCATTGAATGGTATGACAGATACATCGATGACACCTTGATTATTTGGAGGGGCGATGTATCTGCCATACCTGATTTCATTAGTTATATTAACAATAATAATTTAAACATTTACTTCACACATGTTTTTCATAATTATAAAATTTATTTTTTAGATTTGGAATTAACAGGGATCTGTCATGAATTAATCTCTACCAGAACTTACTCAAAGCCATTATCTGGTAATACAATTCTGCATGCTTACAGCAGCCACCCCAGACATACGGTAAAATCCATTCCAGTGGGGGATTTACCCGACTCAAAAGAAATTGTAATAACAATAATTTCTTACAGGATGATTTGATCTTTGCTGGCAAAAAATTAATAAAGAGGGGATATTCGATTGGATGCTAATGAAAGCTTCTAATTTGGTGTTATCTGAGAATTCCAGCGATATGTCTGGCTTATCATGCTCCAATATTAAAAATAAGAAACGGATTTTCTATAATAAGCCCTTTGTTTGCCTCCAATTCAGCGCTCAATTCTATGAAATCAAAAAAATAATAAATAAATTCATACCAGTGTTATATTAAGATCCCACCCTGGCTACCATATTAAATCAAGGTTGCAATGTTGTAGCAAGGAGAGCTCCCACTTTGGGTAACATTATATCTCTGAGTTTATTTCATTCAAAACAACCAATAGATACATGGTTAAATTGCAAAGGAAGCTTCAGGTGTGGTGTATCAGCCTGCAAAACATGTAAACAAATGTCTAATTGTAAGACCCTTACAGATTACAATAATGACAATACATTTGTTATAAAGGAATTTTTAATTGTAATAGTAAATTTGTTGTTTACAAAATTGATTGTGTTTCTTGCAAAAAGTCCTATGTAGGTGGCACTTCAAGAAAGTTGAAAATACGTATTAATGAACATCTTTATGATATCTCTAATACTCTAGGTGGTAATCGTAATATTTCTTCAGCTGCCAGACATTTTATCGATGTTCATTCATGCAATATTGCGACTTTGAGAGTTACAGGCTTAGAAAAAATGAAAAAAAACGCCGCTTGGTGGCGATATCAGGAGGACCCTGCTTACATGTGAAACGTATTGGATCTTCAACCTTGGAACCAGATTTCCTGATGGACTTATTAAGAAAAATGAAATGATGTTTCATTATTAATCAAAGTATAAAGTCATATTGTGCTTTTATATGTATATGTTTGTTTTGATGTTTTTATTGATATTCTCAGATATGTGTGTATATGTTCAACAATTGAAGTGATTTTCAGGACCTTCAATCACATGATTGTATCGTGCAATTCTATTGATGTTTGCTACTTTTTAATGATTGTCAGTGTATATGGTATCCAACTTTGATAAAGACCATGGTGGTGGTCGAAATGCGTAGCCTGTCCTCCAGTGCTGTGTGATGTGCGATGAGCGTTTTCATGTTTTAATTCATTTGCAATAAAGAAGATTTTTTATACTGAAGTGAGCTTCAACATTTTGAATCTTCATTAGCCTCAACACTGGAATTGTAAACTGCTGGGTCTTCAGTCTCAACACTGCAATTCTCCACTGCCGTGTCTTCAGCCTCAACACTGCAATTTTCCACTGCAGGGTCTTTAGCATTCAACACTGCAATTCTCCACTGCTGGGTCTTTAGCATCAACATTGCAATTGTCCTCTTCCAGGGCTTCAGCATCAATACTGCAATTGTCCACAGCCGAGTCTTCAGTTTCAACACTGCAATTTTTCACTGCAGAGTCTTTAGCGTCAACACTGCAATTGTCCACCGCTGGGTCTTTAGAGTCAACGCTTCAATTGTCCACTGCAGGGTCTTTAGCATTCAACAACACTTCAGTTGTCCACCGCTGGGTCTTTAGCCTCAACACAGCAATATTCCACTGCCGGGTCTTCAGCCTCAAGACTGGAATTGTAAACTGCCGGGTCTTCAGCCTCAACACTGCAATAGTCCACCGCTGGGTCTTTAGCCTCAACACTGCAATTGTCCACTGCCGGGTGTTCAGCCTCAACACTGCAATTTTCCACTGCAGGGTCTTTAACGTCAACACTTCACTTGTCCACTGCAGGGTCTTTAGCATTCGACACTGCAATTGCCCACCGCTGGGTCTTTAGCTTCAACACTGCAATTCTCCACTGCTGTGTCTTCAGCCTCAACACTGCAATTCTCCACTGCTGGGTCTTCAGCCTCAACACTGGAATTGTCCACTGTCGGGTCTTCAGCCTCAACACTGCAATTGTCACTGCTGGGTCTCTAGCATCAACAGTGCAATTGTCCACTGCCGGGTCTTCAGACTCAACACTGACATTCTCCAATGCAGGTTCTTCAGGCTCAACAATTCACTGTGTAGCCAAATAATATGGGAGTACCAAATTAATAGGAATAATGCTTTCAGGTGGCCATCCAGTACGTGTGTTCAAAGACTTATTGGGGTGTGTGTTACTTTGGTGCAGGACAAGCCTTTCATTCAATGCATTAGCAAAAAATATGGCAGCAAAATATGTGAACTTGGTTTCATGTGGCCATCTAGGACGTCTGCTCCAAGTGTTATTGTGGCGCGTGTTACTTTGGTGCAGGGCAGGCCTTGCATTCAATGCAAAGGCTAACACTGAGAGACCCATTTTCTTATAAATGGAACATTTTTTCATGAGGCCTTCCTGAACGTCTCATCAAAGGGTATTGTGGTGCGACCTCATTTTTGGCAGCCCAGACACGCAATGCATAGGCAATAACAGTATTGGAGACCCACTGTTTAATAATGGCCCTTTAAGAATAGTAATGCCGACTGATGCCCCTGCAAAAATGGGCTTTGTGACTTTAAAAGTCACTCCTTCATAAATGAAGCAAGATGTGTCTGATGATGTGCCACACACCACATGGCCAGCTAAGGTTGTTAAATGCTACATTGACATTTCCCAGTAAATGCATTTGTATTGGTTGAAAGCAATGGTAACGTTGAAAAACGCATCAAAAACGCTACATGTGAACATAGACAAAGTGGTGGAGGAATATTTTGATTTTGGGTTAATTATTTTGCCTTATATAAAACTAATTAGCCTAGAAAGGATGTTCCTTAACAAATTTCCCAGGAAAATCCATTTTGGTTTAATTTTTGTATGTTTTTTTGGTGCGCCTGTAAAAATGGCATAAGACTGACAACATTGTTTACAGTTGTGAACTGGGAGACAGAAATGCTTCTGGGGGCATTCCCAATGATGTTCCTGTGTAATTTGAACACTGTTTCCATCATTCTCAGACTTTTTTAGCCTTTAAAAGGACCCCCGGGGGGGATCGTGGCAAGAATGCTCGGTTTTCCCATAGCCTTACATTGGGCTCGTTGCTCGGGTCGAGTACCCGGATATTCCAATTTGCTCGACCCGAATAACGAGCACCCGAGCATTTTAGTGCTCACACATTACTAGTAACTTTATAATGAACTGAAAGATTGGGAAGACTCTGTTAGGGACATGTAATGAATTGGGAGGTGGCTCAGTACCTGATGGCATCCTCTACCAACCCCAAGTTCATTTTGATGCTATCAAGTGCTTATGATGAATGATGAGGACACAGGTAGGGAGTAAGGCTATGTGCACATATTCAGGATTTGCAGAAACAAATTTTGCTGCATATCCTAATATGTTAGCAGTAGAGTTGAGCGAAACAGGTCAGACAGATTCATAAGTCGCCGACTCTCGCTAAAGTTGAGTTTCGCCGAGCGAAACCCGACCATAGCGTGAAGTCGGCCATGCGGTCGTCGACCCGAGCGCCAAAGTCAATTTTCCCATAATGCTTGCAAGCACCTTTTCTCAGCCAATGAACAAGGACGTAAACTGTGGGCAACGAGATGACATGGGCAGCGTCCACCACCATCTAAGAGAAGGTCATTGCCGTGATTGGCTTGCTTCGTGTGGTGTCACAGTGGCTATAAAAGCCTGACTGCCGACCACCACTTTACTTCTGCCGATCTTAGCAATAGGGAGAGGTTGCTGATGCTGTTTATTAGTAGGGAGAGAGTTAGGGCAGGAAAGAAAAGTTCTTCTGTGCTTGTGCTGATAGCAATTGTGCTGTACAGTTAGTGTGCAGTGACAGGGGAGGATTTTCTTGTGTGCAGCGGCGCTAGTTATTAGGCTGCCTGCCAGTTACCGGGGAGGATTTTCTTGTGTGCAGCAGCGCTGTTTATTAGGCTGCCTGCTAGCTGTATTGCTGTGTGTACACTGCTGTGCAGACTGCATTTTACACAGCACTAATACTTTTATTCTTTTTTTCTGCAGTAACTGAGCGTTCATATTTTCCCACACCGTATAGAGCTGTACGCTACTCACACACTACTGTGTACCAGCTGATATCACGGACAAATACATGCTGAATATCTGTTTGTGACTCCGGAAATATATACGGAGATTTACAATTTTCCCCTATACTATATACACCTGGTATCTTGTGATACAGTACCTTTTTTCTGCTTTTTATATTCTGGTCTAATCCATACTGAGCCTGATTTTCTTTTTTTTTTTTTTGCTTTCTGAGTGAGGTCAGCCGGGTCCCACTGCTGGGGCCTGCGCTGGTCTCTGTTTCTCAGTTAAATGTTCTATTTTCGGTCCTGTTATTTCAGTGGCTGCTGGGTAGCTACATGTTCACACCAGCGTTCTGATATAGCTGGAGAGATCGTGAGGTCTCAGTATTTTTCTGGAATCAGAAGTGTTGGAATTTTTCCATGGGTTTTACTGGATTGCAAAAAGTATTCTTTTCTGTCCTGTCCTATATAGACAGTTTTGGGCCCCAGCGTTTGCTTACTCTACTTTCTGCCTGTGTTTGTATTTGATCTTGTCTCACCGACAATATATGTGTGGGGGCTACCTATTCCTTTGGTGCGCTACTCCGGGGCAGTTAGCTTTCCCCTTTCTATCTTTAGGCTTAGCTAACTCTACGGCTGTGTTGAGGCGTCTAGGTCATCGTAGGTACGTCCCACGGCTGCTTCTAGTTATGCGGTTAGTTTAGGGGTCTGCAATCCATTAGTTACCAACCACTCTGGGTGACTGGCTGCCTTGGCTACTTTTGTTACAGTCCTCCTCGGCTACCATATCATAACACACCTGGTATCTTGTGATACAGTACCCTTATTCTGCTTTTTTAAATTCTGGTCTAATCCATACTGAGCCTGAGAGCGTCTGTCTGTGCCTCCGGAAATATATATGGGGATTTACAATTTTCCCCTATACTATATAATCCTGGTATCTTCAGATACAGTACCCTTTTTCTGCTTTTTATATTCTGCTCTAATCCATAAATCCATACGCAGACTGTGAGCGTCGATGTGTGACTCCGGAAATATATACGGAGTTTGAAATTTTCCCCTTTACTATATAAACCTGGTATCTTCAGATACAGTACCCTTTTTCTGCTTTTATATTCTGGTCTAATCCATACTGAGCCTGAGAACGTCTGTCTGTGACTCCGGAAATATATACGGAGATTTACAATTTTCCCCTGTACTATATACACCTGGTATCTTGTGATACAGTACCCTTTTTCTGCCTTTTATATTCTGATCTAATCCATACTGAGCCTGAGAGCATCTGTCTTTGACTCCGGAAATATATACATATACACACAAAAGTGGTAATCTATAATTCACCATGAAAGACACCACACAAATGGTATAAATCAATAAATATTTATTTTCTCACATATGAGACAATTAGAAAAGAAGATGCTAGATGTAATAAAAAGAGGGACGCTATTCTAATAGGATATCCACTAAACAGAATCCATCCTAGGTATAAACCCCATATGATATGAGGAAACAATGATTCATAGCTGTAGATGTCTATACATAGATACATATATAATTGCTGTTACCAAAGGAGATCACTAATGTGAAATAACCTCAGCGGCCAATACCACTATAATATGACTGATAATATGAATGCATAAACAATACTATACATGAAATATATACATGCAATGCACAAGAAACATACCAGAAATGATGGAGTGGAAATCCCCAGATGTCCCTCTGCCCCGACGCGCGTTTCGCACTGCTTCTTCGGGAGGCGTGTCAGGGCAGGGGGCAATCCGGTATAAATACCCAGCCGGTCCATACAATTAAGAAAACAAAATATCTGCCACCTGTATCCAAGAGCATAACAATCTGCATGTGATAGTGCGCCATAAAGCAAAGCCGCGCATGTGTGGAAGATCTCCATGAGACGCTCAACGTCACATGATAGTGACGTAAGACGTGGCACCAGCGCATGCGCAGATAAACGCCCCACCTCCGGCGGCATACAGACATCTAGCGCATGCGCTTACACCTAATGGGTAAAAGTGGTGTGTAATGCATGGCATAATCTTAGCCCATGCGCACTAAGATAGAATGAGCGCCTTAGTATCAACAATCTACAAACATTTAGCGCATGCGCATATGAATCCAAAATGAATGACAATTCATATCAACCATAACATTAGTAGATTGTCATCCAGATAAATATTTGTTATATATGAACACAAGTTCTGTAACTATGGGAGCTAATGATCTAAAAAAATGCTGCGGCATAGTCTAAACGGCACAAAGAATCTCTCATGAAAGGATACAAGGCATGTATGCTCCTAGATACAGGTAGTATGAAGAAAATAATTAAAAAAAAAAAAATTTAAAAAAATGAAAAAATTGAAAAAATAGAGTGAATAAGAAAAGTGATGTACAAAGGAACATTATATATATGAATTAAATAAATTTAAGGGACCTATAGCGGCGCTTGCACCAATACAATTATACCAGCTGTGTAAAAGAGAGGGACAGGAGGCGAATACGCGGTCAGACAAAACTGTGTCTAAGAGACAGAAGTATCAAGATCGCTAAAGTTCATCCACCACCCCTCTGTGGCACATTATAAGACGCAAGCGCTCAGTTCCTAAGTGAGAGAATGCTGAATAGAATCAAATAAGTGAAATAAAGGCATATATTGAACAAATATAAATAATAATACAAGAAAAATACAATAAACATTTTGACAATCATAAACATCAAAGTATGACCACTATCACCTATATGTTTACATAATCAAGATGTGAGTGTCCAATAATATATAAATGTGAAATATACATAAAAATATGAATACAATAATATATAAATGTGAAATATACATAAAATATATAATTACAACCCCATGTAATAAAATAGGTATAGTGAAAAACAAAAATAATAATATATATAATAATATATAGAAACGAATTCTTCAACTCTTGAAGATGTAGGACCAGCTAGACAGGAACAATTTCTCATATGAACAGGTTACCACAAAACACTGAAATTAAAAAGAATAAAATCAATACACGAACAATCAACAAATTAAAACAATGATGATACCCCCTACCAATTCTCATAACCATTCAAAGATAAGCACAAAAACCTGAGGTTTCATTGAGCCCTCGGGGGGTAAGTGTCCCCAATCGAAATATCCATTGGCATTCTTTTTTAGCCAGTCTCTTAGACACATCACCCCCTCGAGGGCCAAGATCCACCACATCAATTGCTTTGACAGTAAGAAGCCTAGAATTACATTGATGGTATTGCCTAAAATGCCTTGGGAGAGTTTTCAACATTGTCACATCCATGACTCCCTTAGCTTTATCAATATCAAGGCAATGTTCACGTACTCTGACTTTTAACTCACGACTAGTCATTCCAGTATAGATATTTTTACAAGGACATTCAGCTAAATAGATCACTCCTTTAGTGGAACATGTGATGTGCACCCTAATATCAAATTTCCTGGAATAATCAAAATTCTGGAAGTGAAAGCTTTTCTTCATATTGGCACAGCCTTTACAGATTCCGCACGGGAAAAAACGGTAAGCTCAATATTCCTATTGGCCCTCATTCTCCCTTTAGGGTCATAAAAACTATGCACCAACATATCCTGTAAGTTTGGAGCCCTTTTCGCTACCAAAGAGGGTTTTTCCGGCAAAATTAACCTAAGGGTTGAATCTGTGAGAAGAATAGGCCAATGCTTCTCAAGAATTTTTCTGAATTCCTTCCATTTGTTATTATAATTGGTTATAAATCTTATCTGGCTGCCTGCAGTATCATCAGTCACAATCGGCCTGTTTTTATGTAGAAGTTGTTCCCTCGTGGTAGTTTTAGCTCTTTTATATCCACGTTCGATGGCTCTATGTCCATAGCCGCGATTTTGAAATCGTTCCCTGAGTATTCTAGATTGTTCTTCAAACTAAGTATCTTCAGAGCAAATACGTTTTATACGTAGAAATTGGCCAATTGGTATTCCTTGTATTGTTGCTCTGGGATGTGCCGATGAAGCATGTAGTAGTGAATTGGTAGATGTCGGTTTTCTATATACATCTGTAGACAAATGACCACTAGGTAACACTGCAATGGATAAATCCAGAAATTCAATTTGACGTCCTGCTTTATATGATAGTCTGATGTTTAAATCATTATTGTTGAGTTGATTCATAAAGATTTCAAGGTCCCCAATGGACCCCTCCCAGATAAACAGAATGTCATCAATATATCGGATCCAATTATGGACCCGATCCACTCCTTGAACATGCTCACCCTGAAAGACGGACCACTCCCATGCCCCCATGAAAAGATTGGCATATGAGGGGGCACAAGAGGCCCCCATAGCAGTACCCTCTGTTGCAAAAAAACGTTGCCGTCAAACATAAAGACATTGTGTGTCAAGATGAACCGTAATAACACAATGATAAAGGATGCCATATCATTGTCAAGATTACTAGATCTAAGATATCTCTCTACAGCATTGAGACCATCTTCATGCCCTATAGAGGAGTACAGGGCCTCCACGTCTGCTGTGACAAGTATCATTTCCTCTGTAAGCTGAAGATTTTCTAGATGGCCTAGAGCCGCTGTGGTGTCCTTAATGTATGATGGCAATTGACACACTAAAGGCTTAAGGTAGTACTCCACAACCTCACATGCGATTTCACGTAAACCTTCATTGGCTGCAACAATCGGTCTACCTGGTGGATCTAATGGGTTTATGGGGACCTTTGGGATAAGATAAAAAGTAGCCAATCTGGGATTCAGTTTTTCATGGATTTCAACTAATTTTTTAGGGACAAGGCCATCCTCATAGGCAGCAAGGAGGATGTCAATCAATTCTGTTTTGAACCCAATGAGAGGATTGAAAGGGAGTAGTTTATATTCTTATGGATTACTCAACAATTTGTAGGCTTGTGCCTCATACATTGTATTAGGCCAGATAACTATATTGCCCCCTTTATCTGCCATCTTAAAGACAACATCATCCCATTGGGTTAATTCTTTAAGGGCAATCTTCTCAGATTTAGATAAGTTGTCAAAATTTTATAATTTTTTTTAATTTTTTTTTTTTTTATTATTTTCTCCATACTACCTGTATCTAGGAGCATACATGCCTTGTATCCTTTCATGAGAGATTCTTTGCGCCGTTTAGACTATGCCGCAGCATTTTTTTAGATCATTAGCTCTCCAAGTTACAGAACTTGTGTTCATATATAACAAATATTTATCTGGATGACAATCTACTAATGTTATGGTTGATATGAATTGTCATTCATTTTGGATTCATATGCGCATGCGCTAAATGTTTGTAGATTGTTGATACTAAGGCGCTCATTCTATCTTAGTGCGCATGGGCTAAGATTATGCCATGCATTACGCACCACTTTTACCCATTAGGTGTCAGCGCATGCGCTAGATGTCTGTATGCCGCCGGAGTTGGGGCGTTTATCTGCGCATGCGCTGGTGCCACGTCTTACGTCACTATCATGTGACGTTGAGCGTCTCATGGAGATCTTCCACGCATGCGTGGCTTTGCTTTACGGCGCACTATCACTGCAGATTGTTATGCTCTTGGATACAGGTGGCAGATATTTTGTTTTCTTAATTATATGGACCGGCTGGGTATTTATACCGGATTGCCCCCTGCCCTGACACGCCTCCCGAAGAAGCAGTGCCAAACGCGCGTCGGGGCAGAGGGACATCTGAGGATTTCCACTCCATCATTTCTGGTATGTTTCTTGTGCATTGCATGTATATATTTCATGTATAGTATTGTTTATGCATTCATATTATCAGTCATATTATAGTGGTATTGGCCGCTGAGGTTATTTCACATTAGTGATCTCCTTTGGTAACAGCAATTATATATGTATCTATGTATAGACATCTATAGCTATGAATCATTGTTTCCTCATATCATATGGGGTTTATACCTAGGATGGATTCTGTTTAGTGGATATCCTATTAGAATAGCGTCCCTCTTTTTATTACATCTAGCATCTTCTTTTCTAATTGTCTCATATGTGAGAAAATAAATATTTATTGATTTATACCATTTGTGTGTTGTCTTTCATGGTGAATTATAGATTACCACTTCTGTGTGTATATTGTTGTTGTGGTATAATTGAGGATATTCCCTATTTTTAGGGTTTATTAGTTTTTTTATTTGGGGTATTTATGTGATTTAATCATTCAATACTGTTATTTAACAGAGCCCAGCGTAATGGATTTCAAAGCCAAAGAAAGCTCTTGGCAGGCTAAGGCTACTAATATTTTTAAGAAAGGTGCTGGATCCAGTTCTACTTCTCCTTCTCATAACCATTCAGAAATTTTAAAGAAGTATAAGAATGTGCTACATAAAAAAATTAAGATCTGGTGGACCAAGATAACCTTGGAAAATTATGTAGTCCAAAAAATTGTTCCGAGGGGATTAAGGATAAACATTTTCCCTACTTTCGATCTGGGTGATGAAGGCCTTATCAACCGTTGGATTAAGGCAGCTAATACCTGCTCCTTAGAGTTCATCAATATCATAATTGAAAAAAACATTTCCTCACTCAGAGCTCTTGAGACTGAGATTGAGGATTTGCAGAAGGCATTACTACAAGAAATGAATTAGGAAAAATTTCAGGAAATGATTAGCAATCTTGACAAAGAGATTGAGAAATGGGAAAGCTTTATCAGCCTAAATAAACAAAAGAAATACGAAAGGGATCTTGGAGATTTTGAAACAAACAAAATTTTTAGGTGGCAAGTTAAAAAGGAACCGGTGAAGAGAAATCTGTCTTGCAGTTCCTCCATTGTGTCAAATTCATCTTTAAGTGAGGGAGGAAGTTCTAACCATGAGGGGAGATATAGCCTAAGAACGAGGCAGTTTTATAAGAAGAATTCTTCCCATAGGAAGCAAGAAAGGGATACTGTTAAGGTAATCAATTTGTCTTCCCATTTATTGACTGAATTACAGGAAAATGTATTACATAAAGGCCTGACTTTTTCACCCTCATCTAATTTAGATCCATTTACCGTCACAAAAGTTCTAAATCTTTTTTCAAGAAAATTGATTTTAAAGAAATTTCATTTCAAGGGTGAGGTGGATGAAGGGTTGTCTAGTAGAGAAGAAAAACAGGCCTTGGAAGTCTTGGAATCTTTGATGGAGGAAAATACCTCTTCTGTAAGTAACAGTTTTCCTATGAAGCTAATAAATAAATCAAAAAAATTTCCGCCATTGACATCTGTTCCTGCGGTTGATACTTTTACAAAAATGGTAGCTAAGGATATTGAGATGTTACATAAATCTAAATGTAGGGATTTTGACAACTTATCTAAATCTGAGAAGATTGCCCTTAAAGAATTAACCCAATAGGATGATGTTGTCTTTAAGATGGCAGATAAAGGGGGCAATATAGTTATCTGGCCTAATACAATGTATGAGGCACAAGCCTACAAATTGTTGAGTAATACATCAGAATATAAACTACTCCCTTTCAATTCTCTCATTGGGTTCAAAACAGAATTGATTGACATCCTCCTTGCTGCCTATGAGGATGGCCTTGTCCCTAAAAAATTAGTTGAAATCCATGAAAAACTGAATCTCAGATCTGCTATTTTTATCTTATCCCAAAGGTCCAAAAAACCCATTAGATCCACCAGGTAGACCGATTATTGCAGCCAACGAAGGTTTATGTGAAATCGCATGTGAGGTTGTGGAGTACTACCTTAAGCCTTTAGTGTGTCAATTGCAGTCTGGATTTATCCATTGCAGTGTTACCTAGTGGTCATTTGTCTACAGATGTATATAGAAAACCGACATCTACCAATTCACTACTACATGCTTCATCTGCACATCCCAGAGCAACAATACAAGGAATACCAATTGGCCAATTTCTACGTATAAAACGTATTTGCTCTGAAGATACTCAGTTTGAAGAACAATCTAGAATACTCAGGGAACGATTTCAAAATCGCGGCTATGGACATAGAGCCATCGAACGTGGATATAAAAGAGCTATAACTACCACGAGGGAACAACTTCTACATAAAAACAGGCCGATTGTGACTGATGATACTGCAGGCAGCCAGATAAGATTTATAACGAATTATAATAACAAATGGAAGGAATTCAGAAAAATTCTTGAGAAGCATTGGCCTTTCTTCTCACAGATTCAACCCTTAGGTTAATTTTGCCGGAAAAACCCTCTTTGGTAGCGAAAAGGGCTCCAAACTTACAGGATATGTTGGTGCATAGTTTTTATGACCCTAAAGGGAGAATGAGGGCCAATAGGAATATTGAGCGTACCGTTTTTTTCCCGTGCGGAATCTGTAAAGGCTGTGCCAATATGAAGAAAAGCTTTCACTTCCAGAATTTTGATTATTCCAGGAAATTTGATATTAGGGTGCACATCACATGTTCCACTAAAGGAGTGATTTATTTAGCTGAATGTCCTTGTAAAAAGATCTATATTGGAATGACTAGTCGTGAGTTAAAAGTCAGAGTACGTGAACATTGCCTTGATATTGATAAAGCTAAGGGAGTCACGGATGTGACAATGTTGAAAACTCTCCCAAGGCATTTTAGGCAATACCATCAATGTAATTCTAGGCTTCTTACTGTCAAAGCAATTGATGTGGTGGATCTTGGCCCTCGAGGGGGTGATGTGTCTAAGAGACTGGCTAAAAAGAATGCCAATGGATATTTCGATTGGGGACACTTACCCCCCGAGGGCTCAATGAAACCTCGGGTTTTTGTGCTTATCTTTGAATGGTTATGAGAATTGGTAGGGGGTATCATCATTGTTTTAATTTGTTGATTGTTCGTGTATTGATTTTATTCTTTTTAATTTCAGTGTTTTGTGGTAACCTGTTCATATGAGAAATTGTTCCTGTCTAGCTGGTCCTACATCTTCAAGAGTTGAAGAATTCGTTTCTATATATTATTATATATATTATTATTTTTATTTTTGTTTTTCACTATACCTGTTTTATTACATGGGGGTTGTAATTATATATTTTATGTATATTTCACATTTATATATTATTGTATTCATATTTTTATGTATATTTCACATTTATATATTATTGGACACTTTAAATCACATCTTGATTATGTAAACATATAGGTGATAGTGGTCACACTTTGATGTTTATGATTGTCAAAATGTTTATTGTATTTTTCTTGTATTATTATTTATATGTGTTCAATATATGCCTTTATTTCACTTATTTGATTCTATTCAGCATTCTCTCACTTAGGAACTGAGCGCTTGCGTCTTATAATGTGCCGCAGAGAGGGTGGTGGATGAACTTTAGCGATCTTGATACTTCTGTCTCTTAGACACAGTTTTGTCTGACCGCGTGTTCGCCTCCTGTCCCTCTCTTTTACACAGCTGGTATAATTGTATTGGTGCAAGCGCCACTATAGTTCCCCTTAAATTTATTTAATTCATATATATAATGTTCCTTTGTACATCACTTTTCTTATTCACTCTATTTTTTCAATTTTTTCATTTTTTTAAATTTTTTTTAATTATTTTCTTCATACTACCTGTATCTAGGAGCATACATGCCTTGTATCCTTTCATAAGTGATTCTTTGTGCCATTTAGACTATGCCGCAGCATTTTTTTAGATCATTAGCTCTCCAAGTTACAGAACTTGTGTTCATATATAACAAATATTTATCTGGATGACAATCTACTAATGTTATGGTTGATATGAATTGTCATTCATTTTGGATTCATATGCGCATGCGCTAAATGTTTGTAGATTGTTGATACTAAGGCGCTCATTCTATCTTAGTGCGCATGGGCTAAGATTATGCCATGCATTACGCACTACTTTTACCCATTAGGTGTCAGCGCATGCGCTAGATGTCTGTATGCCGCCGGAGTTGGGGCATTTATCTGCGCATACGCTGGTGCCACGTCTTACGTCACTATCATGTGACGTTGAGCGTCTCATGGAGATCTTCCACGCATGCGCGGCTTTGCTTTGCGGCGCACTATCACCTGCAGATTGTTATGCTCTTGGATACAGGTGGCAGATATTTTGTTTTCTTAATTGTATGGACCGGCTGGGTATTTATACCGGATTGCCCCCTGCCCTGACACGCCTCCCGAAGAAGCAGTGCGAAACGCGCGTCGGGGCAGAGGGACATCTGGGGATTTCCACTCCATCATTTCTGGTATGTTTCTTGTGCATTGCATGTATATATTACATGTATAGTATTGTTTATGCATTCATATTATCAGCCATATTTATAGTGGTATTGGCCGCTGAGGTTATTTCACATTAGTGATCTCCTTTGGTAACAGCAATTATATATGTATCTATGTATAGACATCTATAGCTATGAATCATTGTTTCCTCATATCATATGGGGTTTATACCTAAGATGGATTCTGTTTAGTGGATATCCTATTAGAATAGCGTCCCTCTTTTTATTACATATAGCATCTTCTTTTCTAATTGTCTCATATGTGAGAAAATAAATATTTATTGATTTATACCATTTGTGTGGTGTCTTTCATGGTGAATTATAGATTACCACTTCTGTGTGTATATTGTTGTTGTGGTATAATTGCGGATATTCCCTATTTTTAAGGGTTTATTCGTTTTTTTTATTTGGGGTATTTATATGATTTAATCCAGAAATATATACGTAGATTTACAATTTTCCCTGTACTGTATACATCTGGTATCTTGTGATACAGTACCCTTTTCTGCTTTTTATATGCTGGTCTAATCCATACTGAGCCTGAGAGCATCTGTCTGTGCCTCCGGAAATACATACGAAGATTTACAATTTTTCCGTATACTATATACACCTGATATCTTGTGATACAGTACCCTTTTTCTGCTTTTTATATTCTGGTCTAATCCATACTCAGCCTGTGAGCGCCGGTGTGTGACTCCGCAAATATATACAGAGATTGAAATTTTCCCCTATACTATATAAACCTGGTATCTTCAGATACAGTACCCTTTTTCTGCTTTTTATATTCTGGTCTAATCCATACTGAGCCTGAGAGCGTCTGTCTGTGACTCCGGAAATATATTGTCATGGTCTGCTGAGTTTCTGGGTTTAGGTGGTTTTAGGGTTAACCGGGATGGCCTCACTCTGGGATTCTGGGAGGCTTTTTATAGCCTCATTATGGGGCCATCCTCTGTCACTTATACTCTGACCCTTGGCCGAGTGTGTGTGACCCTGTTGTGCTTGTGCCAGTGCTTTGTGCCTGTGCTACGTTCTGTTTGTCTGGTTCTGATTTGGCTGTGTCCCTGTTTTGAGTTTTGCCTGTCCCTTTTGTACTCTGCTGCCCTCTACATGTATGACCCTTGGCTACGTTCTGACTCCGCTCTGCCTGCTCCTCTTGTACTTCGTCGCCCTCTATGTGTATGACCCCTTGGCTACGTTCTGATTATCCGTTCGGTATATGCCCCTTGGTAACTGTGTCCCGTAGTTACCCTTCTAGGAGTTTTCCTTCACCTCATAGCTCTCTGGAGCTTAGGCCACGCCCACTAGCAGTCACGTGCCTGCAGGTCCTTTGGTCTGAAGCATTCTCTATCTGCTACTGCTGACTCTGAGAGACGTGTGGCCGGCTCCGCCCACTAGCAGTCACATGTGGAAGGTCCTGTTACTGAGAAACACACGTCATCTCTGCTGCGGCTCTGCTACAGGTATCTTTGGGCATAGTTTGTTCACTAAGGACACACGCACTGGCTCAGTGAGCAAGTGCAGTGCGGTGTCCCTGACATTATAAGCGACCGTACATAATTTTATGTTGGGGAGTTAAGTGTCTTCCCAAACCTATGGATCCCATGCAAGCTTTGGTTGATCAGGTCAAGCACCTGACCCAAATGTTCCAGAAACTCAATGTGGAACAGCGCACGATGGGCCATACCCAGCAACAGTTGGTGGATACTGTGCAGGGGGCTATCGCTGCAGGGGCTCCTAGTTCTGGGGATAGAGATGTGTCATTAGCGGGCCCTGAATCTCCGGTCAAATTTCCATACCCTTTCTCAGGGGAATAAAAGGGAGTTCAGATCCTTCAGGGAAGGATGCAAACTTTTTTTTTCTCTAAGGCCCCGCTCCTCCGGGGACGAGTTCCAGAGGGTGGGGGTCATCATTTCCCTACTTCGGGGTGCTCCACAAGCATGGGCCTTTTCTCTATCTCTTTCTGCCCCAGAGAGAATGACTGTCGATGCCTTTTTTGAAGCCCTGGGTTGCATATATGATGAACCTGACAGGGTTTGTATGGCTGAAGATATGGTGATGAATGTGCGGCAGGGTAAACGCTTGGCTGAGTGGTTTTGTGCGGAGTTCCGACGCTGGGCTGCGGAGATCTCGTGGGATGATGCTGCCCTTCGGGGCTTATTTCGCAGAGGCCTGTCTGAACGCCTCCAGGATGCACTAGCCCTTCACCCTCCACCAGACACTTTGGAGGATGCCATTACGCAAGCAGTGCGTATGGACCGCAGGCTTCGAGCCAGGGGCATTATGCAGTCTGAGACATCTCTATTCTCCGGCAGCAAAGAGACTGGTATAGCACCTGCTGCTCCTGAGCTTATGGAAGTGGGCGTCACCTCTGTCAGAGAAAAAGAGAGAGAACGTCGCCGGGAGAAACAGCTCTGTTTTTACTGTGGGGAGTCCGGTCACTGGAAAAAGGAGTGTCCCTTGTGTCCGTCATCCTCCAAGGCGACGGGAAACGACTAGGTCTGGGTAGTGATCGAGGAGCCTGCCCAGACCCTCAGGTACTTTCTTCCTCATGTACCAAGGTTTTTCTAAAGGTTGAACTGTTGGTAGACTGTTATCGTTTTTTCTCTACAGCACTGGTAGGACAGTGGTTCATCACTTAACCTGGTCTGCTCTGATATCGTTTCCCAACTCCAGATAGGGACAGTCAGGCTTCATGCCCCACTTAAAATCGTGGCCATTGACTCATCTCCTCTCACCCGAACGGGGATTCTTTCTGTTTCTAAGAAATTTGTATTAAAAATTGGTGCTTCTCACATGGAAGAGATTGAATGCTTTGTGATGGACAAATTGCCCGCAGGGCTGGTTTTGGGCATGCCCTGGCTTCAACGCCACAATCCAATGATTGACTGGGAATTGGGGGAGATTGTCAAGTGGGGGTCCAAATGTGTTGACTGTGACTCTAAATCTGTTTTTTGTGTGAAAATTGCAAAACCTGTCTCTGTGTCTTCTGTCAGTCTGGAGGTATTCTGGAGTACCTAAAAGACTTTCAGGACGTTTTTTCAGAAAGTGAGGCGGAGGCGTTACACCCTCATAGGCCATTTGACTGTGCCATCGATCTTATTCCAGGAGCCAAATTGCCCAAAGCTCGTTTATTTAATTTGTCAGGTCCGGAGCGCCTGGCTATGAAACAATATATTGCTGAGAGTCTCCGTAAGGGGCACATCAGACCTTCAGTTTCCCCGGTAGCAGCGGGGTTTTTCTTTGTTAAGAAAAAAGATGGTGGCCTGCGTCCCTGCCTCGACTTTCGAGAATTAAATAAAATTACGGTCAGGAACACATATCCTCTGCCTTTGATTCCCGATCTCTGTAATCAGCTCTCTGGATCCAGATGGTTCTCTAAACTGGATCTCAGAGGGGCCTATAATCTGATAAGGATACGGGAAGGGGATGAGTGGAAAACGGCTTTTCTTACTTCTGAGGGGTTATTTGATAACTTGGTTATGCCTTTTGGTCTCACCAATGCACCAGCCGTTTTCCAAAATTTTATTAATGTTGTGTTCTCGGACCTTATCGGTCGCTATGTGGTTGTATACCTGGATGATATCCTGATATATTCTGCTGATAAACAGTCACATTTGTTACATGTTAAAACTGTGCTCCAGAGGCTTCGAGAAAATCAATTGTTTGTCAAACTTGAGAAATGTTCATTTTTTGTTCAAGAGTTGTCATTTCTAGGTCTTATTATCTCACCTCTGGGGTTTCGCATGGATCCCAAGAAGGTGCAAGCTATTGTGGAGTGGGTCCAGCCCGGGACCTTAAGGGACTTCAGCGCTTCTTGGGATTCGCGAATTATTATCGCAAATTTATTAAAGGGTTCTCACAGATAACTAAACCCCTTACGGATCTCACTTGTAAAGGGGCAGATGTCAGGAACTGGTCCCCGTCAGCTAACCAATCATTTCTAACATTAAAAAACTGTTTCACATCTGCTCCTATCCTGATTCAACCCGACCCTTCTATGCCATTTGTGGTTGAGGTTGATGCTTCTGAGGTGGGGGTGGGGGCAGTGTTGTCGCAGGGACGGCTTCCCTAACTAATCTCAGGCCTTGTGCCTATTTTTCTAAAAAATTTTCTCCCGCTGAAAAAAATTATGACGTAGGCAATAGGGAGCTCTTCGCTATTAAATTGGCGTTCGAAGAATGGAGGCATTTTTTGGAGGGGGTGGCTCAACCTATTACAGTTATCACTGACCATAAAAATTTAGAATATATCAAATCTGCTAAGAGACTGACTCCCAGGCAAGCCCGCTGGTCACTTTTTTTTTCCAGATTTCAGTTTTCTATTACTTTTCGTCCAGGGTCAAAAAACGTGAAGGCTGACGCTCTGTCACGTAGTTTTGAACCAGTGTCCACCCCCGACCCGCCGTCCCCCATTCTTCAACCCAGTATCGTGGTGGCCGAAATTTCATCGGAATTGGAGCGAGAGATTGTGGGGGCTCAATCTTCAGCACCAAGGTCCAAACCTGAAGACAAATTATTTGTTCCGCAGCATTTGCGCACTAAACTCCTGTGGGAGTTCCATGATTCGAAATTGAGTGCCCACCCTGGTATTGCAGCCACACGAGAAGCAGTGGCAAGAGTTTTTTGGTGGCCTTTAATGGCTTTGGATGTTAAGAAACATGTCGCTACATGTGGAATATGTGCCCGTTCTAAGAGCTCTCATTGCCGGCCGGCCGGGGAATTGGTGCCTTTACCAATTCCGGGAAGACCATGGACTCATTTGTCCATGGACTTCATTACCAATCTGCCATTGTCCCGTGGAAATACTGTTATTTGGGTAATTGTGGACAGATTTTCTAAATTAGCACATTTTGTACCCATGGCAAGTTTACCATCAGCAGAGACTCTCTCTAGACTTTTCCTTTCCCAGGTGGTACGTTTGCACGGGGTACCTACGAATATTGTGTCTGATAGAGGAACTCAATTTGTGTCTAAGTTTTGGCGGGCATTTTGCAAAAAACTGGGGATATCTTTGTCATTTTCCTCAGCTTATCATCCAGAAAGTAACGGGCAAACTGAACGCACCAACCAGTCACTTGAACAAATCCTGGGGTGCTTGACCTCTTCCCTGCAAAGCGACTGGTCTGATGCCTTGCCGTTAGCAGAATTCGCCTTCAACAACCGGGTAAACCAGTCTACCGGTAGATCACCATTTTTTGTTAATTATGGGATAAACCCTCATTTTGGCGAATTTTCGCGCATGGATTCTGGTTGCCCGGGGGCAGAGGACGGTATCAATCGTCTCAGGGATCTGTGGTCAAAGGTTCGACTTAATATTTCTAGGGCTCAGGAAAAATATAAGCGTTTTGCGGATAAAAAAAGGGACTCTGCTCAGTTGTTGCGATGTGGAGATAAGGTTTGGCTCTCCACACGGAACATAAGACATCGAGTGCCCTCTGCCAAACTTGGCCCTTATGAAGTCATTGAGGTGGTGAACCCGGTAGTCTATCGCCTTCGTCTACCCCCTCTTTAAAACTCCATAATGTGTTTCATAGGTCCTTACTTAAACCTTTTGGGTCAGTGAGGGAGGATTCAGACGCCAGTCCTTCTCCAGTCTTGGTTGATGGGCACATGGAGTTCGAAGTGCAACATATTGTGGACTCCAGGCGGGTTCGGGGGGCTTTGCAATATCTGGTGCATTGGAAGGGGTACTGTTATGTTACGGTAGCTGAGGAGTGCAGGTAAAAAAGGAAATACACCAGAGCAGTTGGAATCTATGAGATTGCAGTACCCTGACTAACCACCGCAACTAGAGGCAGCCGTGGAGCGTTCCTACGTTGGTCCTAGACGCCTCGTCACAGCCTGAGAAACTAACTACACCTAAAGATAGAAATAGGAAAGCTATCTGCCCCGGAGCAGAACCCCAAAGATAATAGAAAGCCCCCAAACATGTAATGGCGGTTAGACAAGAGGAAATACTGACACAGAAAGAAAATAGTATGAGCAAACGCTGGGGCCCAAACTATCTAAATAGAAAAGGATAGGAAGTGTACTTGCTGCAATCTCAGAAAACCTGAAAAAAACACCAAACTCTACCAATTTCAAAATTACCCGAGATCACACGACCTCTACCACCCAAATTAGCTCTCTGGTGTAACAAAAACAAAACAGCAGCCACTGAAAAAACTGGAAAAAGCAAAAGCACAAAACACAGTGGCTGGACTAAACTGAGAGGGCAAAAGCCCCGGAGGGGACCCTGAAGACCCCCACAGAAGTGCAGGACAAATGCAAAAATATAGTAAAAACACAAAATAAGAAATTGTCTTATCTGATAGCAGGAGATGCAGACACGACACAGCAGGCTACAAGGGAAACTGGAAAGAAGGACTCAGACCAGAACAATTGATCACCGGCAACCCTGATGGGAAAATGACTCCCTTACATAAGACCAATCAGTAACACCTGATTCCCAGTCCTCACAATCCTCACTAGTACCGCTTGTAACCACCAGAGGGAGCCTCTGCTCAGAACTCATCTCAAACCCATTCACAACAGGGTACGGTCCTGAGGATCGGTCTTGGGTATCAGCTAGATCGGTACACGCTGACTGCCTGATTCGTGCATTCCATGCCCGGCACCCTGAGAAACTGGGGGTCCAGAGGCCCCCCGTTAAAAGTGGGGTACTGTCATGGTCTGCTGAGTTTCTGGGATTAGGTGGTTTTAGGGTTTACCGGGATGGCCTCACTCTGGGATTCTGGGAGGCTTTTTATAGCCTCATTATGGGGCCATCCTCTGTCGCTTATACTCTGACCCTTGGCCGAGTGTGTGTGACCCTGTTGTGCTTGTGCCAGTGCTTTGTGCCTGTGCTACGTTCTGTTTGTCTGGTTTTGATTTGGCTGTGTCCCTGTTTTGAGTTTTGCCTGTCCCTTTTGTACTCTGCTGCCCTCTACGTGTATGACCCTTGGCTACGTTCTGACTCTGCTCTGCCTGCTCCTCTTGTACTTCGTCGCCCTCTATGTGTATGACCCCTTGGCTACGTTCTGATTATCCGTTCGGTATATGCCCCTTGGTAACTGTGTCCCGTAGTTACCCTTCTAGGAGTTTTCCTTCACCTCATAGCTCTCTGGAGCTTAGGCCACGCCCACTAGCAGTCACGTGCCTGCAGGTCCTTTGGTCTGAAGCATTCTCTATCTGCTACTGCTGACTCTGAGAGACGTGTGGCCGGATCCGCCCACTAGCAGTCACATGTGGAAGGTCCTGTTACTGAGAAACACACGTCATCTCTGCTGTGGCTCTGCTACAGGTATCTTTGGGCATAGTTTGTTCACTAATGACACACGCACTGGCTCAGTGAGCAAGTGCAGTGCGGTGTCCCTGACATATATAAGGAGATTTACAATTTTCCCCTGTACTATATACACCTGGTTGTTGTGAATGTGTGGGAGACGACTTCGGAGCTGAGGCTCCCTCTGGTGGTTGCTGAGGGTATTGAACAAATGTTGAACAGCAAGAGTTCTCCACTTGCAATGGATGAATGGTTAACAGGATGGACGGACCGGCCTGATATAAGTGACCTGGCCTCCCATGATCCTCGCCGGTGATCAATTGTTACTACCTGGTCTAGGTTGGAATTCAGCTTGCTTTTCTGCTGTCTCCTGCTATCATTCAGATAAGTTACTTTCTGTTATTTTTTCTGCGGTTTGATTTCCCTTGCCTTTGCGGCCTTGCTTTTGAGTTCAGCCGTGTCCCCTTTGGGGGCTTGCGCTGGTCTCTGTTCTCTTTTTGTATTTGCACTTGTGCTCAGTTCCTGTGATATTTTACTGATGGGTAGCTGCGTTTTCACACCAGAGATCTGATATAGTTGGTCGAGAGCATTTTTGGATTCAGAAGTGTTGGAATTTTTCCTAGGGTTTTTTTGAGTTGCAGACAGTATTCTCTCCTGTACTGTCCTGTCTAGACAGTTTTGGGTCCCAGCGTTTGCTCATTCTATTTTTTGTCTGTGTTCGTGTTTTCCTCTTGTCTAACCGCCATTATATGTTTGGGGGCTTCCTAATACTTTGGGGCTCTATTCCGGGGCAGTTAGCTTTCCTCTTTCCATCTACAGGGGTAGCTAATCTCTCCGGCTGTGACGAGGCGTCTAGGGCACCGTAGGAATGTCCCACGACAACTTCTAGTTGTGCGGTTAGTTTAGGGGTCTGCAACCTATTAGATACCAACCTCTCTGGTGTTTGGCTGCCTTTGTGGTGTTTTGCTCCTGCCCTCCTCAGCTACCAAAACATAACAGAATCACCGGCCATACTGAAAATTCTATGTTACTCAACAGAAGGGAAAAATAAAAAAAAAAGAGAAAAGTTGTCAGAGTTGTCAGAAAAAAAAAAAGGTTGTCAGAATTTTTTTTTTTTGGATTTGTTACATTTTTCCCTCTTTCTCTCTAGGGGCTGAGGAGGAATTTTTTTCTCCAATGGAAGTCAAGCATGTGTCCGATCGTGTGGAGCAGCTTGCTGCTGAGGTTCCGAGTATTGCTACCTATCTCGCTAGGTTGCCGATTGTGGAACCTAGGATCCCATACCAGATTTATTTTTGGGGGATCAATGTAAATTTTTGAATTTTAAAAATAACTGTAAGTTGTTTTTTGCCTTGAAGCCTAAGTCCTCTGGTAACGCGGTACAGCAGGTTTAAATTGTCATCTCCCTGTTGCGCGGCGACCCTCAGGATTGGGCCTTTTCCCTGACACCTGGGGATCCAGTTTTGAATGATGTTGATGTGCTTTTTCAGGCTCTGGGGTTATTGTACGATGAACCTAATGTTACTGATCAAGCTGAAAAAATCTTATTGGCATTAAATCAGGGTCATGAATAGTGATGAGCCACCCCCGTAGTGTTCAGTTCTGTTCGGTTCGCCGAACTGCCGTGTGTTCGACGAACTGTTCAACGAACAGTTCGTCGAACACCGTTAAAACCAATGGCAGGCAAACCAAAATACATAGAAACACATAGAAAATACTTCAAAGGTGTCAAAAAGCTGACAAATTGCTCAGAAGACACAACTAGCACATGGAAAAGTGACAAGTACATATAGTCATGCGAAAAGAAAAGAGGTGGAGGAGTAAAAGGAGGGGAGACACATATAGGCATGTCATGCCCTTCTAAAACCAAAAAGTGCGAAGCCGACACGGACAGTCTGTTCCTGCCCATGCGACCTGCGAGTCGCCGGGTTTGTGCCAGAGCTGCGTTGGACCCTGACGACCAGCCCCCCTCTCCCAATACTGGTACCTTTCCGCTGGTGGGTCCAGCGAGCCCCCTGCGGTGGAGGAAGGTCTAATATTTTTAATTTAAATTGTCTCTCTAATTTGAATGAGTACACTTTTACAAGGATCTATTGGAGGGCAAGTCTCATGCCAGCAGCCGCGGTAATGCCAGCTCCAGTAGCGTCCAGTAAAGCTGCTGCAGTTAAAAAGCTTTTATAAGGATCGAGCTTGGCGGTCCACCGCAATGCGTCCTACCGCCACTCACAGCCCTGTGCCTTGGGGTGCCTCCCCGATGCTCTTCACTGATTGTCCCAGGGGCCCGAAGCATTTCCTTTGAAAAAATTAAGTGTCCAAAGTACAGGTGGTGTAGCTTGCTTAACAGTTGGGTTAATCCGTTGACTAGCAGACATTGCTACTAGGCCCAAAATTATTGTCTGGGCTAGATGCAGTTAAAAATTTGTAATTAGATCTACAGCCGGTGGCTACTCCGCTGACTAGCAGACACTGCTACTAGGCCCAAAATTATTGTCTGGGTTAGATGCAGTTAAAAATTTGTAATTAGATCTACAGCCGGTGGCTACTCCGCTGACTAGCAGACACTGCTACTAGGCACAAAATTATTGTCTGGGTTAGATGCAGTTAAAAAATTTGTAATTAGATCTACAGCCGGTGGCTACTCCGCTGACTAGCAGACACTCAATCTTTGGAGCAGACCTCTGATTCCCAGGCTATATTAGGAGAAAGGCCACAATGGGGCCGAAACGTTGTATTTCGTATATGGCAGAATAAAGGATTTTGTTATAATTCCACCAGGACTGGATGCTGTTCTTATTCTGAACAGGGGTAGAAACGTCCTTGCGGATCCATGATTTGTTCATCTTTATAAACGTGAGTCTGTCTACATTCTCAGTGGACAGCTACGTGCGCTTATCTGTCAGACTCAGAACACCACCAGCAGCGCTGAACACACGTTCAGAGAGAACAATAATTATTATTAATTTGAAAGCTGGTGGAGCTTAGTATAGATGGCCTAATAGAATGAGAACCACACACTGCTACAGGCCCAAAAAATTGTCCAGGCAAGATGCAGCTAAAAATTATTAGTAATTTGAAAGCTTAAAACGGTTGGTGAGGTGATTTTAACAAATTCTCAAGCTTTTATTCTCCCAGGATGACACAGGGGTAGAAAAATCCTTGCAGATCCATGATTTTTTCATCTTTATGAACGTGAGTCTGTCTACATTCGCAGTAGACAGCCACGTGCGCTTATCTGTCAGCAAAGCACCAGCAGCACTGAACACACGTTCAGAGAGAACGCTGGCTGCGGGCATGACAAGATCTCCAAGGCGTGAGTGGCGAGCTCCGGCCATTTATCCAGATTGGAAGCTCAAAAAGAGCAAGGGTCCAGTGACATAGGCATGGCTTCGATGTTCAGTTGGAGATACTCCTGTACCTTCGTCTCTAGGCGTTGACTATGTGTCTGACTTCTTGTCTCCTGTGGCCTTGCAAAGGATGGGCTAAAAAACAGGTGAAAGGATTCCGCAAAATTGCTGTTAACACCAGCAGATACTGTGTTTCTGTTACGGTTTGAGTGCTGAAGACTCGACAGTCCCACGGTTGGCAAGTTAGAACTGTGAGATTCACTACGTGCACCACTGGTGTTTTATGGAAAAGCACATGTAAGATTCAGCAACAGTCTTGGCTGATACTCCTGCATGCGTGAATCCCTTTCTATGGCAGGAATTATTTCGGCAAATTTACTTTTGTACCGGGGATCTAACAGTGTGGCTGTTAGGGTTTGAGTTCCCGCTGCTGCACAGGGGGAGTCTCGAACTAGTCCCGCTGCGGTCTCCCATTCATCTCTGTCTGCACTGGAGCCTGCTCAGCAGAGACGTCAGTCCCAGCATCTTGCCCATTCCAATACTGTGCAGAGACTTGCTGCTGCCTCTCCTGGATCTGCTATTATAGCCAGTACTGGAGCAGATGTCTTTGGGATGAAGTCCTGCGTTTCCCCTTCTGAGCATGCCCAGGGTAATATTGTTAGGGTTCAAGTTCCCGCTGCTGCACAAGGGGAGTCTCGAACCAGTCCCGCTGCGGTCCCCCATTCATCTCCGGCCGCAGTAGACCCTGCTCAGCAGAGACGTCGGTCCTAGCGTCTTGCCCATTCCAGTACTGTGCAGAGACTTGCTGCTGCCTCTCCTGGATCTGCTATTATAGCCAGTGCTGGAGCAGACTTCTTTGGGACGAAGTCCTGCGTTTCCCTTCTGAGCATGCCCAGGGTAAAATTCTCATTGGAGATCAGGGGTCACATGTTCAGGTACTGCAGCAGCTCCTATTGGTCTGCCAGGAAGGTCCTGAAACTACAAGTGTTTTGGAACAGTTTCTCATTGGTCCTTGTTTCTGGCAGGTCCTGTAGCTGTTGCTATAAAAGGGTGGCATGGCTGGGCCGCCATGCGCTAATATCAATCGTTATATGCTTAGCGCCAGTGTGGTCATGCGTGTGTGTGGTTAGAACCCGGCTGAAAAAAGCCCCTAGAATACTGACTTAATCGGTGACGAGTTTGGTATGCTAGCTGGTCAGTGTCGGTGTCCTAGATGCCCTAGATTGCCGGCACAACTGGTGAGGAGTTTGATTGCCGTATTCAGGGCCTGGCGTTCAGACGCCAATAGATTGCGGGTGACTCCCGCGAGGACATTAGCGCATGATCACGTTCTATGTTCGCTTAGCTGTTCACTGTGTACCTGGGTGCCTGACAGGACACAGAAGTTTGTCTCAGCGGCTCTGTGACGTAACAGGGTTCGCTTTCAACGCTAGACAGCGCCCTAGCATGTTTATTTTGCGACTCAGTTGTGTTAAGTGAGTTCGCACACATCGCCATATAGCGCTGCGGCACTCCTTCTAGCGGCTCTGTGGATTAACAGAGTTTGCACATATTGCCACAGCGCGTTACTGCGTTTATTTTGGCGACTCTGCGGGATAACAGAGTTCGCTTCTTGCGCCATTTTACTAGCAGCAGGCTCCGCCTGCACGGTGGACCCAGGGCTGCGAACGCACCTCTCCACATTTAATATTTGGTGCGTTCCGCAGACCCTAACATAATATTAGCGCCAGGGTCTGGCTAGTAAAATGGCGGATGAACAGCGTTTACAGCTGTACATCCAGCAGCTCGAGGGTAGGTTGACGGCTCTTGAGCGCACAACCTCAGCTGTGGATGTTACCGCAGTCGCTGTTCAGGCTGCTAGCGTAGCTGCAGCCAGTTTGTCCTCTGCCACCTCTGTCCCTACATTGTCCCACCTCCCGCTTCCAGACAAGTTTGCTGGTGACAGCAAGCAATGTCGGGGATTCGTAAGTCAGTGCTCCATACACCTCGAGCTTCTGGCTGCATTTTTCCCCACGGATCGGGCACAAGTGGGCTTTGTGATAGCTCTTCTGTCGGGCAGAGCGTTGGAGTGGGCAACGCCGATGTGGGAGCGCGACGACCGTGTGGTGCGGAGCTCTTCTCGTTTTCTGGAGGCTCTGAAAAAGGTTTTTCTAGGACCTCAGGTCACCCACGATACGGCACTCAAACTGCTGGCAAGTACCCAGGGTTCGGCTTTGGTCAGCCATTTTGCTGTTCAATTTCGGACTCTGGCCTCGGAATTAGAGTGGCCAGATAAAGTCCTCATTCCTGTGTTCTGGAGAGGACTGGCGGGTCATGTGAAAGACTCATTGGCTTACCAGGGAGATTCCTGCCACACTGGAGAAGCTTATGGCTATTTCCACCCGCGTCGACCTCCGTTTCCACGAGCGGAGGCTGGAACGTGTCCAGTGTAGGCAGAGTGTCCGGTTGGCTCCTACCTTCGCCACCCCTCTGGAGTCGCCTGATCTGGTGCCCGACCTTCAGGAGGTTGCTCCTGCAGGATCTAAATCTCGGGTCACTCGTCCATCCCCGATTTGTTATATTTGCCAGCAGCAGGGACATTTTGCCAACCGATGTCCACAGTGGCTGAATAAGCGGTCGCGCCCAGTAACCGTAGGAACAGGGTCACTGGACGCCATGAGTTTTGCCCCTAAAGTGCTCCTCAAGGGGATAATTACCCACGGTTCTACCACCCTACCCGTCAAGCTGTGTGTGGATTCTGGGGCAGAGGGGAATTTTATGTCGTCCTCCTTTGCTTCTCGCCACACCATGCCTTTGGTGTTGCTGGCTGAACCAGTATCGGTACAGGTGTTGAACGGAGCAAATCTGCCCACACAAATCACCTATCAGTCTGTCCCACTCACCTTGTCTATGTCTCCTTCCCATCAGGAGAATATATCATTTTTTATCCTCCCTGAGGGTATAGATGAGGATTTTTTGGGATTACCCTGGCTCCGCCACCACTCTCCCCATATTGAGTGGTCTTCAGGGAGAATTCTGGGTTGGGGTAATTTATGTAAAGGCAGATGCATTAGGGACAGCGTGCAGGTCAACACCACTGAGATACCCATAGACCTCTCTCCTCTTCGCAAGGCCTATTGGTCTTATGCCGACGTTTTCTCGAAGAAGGCTGCAGAGACTCTTCCGCCTCATCGCCCCTATGACTGTCATATCGACCTCTTGCCTGGAGCTGAGCCTCCTAGAGGAAGGGTTTATACCCTCTCTCTTCCTGAGACAGAGGCCATGTCCCAATATATTCAGGAGAACTTGGCAAGGGGATTCATTAGGAAGTCGGTGTCACCAGCGGGAGCGGGGTTCTTCTTTGTGCAGAAGAAGAACGGAGAATTACGTCCGTGCATTGATTATAGGGGTCTAAACGCTATCACCGTGAAAAATAAGTATCCTTTGCCGCTAATCTCTGAGCTCTTTGACAGGCTTCGGGGAGCAAGGGTATTTACTAAGCTAGACCTGCGGGTTGCGTATAACCTGATTCACATCCGTGAGGGGGACGAATGGAAGACGGCATTTAACACCAGGGATGGGCATTATGAATATCTGGTAATGCACTTTGGGCTCTGTAATGCCCCAGCTGTCTTCCAAGACTTTGTGAACGACATCTTCCGGGATATGTTGACCACCTCGGTGGTAGTCTATCTGGATGACATTCTCATCTTTTCTCCAGATATGGCCTCCCACCGGAGAGATGTCTGCAAGGTCTTCGACCTCTTGCGAGCAAATTCCCTATATGCGAAGTTGGAGAAGTGCATGTTTGAGCAGGAGTCTCTACCTTTCCTGGGCTATATCATCTCCGCCCAGGGATTCGCTATGGATCCTACCAAACTACAGGCTGTGATGGATTGGCAAGAACCCCACTCCCTTAAGGCGGTGCAGCGCTTTATGGGGTTCATTACTATCGCCAATTCATTCCCCACTTCTCTACTTTGGTAGCTCCCTTGGTAGCCCTCACCAAGAAGGGAGCTAATCCCAAGTTGTGGTCAGAGGAGGTCACCAAGTCGTTCTCCTCCATCAAGTCGCATTTCGCCAGTGCTGCCATCTTACATCGCCCCGATGTCGATAAACCGTTTATTTTAGAGGTGGATGCCTCTTCTGTTGGTGCTGGAGCAGTCCTTTTTCAAAAGGATGCCCAGGGTCGGAAGCATCCCTGCTTCTTCTTTTCCAAGACCTTTACACCAGCAGAGAGGAATTATTCCATCGGGGACAGGGAGTTACTGGCTATGAAGTTGGCCTTCTCCTAGTGGAGACATCTTCTGGAGGGGGCTCGCTTCCCCTTCCAAGTATTCACGGACCACAAGAACTTGATGTATTTGCAGACAGCCCAGCGGCTAAATTCCCGTCAGGCCAGATGGTCCTTGTTCTTCTCCTGGTTCCATTTCACCCTCCATTTCCTCTCCGATGAGAAGAACATTCGCGCAGACGCTCTATCTCGCTCCGTGGTGTCCTCTGAAGAGGTGGAGGAGGAGCCTCGGCTTATTGTCCCCACAGAGAGCCTAAGAACGGTGGTTCCGGTTTCACTTGAGTCTGTGCCTCCGGGCAAGACTTTTGTGCCCACCAATTTGCGACCAGAAGTACTCTCTTGGGCACATTCGTCCAGGGTGGGTGGACATTTTGGGACAAAAAGGACTTCTGAGTTGCTGGCGAGGACATACTGGTGGCCGCAGATGGCCCGTGACATCAGGGAATACGTTCAGGCGTGCGTCTCCTGCGCCAAGAATAAGTCCCCTCAACAACGGCCAGCTGGGTTACTTTTCCCTTTACCGGTGGCAGACAGGCCTTGGGAGATGGTCGGGATGGATTTTGTGGTGGGCTTACCCAAGTCTCTGGGCTGCACCATCATCTGGGTGATAACCGACCACTTCTCCAAAATGGTGCACTTGGTGTCGTTACCACGGTTACCGTCTGCACGGACCTTGGCAGCATTATTCATTAGGCATATTTTCCGCCTACACGGTATGCCAGACAAAATTGTCAGTGATCGAGGTCCCAAGTTTGCGTCTCGGTTCTGGAGAGAGCTGTGTAGTTTACTCAGCATTGAGTTGAATCTCTCCTCTGCATACCATCCCGAGACGAATGAGTTGGTAGAGAGGGCCAACCAGACCTTGGTCACATACTTGCGACATTTTGTCTCTGCGAGGCAGGATGACTGGGCATCCTTGCTACCGTGGGCTGAGTTCGCTCTAAATAATGCTGTGGCTGACTCCACCAGACAGACCCCATTCCTCCTGAACTACGGTCAGCATCCGCGGGTACCAGTGCCCATGCCCGTGTCTTCTGCCGAATCCAGGGTGGCAGACTGGGCTGTGGAGGCATGGGACATTTGGGACCACACCCAGGATGCCATTCAGGCCTCCAAAGAGAGGATGAGGTCTTCGGCCGATGCCCATCGGCGCCCCGCTCCTACATTTGCTCCGGGTGACCTAGTGTGACTTTCTGCCCGAAACATCAGGCTACGTGTAGAGTCCACCAAGTTGGCACCTCGCTTTTTGGGCCCCTTTAAAGTTCTTGAGCAGGTGAACCCGGTGGTTTACCGCCTAGCCCTTCCGCCTCGCCTTGGTATCACCGACACCTTTCACGTGTCCCTCCTGAAACCCGTGGCCATTTCCCGGTTTTCCGAGTCATCTACCGGGACGTCGGGTTCATCTACTGACGATCATGAGGTGAACGCCATTGTTGGGTGCAAGGTGGTACGAGGCAAACAATTTTATTTGGTGGATTGGAGGGGTTATGGGCCTGAGGATAGGTCCTGGGAGCCTGCCGAGCATGTTCACGCTCCGCAGCTCATCGCTGCCTTTGAGCGCAGCGAGGCCCAAAGAAGGGGGGCCCTAAGAGGGAGGGTAATGTTAGGGTTCGAGTTCCCACTGCTTCACAAGGGGAGTCTCGAACCAGTCCCACTGCGGTCCCCCATTCATCTCCAGCCACAGTGGAGCCTGCTCAGCAGAGACGTCGGTCCCAGCGTCTTGCCCATTCCAGTACTGTTGCAGAGACTTGCTGCTGCCTCTCCTGGATCTGCTATTATAGCCAGTGCTGGAGCAGACGTCTTTGGGACGAAGTCCTGCATTTCCCCTTCTGAGCATGCCCAGGGTAAGATCTCTCATTGGAGATCAGGGGTCACATGTTCAGGTACTGCAGCAGCTCCTATTGGTCCGCCAGGAAGGTCCTGAAACTACATGTTTTTTGGAACAGTGTCTCATTTGTCCTTGTTTCTGGCAGGTCCTGTAGCTGTTACTATAAAAGTGTGGCATGGCTGGGCCGCCATGCGCTAGTATCAATTGCATTATGTGCTTTGCGCCAGTGTGATCATGTACGCATGTGGTTAGGGCTCGGCTGAAATAAGCCCCTAGAATACCGGCTTCTCCGGTGAGGAGATTTGGCTGCACGTGGTTAGGGCTTGGCTGAAATAAGCCCTAGAATACCGGCTTCTTCGGTGAGATTGCTTGATTGCGTTGCTGGACTGCTATCCGCACAGCAGTTATCTGTGTATCCCTGTGAATCTAACAGGACACAGTCTTTTTCTCAGCGGCTCTGTGACGCAACAGGGTTCGCTTTATAACGCTGGTTCAGCGCCCTAGCGTTTTACTTTGCGGCTCATTGAAGTTAAGTGAGTTCGTACTTATCGCCATATAGCGCTGTGGCATTCCGTTAGCGGCTCTGGGGATTAACAGAGTTCGCACTAACTGCCACAGCGCGCTACGGCGTTTATTAACAGAGTTCGCTACTTTCGCAATCTTACTAGCAGCGGGCTTCGCCTGCACGGTGGCTACCGGGTTGCGAACGCACCTCTCAACAATATCTATTAGGTGCGTTCTGCAGACCCTAACAGTGGCTATCCAATAGTCAGGATTTATTATTTCGAATTCTGACAATTCGAGGGTCATGTTGCAGGTAGTGCAGCAAGAAGGCACTCATGCGTCTTGCGCATCCAGGAGCACCAAGTTCCTGTTGTGTTGGTGGCGAGGTACGAATCATGCTTCCTTCCTCTGCCCTCTCCCCCCAACTTCGCACAACAGAAATGTGATCAAGGTCTCCCTCATCTGATGAGTCTTCCATGTCCATCACCAGATCGTCCTCCACTTCCTCCTAGGCTCCTGCACCTTCCTCACTAGATTGGCTGCTACCATGCGTCCTGGTTAATTCCTCTCCCCCACCCTCCCATGCCAGCCGCCTTGGTGCTACCGACCGTCTGGACCTTGCAGATGTTAGCCCTTCCGCATACAACTCCTCCTCCTCTACTTCCTCCACCTCCTCTTGTTCCACCACCTGAATTCTGTTTAACATCTGCTCAAGCATATTGGGCTAAAAATTGCTGGACAACCAGGTTCAACACGTGAGCCATACAAGGCACGTGTGTGACATTGCCCCGGCGGAGGGCCGCACCCAGGTTTGTGGCATTGTCGCACACGGCCTTCCCTGTTTGCAGGTCCAGTGGAGACAACCATTCATGAAACTGGTTCTTCAGAGCTGACCACAACTCCTCAGCTGTGTGACTCACATTTCCCAGACATTTCAACGTAAAAACCGCCTGATTACGTTGAGCCCTTCTGCCAGCATAGCAAGGAGGTGTGTAGGATCCCTTCTGCGCAGTTAGAAATCCCGTGGCATGACCAGACAGGCTTTGGGTGCAGGTGGAGGACCGAGAGGAGGTTGAGGAGGCAGAAGCAGTGGAGGAACTTCGAGATAAAGAGGATTGACGCACAGCTTGTGGGGACGGCAAGACTTGGACAGCAGCCTCTTGTCCTGCTGTCACCATAGTTACCCAGTGCCCAGTCAGCGACATGTAACGCCCCTGTCCATGCCTACTCGTCCAAGTGTCTGTGGTGAAATGCACCCTGTCACACAGTGAGTTTCTCAAAGAAGCGGTGATGTTGTGTGCAACATGGTGGTAGAGCGCAGGCACACCTTTCTTTGAGAAGTAGTGCCGACTGGGCATCTGGTACTGGGGCACTGCAACAGACATAAGGTCTCGAAAATCCTCTGTGTCCACAAGGTGGAAAGGCAGCATTTCTGTAGCTAAGAGCTTGCAGATGGTGAAATTCAACCTCTTAGCTTTCTCATGGCTAGGAGTAAATGGTCTTTTACTTGTCCACATCTGAGGGACCGAGGGCTGGCTGTTGTGCGTAGACGGGGTTGAGTAGGGTGTCCCGGACAAACTGACGGTCTATGAGGAAGATGCAGGCGCAAAAGTTAGGTTGCCTTGATCCAAAGGTGGTGCTCTCGATGTCGGAGAACGCTCAACACCAGCATGTGTTTCCACTTCCAAATGAACTGATGACCTGCCAATCTGACTGGCTGTTGCTGGTAAAGAGGTGCCAGGTCTGAGTCTCAAAACAGGTCTGACTGCTGTCCCCTGTTATGTTTCGGTAGCTGAGTAGGACAGGAACAACAGCAGGGCAGCCGAACACCTGAGATGTTGGTAACTGATGGGTTGCAGATTCCTAAACTAACTACACAACTAGAGGTAGCCGTGGAGCGTTCCTACGTTGATCCTAGACGCCTCGTCACAGCCTGAGAGATAACTACACCTAAAGGCAGAAAGATGAAAGCTATCTGCCCCGGAGCAGATCCCCAAAGAAAATAGGAAGCCCCCAAACATATAATGGCGGTTAGACAAGATGAAAATACAAACATAGGCAGAAAATAGACTGAGCAAACGCTGGGGCCACAAGCTGACTAAATAGGATAGGACAGGAGAGATTACTTTCTGCAACCCAGAAAACCCTAAAAAATCCAACAATTCTGATTACAAAAATACTGAGATCACACGATCTCGCCACCCACTAAATCAGATCTCAGTGTGAACAAAAACCAAGCTGCAGCCGCTGAAAAACAGGAAAAAGCAAATGAGCAAATAACAGTGGCTGCAGATCAGGGCCGGCTCCAGGTTTTTATGGGCCCCGGGTGAAAGAGTCTCAGTGGGCCCCCTTAACACAGACCACGATTCATGATGCACAGATACTGCAGAGAAATATGGATATAGCACAACGCCAAACACTTCTCTTCTTGCATTACATGACTGATACCTATTGTAAATTGTACAGTAGCTCAAAAACCGCCAAATCCTCACAGCGCACAGTACAGACTGGACAGTACAGTCCTCCATACAATATTATGGGCACCATATAGTCTCCCCTCATCACCCATATAATACCCCATGCAGTATGTCACCCGCCATCCCTCATATAATGCTCCATACAGAATACTGGACCCAATATAATGCTCCATACAGAATACTGGACCACATATAATGCTCCATACAAAATATGGAGCTCTCCTCTACAGTCATGGACAAAAGTTTTGAGAATGACACAAATATTATATTTTCACATGATCTGCTGCCCTCTGGTTTTTATGTGTCTTTGACAGATGTTTTTATCACAGACAGAAATATAATAATTGCAAACATATGAGTAGCAAAAGCTTATATTGACAGTTAGAATGAGTTAATGCAACAAGTCAATATTTGCAGTGTTGACCCTTCTTCTTCAGGACCTCTGCAATTCAATCTGCATTGATTGAGGCATGCTCTCAATCAACTTCTGGACCAAATCCTGACTGATAGCAGTCCATTCTTGCACAATCAATGCTTTCATTTTGTCAGAATTTTTAGGTTTTTGTTTGTCCACCCGTCTCTTGATGATTGACCACAAGTTCTCAATGGGATTAAGATCTGGGGAGTTTCCATGCCATGGACCCAAAATCTCTATGTTTTGCTCCCTGAGCCATTTAGTTATCACCTTTGCTTTATGGCAAGGTGCTCCATCATGATGGAAAAGGCATTGTTGATCGCCAGACTGCTCTTGGAGGGTTGGGAGAAGTTGCTCTTGGAGGACATTCTGGTACCATTCTTTATTCATGGCTGTGTTTTTAGGCAAGACTTTGAGAGAGCCGATTCCCTTGGCTGAGAAGCCACCCCACACATGAATGGTTTCAGAATGCTTAACAGTTGGCATGAGACAAGACTGGTGGTAGCGCTCACCTTGTCTTCTCCGAATGAGGCGTTTTCCTGATGTCCCAAACAATCGAAAAAGGGATTCATCAGAGAAAATAACTTTACCCCAGTCCTCAGCAGTCCACTGCCTGTACCTTTTGCAGAATATCAGTCTGTCCATGATGTTTTTTCTGGAGAGAAGTGGCTTCTTTGTTGCCCTCCTTGAGACCAGGCCTTGCTCCAAGAGTCTCCGCCTCACAGTGCGTGCAGATGCACTCACACCTGCCTGCTGCCATTCCTGAGCAAGTTCTGCACTGCTGGTAGCCCGATCCCGCAGCTGAAACACTTTTAAGAGACGGTCCTGGCGCTTGCTGGTCTTTCTTGGGTGCCCTGAAGCCTTTTTGGCAACAATGGAACCTCTCTCCTTGAAGTTCTTGATGATGCGATAGATTGTTGACTGAGGTGCAATCTTTCTAGCTGCGATACTCTTCCCTGTTAAGCCATTTTTGTGCATTGCAATGATGACTGCACGTGTTTCTTTAGAGATAACCATGGTTAACAGAAGAGAAACAATGATGCCAAGCACCAGCCTCCTTTTAAAGTGTCCAGTGGTGTCATTCTTACTTAATCATGACAGATTGATCTCCAGCCATGTCCTCATCAACACCCACACCTGTGTTAATGGAGCAATCACTGAAAAGAGGTTAGCTGGTCCTTTTAAGGCAGGGCTGCAATGATGTTGAAATGTGTTTTGGGGGATAAAGTTCATTTTTTAGCCAAATATTGACTTTGCAAGTAATTGCTGTTAAGCTGATCACTCTTTATAACATTCTGGAGTATATGCAAATTGCCATTAGAAAAAGTGAAGCAGTAGACTTTGTAAAAATTAATATTTGTGTCATTCTCAAAACTTTTGGCCATGACTGTACACTGTGCTGCGCTCTGCACTGTTACGGCTCAGGAAAGGGCGCTGTGGAAAGACTCCCCATTATCATCATCATTGCTTGCCATTATCATCATCATTGCCTCCCTCATCATCATTGCCTCCCCATTAATATCATCATCATTGCCTTCCCATTATCATTGCCTCCCCATTAATATCATCATCATTGCCTTCCCATTATCATTGCCTCCCCATCATCATCATTATCATTGCCTCCCCATTAATATCATCATCATTGCCTTCCTATTATCATTGCCTCCCCATCATCATCATTATCATTGCCTCCCCATTAATATCATCATCATCATTGCCTTCCGATTATCATTGCCTCCCCATCATCATCATTATCATTGCCTCCCCATTAATATCATCATCATCATTGCCTTCCCATTATCATTGCCTCCCCATCATCATTGCCTCCTCACCACCATCACTGCCTCCCCCACCACCATCACACATACAGCACCGCAGGCAGGACTCTCTTACATACACACATGCAGCAGGCACACACACACACATGCCTTACCTGTCCGGCGTCCGCGTGCTCTCTGCCACAGCTGTGAGAGAGGAAGCGCCGGCGCAGGTGCCCCCTGGAGCTCGGAGCTGCGGCAGCAGAGGCACGGGGAGAGGTAAGAATTGATCCGGCTCCTGCCGGGGCCCTGAGCAAACGGGGGGCCCAGTGGCGGTGCTGACACCGCTAACGGGCGCCGGGGTGCCTGACGTGAGTGGGCCCCCCGCTTGCTCAGGGCCCCGGCACTTGCCCGGGTGTGCCGGGTGCTGACGCCGGCCCTGCTGCAGATAAACTGTGAGGAGCTCAGGCCCCAGGAGGGGACCTAGCTGACCTCCACAAAAGTGCAGAAAACAATGCAAAAAGCAAGCACAAAAAGAAAAGCAAAAAATATCTTATCTGAAAGCAGGAGATGCAGGCTAGACTCCAGCAAACTTCCAAAAGAACCAGGAACCACAATTGAGACAAGAACAATTGATCACCGGCAACCATCATGGGAGGGAACCTCCCTTATATCAGACCAGTCAGTGAACCCAGATTGCCACTCCTCGCTGAAAGGTTCAGTACTGTCTGTAACCACCAGAGGGAGCCTCTGCTCAGAAACCATCTCTAGCACATTCATAACAGTCCCCCCAGTCACAGAGGATGAGTTGGCTGCGGTCGCAGATGCACAAGATGGGGCAGACGGTGGTTGGGCTGGCCCGCTAGGCCGCATTGTAGCACAGTGTGCTTGCCACTGCAACTTATGCTTCATATCCATGTGACGGTTCATGCATGAAGTACTCAAACTATGGATTTTTTGGTCTCTACTTAGCTTTTGGTCACAAATGTTACAGATAACATGAGTTGGGTCATCCTTATCGATGTTAAAAAATGCCCAGGCTATGCAAGGCTTAGAACCCATGCGACCTGAAGAGCCACCTTGACTTGTGGTCAGAGGCAGAGTTGTGGTTGAGGATGCAGTTGGTGACGTGCTTCCAGTACTACGCCTCTGTCCAGGAAGGCGCACCCTGACCTCGTCGTCACTCGAATCCTCCTCCACCTCCTCTGCTGACCTCATCGACTGCCCTGACACAAAACTCAAGTTGTCGCTCAAATCAGGTATTTGAGTCTCATCATCGTCTTCCTCATTCTCTCCACCAACAGGAGTTACAGTTTGGGAACGAGGGTCTACATTATGCTCAGAACCTTCTTCATCTGGTCCTGGATCCGACTCATAAACATTCTGGGCATCAGTGCAGATCATTTCCTCTTCTGGATTCACAGAAGCTGTGGAGACGACCTCTGATTCCCAGGCTTTACTATGAGTAAACAGCTCTGCAGACTCAACCATCTGTTCTACCCCATACTCAGACGGGCAGTTGGAGACTTGGGAGCTGTGAGGAAACAAGTGCAATTGGGGTGACACCTATGAGGACTGGAGTTTTTGTGATGTTGAAGTTGAGGTGGAGAGCCGACTTAAAGGACCACTTGATATCTGTTGAAGCACCTTTTTTTTGTGCCTGGAATTTGTAGTGATGGGCGTGCCCGTAAGAAAGGGATCGTACCACATTGTCCACTAAAAGAAGTAGACATCTTAGTTTGGCTGGAAGATGGTCTTTCTTCTGCAGATGTTACTGTTGCTTTAACACCTACCCCATGGACACAACATTTTTTTCCCTTCACAACATGCCTATTCCCCTTTCTCCTTTCCCCTATTCCCCTTTCCATCAGCAGCAGGCCTTTTGCCACTCATTTTGGTGGTTACCTAATTGACAGCTCTGGAGTTGTTTGCACAAAAAACGATGGCTGCAAAAAATTCTTAGTATTTGAACGCTGGTGGAGCTTTGTATAGATGGCCTAATACAATGAGCACCACAGACAGCTACTCTGCCCACAATTATTCTACAGGCAAGATGCAGCAAAAAATTATGAGTATTTCAACGCTGGTGGAGTTTTGTATAGATGGCCTAATAGAATGAGTACCACACACTGCTGCTATGTCCAAAATTATTGTCCAGGCAAGATGCAGATAGAAATTCCTTTTTTTTTTTAAGGCTGGTGGAGCTTTGTATAGATGGCCTAATACAATGAGTATCACAGACTGCTACTCTGCCCACAATTATTCTACAGGCAAGGTGCAGAGAGAAATTCTTTTTTTTTAAACTCTGGTGGAGCTTTGTATAGATGGCCTAATAGAATGAGTACCACACACTGCTGCTATAGCCAAAATTATTGTCCAGGCACGATGCAGATAAAAATTCTTTTCTTTTTTTAACGCTGGTGGAGCTTTGTATAGATGGCCTAATACAATGATTACCACAGACTGCTACTATGCCCACAATTATATTACAGGCAAGATACAGCCAAAAATTATGAGTATTTGAACGTTGGTGGAGCTTTGTATAGATGGCCTACTAGAATGAGTATCACACACTGCTACTATGCCCACAATTATTCTACAGGCAAGATGCAGCAAAAAATGATGAGTATTTTAACGCTGGTGGAGCTTTGTATAGATGGCCTAATAGAATGAGTACAACACACTGCTACTATGCCCACAATTATTCTATAGGCAAGATGCAGATAAAAATTCTTTTTTTTTTAAACTCTGGTGGAACTTTGTATAGATGGCCTAATAGAATGAGTACCACAGACTGCTACTATGCCCAAAATTATTGTCCAGGCAAGATGCAGATAAAAATTCTTTTTTTTAACGCTGTTGGAACTTTGTATAGATGGCCTAATACAATGAGTACCACAGACTGCTACTATGCCCACAATTATATTACAGGCAAGATGCAGCCAAAAATTATGAGTATTTCAATGCTGATGGAGCTTTGTATAGATGGCCTAATACAATGAGTACCACAGACTGCTACTATGCCCACAATTATTCTACAGGCAAGATGCAGCAAAAAATTATGAATATTTCAACGCTGCTGCACCTTTGTATAGATGGCCTAATAGAATGAGTACCACTGTTAGGGATCGAGTTCCCACTGCTGCACAAGGGGAATCTCAAGCCAGTCCCGCAGCGGTCCCCCATCCATCTCCAGCCACAGTGGAGCCTGTTTAACACTGTGCAGAAGCTTGTTGCGGTCTTTCCTGGTTCCTCTATTATAACCAGTGCTGGAGCAGGCAGTTCAGGAACTAAGTCCCTGCTTTCTCCATCTGAGCATGCCCATGGCAAGATCTCCCATTGGAGATCAGGGTCACATGCTCGGTTACAGCAGCGACTCCCATTGGTCCGCCAGGAAGGTCCTGAAACTACATGTGTTCTGGAATGGTTTCGCATTGGTCCTTTTCTGGTAGGTCCTGCAGTTGCTACTATAAAAGGGTGGCATGGCTGGGCCGCCATGCGCTAGTATCAAATCCGTTACATGCTTGTGCCAGTGTGGTCATGAATGCATGTGGTTAGGTCTGGCTGAAATAAGCCCCTAGAATACCGGCACCTCCGGTGAGGAGATTGTATGCATATGTTCAGGGCTCGGCTGAAAGTGCCATTAGAATACTGGCTACTCCGGTGAGGAGATTATTGCTTGTGTTCTGACTGCATGATCACGGACTGCTATCCGCACAGCAGTTTACCGTGTACCTGGACCCAGTAGGGTTATTCAGCGACTCTGTGACGCAAAAGGGGTTCGCTTTAAAACGCTAGTCAGTGCTCTAGTGTTTTACTTTGCGGCTCACTGAAGCTAAGTGAGTTCGCACTTATTGCCATATAGCGCTGTGGCATTCCCGCTAGCGGCTCTGTGGATTAACAGAGTTCGCACTAACTGCCAAAGCGCACTACGGCGTTTATTTAGCGACTCTGCGGGATAACAGAGTTTGCTACTCACGCCATCTTACTAGCAGTAGGATCTGCCTGCACGGTGGACCCCGGGCTGCGAACGCACCTTTCTACATTACCTATTAGGTGCGTTCCACAGACCATAACAACCACAGACTGCTACTATGCCTAAAATTATTGTCCAGGCAAGATGCAGATAAAAATTATTTTCTTTTTTTAACGCTGGTGGAGCTTTGCATAGATGGCCTAATACAATGAGTACCACAGACTGCTACTATGCCCACAATTATATTACAGGCAAGATGCAGCCAAAAATTATGAGTATTTGAACGTTGGTGGAGCTTTGTATAGATGGCCTAACACAATGAGTACCACAGAGTGCTACTATGTCCACAATTATTCTACAGGCAATTCTACATTAATTTTTTTTTAAACTCTGGTGGAGCTTTGTATAGATGGCCTACTAGAATGAGTACCACACACTGCTACTATGCCCACAATTATATAGATTTTTTTTTTTTAAGGCTCATGGAGCTTTGTATAGATGGCCTAATAGAATGAGTACCACACATTGCTACTATGCCAAATTTATTGTCCAGGCAAGATACAGAGAAAATATGACTGAATAGCAATAAAAGAAAATAAAATTCAAAAAACATGATAACAATAATATGCAAATAATAATGCTAGAAATGGATTCAAGGATCTATCGCTGAATCAAATATTGAAGGAAGATTAGGTCAAAAAGACCAAAAAGGACGACCACAGATCCATAATATAGAAAAATAAACAATTCTTTATTATGTACATAAGCATTTCATATAAAATGAACAGGTGAAATCAACGGTGACACAAGTGAGGTATCAATGTCCAACAGGGACATCCAACAGAAACAGCACCCATAATGGATTCCCAGGCTGCTGAGAAAAACGCTAATGATTCAATCCAGACCATGTAGAAAAAATCTAATGACTAGGGTTGAGCATTCCTATACTGCAAATATCGGGTATCGGCCGATATTGGCTGTATCGGAATTCCGATTCCGAGTTCCGATATTTTCGTCATATCGGATACCGGAATCGGAATTGTCACTGTCACTGTCAGTGTCCGTCTGTCGGGTCTGTCAGGAGTCAGTGGCACTTACCCGGCAGAAGATCTCCGGCGGTCACATCCCGGACTGCTTCATGGCCGCCATCATCTTTCCCCGGCGGTCACATGCAGTTTCTCGCGATAACTGCAGTGACTGCTGGGTAATCGCGGCCGTAAAGCAGTCCGATGACGTCACCGCCGGGGAAGCAGGTAATCAGCTGTGCTGCGCCGGGATGTCAGGCTCTGCCTGTCATTCTGATGTAGCAGAGCTGGATCGTCGTGGGACAGTCGTTACTATGGACTGCGTCGGACAGGTGGTATACTGTTGGTTTGTTTTTTTTTTTTTTTACAGGAGATCGATGGCGTCGCAGGAATGAGTGTATAATAAAAGAAATGAAAACTGTGTTGTCTCTTTTATTTCATTAAAAGACTTTTTTCTTGCTGTGTCTTTTTTTTAAACATTTAAAAACTTTGGGATTAATAATGGATCGGTGTCTTATTGACACCTCTCCATTATTAACCGGGCTTATTGTCACCGTGCAACAGGTGACAATAACCCCTTATTACCCCGCTTGCCACCGCTACAGGGCAAGTGGGAAGAGCCGAGTAAAGTGCCACAATTGGCACATCTTTTGATGCGCCAAATGTGGGGCTGCTGTAGCCTGGTATTATCAGGCTGTTGAGGGCCAAAATCCATAGGCCTTGACAGTCTTTTAATACCAGGCCGCAGCAGTCTGCATTTTACTTGGCTGGTTAACAAAAATAGGGGGACCCCTACGCCGTTTTTTTTTTCGAGGGGATCCCCTATTTTTGTTAACCAGCCAAGCTAAGCAGACTGCTGTGGCCTGGTATTATCAGGCTTGCAAGGTCCATGGATATTGGATCCTTACCAGCCTGAAAAACCAGGCCTCAGCGGTCTGCTTCATCTGGCTGGTTAACAAAAATAGGGGGGACCCCACGTCAATTTTTTTCGAGGGGATCCCCTATTTTTGTTAATCAGCCAAGATATCCAGACTGCTGTGGCCTGGTATTATCAGGCTGGCAAGGTCCATGGATCTTGGCTCCTTAACAGCCTGAAAATCCAGGCCTCAGCGGTCTGCTTCATCTGGCTGGTTAACAAAAATAGGGGGGACCCCACGCCAATTTTTTTCGAGGGGATCCCCTATTTTTTTAACCAGTTCCCTCTGACGTCACTGATTGTGTCCCTGGCTGACCTGAAGTGAAAGTGGAAAGCAATCAATTAAGCTTTCCACTTCCTCTCCTGTCAGCCAGGAGAGGAACTCATTCATTTGGGGGTTTACTGTGAGGCTGCAGCATTAGCTGCGGTCCCTGCAGTAAACATTAACCCTTTCTGAAGGATTACACCGTGGGACCTGACTGTACATCGGATTGGTAAGAATAATTTTGCTTTATTATTTTATTTTTATTACAGGAAATGGTTTTAGCAGGAAAATAAAATATGGTCAAAAACTGTGTGATTATTTCATTAAACTTCTTTTTTATTAAAGTGTGTGTGTTTGATTTTTCTTTCATACAATAGGATTAATAATTGATAGTTGTCTAATTGACAGCTCTCAATTATTAACCTGGCTTAAAGTGACCTTTCAATTGCAAGGTCATTTTAACCCCTTATTAACCCATTCGCCACCGCTACAGGGCAATGGGAATAGACGGGCAAAGTGCCAGAAAGGGCAAATCTAATTAGAGATTTGCCCTTTCTGGGGTGTCTGGGGGCAGATGTTAGTAGCCGGGGGGGGCCAAAAATAATGGTCCCTCTCTGGGCTATTATTATCTGCCCCCACTCACTGGCTTTGTCTGTCTGGTTGCGAAAATAGGGCGGGAGCCCACGCATTTTTTTTCAGCAATTTTACACCTCATATATATATACATGTCATTGAGTTTGTGACACAATATATATATATATTTATAGTTCATACACTTCTACATAGTATAATAGCCGCTAATTCAATTGCCGGCTTTTGTGAAAATGCAGAACCCGACATGAAATGACACTTGGTTTACATAGAGTTAACCATGTCTTTTCATGTAGTTTGATATCTGATTTGCACAAACAATTACATGAGTGTAAGTGTGCAAAATTTCACACCTGTAGGGGTTAATTAAAGGTGTAAATTCGTAGCAAAAAAGTCCTTTTTTTTTACAACGAATTTACACCTTTAACCCCTTACTGCCATCGGACGTACTATCCCGTCCATGGTACCTGGGCCCGTATGACCATGGACGGGATAGTACGTCTCGTGCGATCGGACGCGCTCCCGGGGGGAGCGCAGCCGATCGCGCCCGGGTGTCAGCTGATTATCACAGCTGACACCCATGACTGTGTGTCAGGAGCGGTCACGGACCGCTCCCGGCACATTAACCCCTTGCACACCGCGATCAAACATGATTGCCGTGTACTGGGGGCACAGGGGAGGATCGCGAAGGGTGGGGGCTCCCTGCGCGCCCCCCTGAGACCCTCAGAGCAGCGCGATGTGATCGCGCTGTTCTGAGGGCTTCCTCCCTCCCAGGACCCGGATCCAAGATGGCGCCGGGGTCCTGGAGGGAGGCGGCTACCTCAGTGCCTGCCGAGAGCAGGCACTGAGAAGCCTGCTGCACTGCCTGAGCGATTGCTGGTGTGACAGAGTGCTGTGCACACTGTCACACCAGCGATCTGATAAAATACTGTGATGTCCCACCCTGGGACAAAGTAAAAAAGTTAAAAAAATAAAAATAAACATGTTTTAAAAAAAAATCCAAAATAAATAAAAAAAAATATATATATTCCCCAATAAATTCACTTCTTCCTGTAAATAAAAAAAAAGCAATAAAAGTACACATATTTGGTATCGCCGCATCCGTAACGACCCCCCCTATAAAATTGTCCCACTAGTTAACCCCTTTAGTGAACCCCTTAAAAAAAAAAAAAAAAGCAAAAAATCAATGCTTTATCATCATACTGCGGAACAAAAAGTGGAATAACACGCGACCAAAAAGACCTATATGAAAAAACATGGTACTGCTGAAAACGTCATCTTGTTCCGCAAAAAACGAGCCATGATACAGCATCATCAGCGAAAAAATAAAAAAGTTATAGCTCGCAGAATAAAGCGATGCAAAAATAATTATTTTTTATATAAAATTGTTTTTATTCTATAAAAGCGCCAAAACATGAAAAAATGATATAAATGAGGTATCGCCATAATCGTACTGACCCGAAGAATAAAACTGCTTTATCAATTTTACCACACGCGCAACGGTATAAACGCCTCCCCCAAAAGAAATTCATGAATTGCTGATTTTTGTTCATTCTAACCTCCCAAAAATCGAAAATAAAAAGCGATCAAAAAACGTCACGTGCTCAAATATGGTACCAATAAAAACGTCAACTCGTCCCGCAAAAAATAAGACCTCACATGACTCTGTGGGCCAAAATATGCAAAAATTATAGCTCTCAAAATGTGATGATGCAAAAACTATTTTTGCAATAAAAAGCGTCTTTTAGCGTGACAGCTGCCAATCATAAAAACCCGCTATAAATAGTAAATCAAACCCCCCTTTATCACCCCCTTAGTAAGGGAAAAATAATAAAATTAAAAAAAAGTATTTATTTCCATTTTCCCATTAGGGTTAGGGTTAGGGTTGCGGCTAAAGTTAGGGTTAGGGTTAGGGTTGGGATTAGGGGTGTGTTAGGGTTAGGTTTGTGGTTAGGGTTGGGACTAGGGTTAGGGGTGTGTTGGGGTTAGGGTTGGAGTTAGAATTGGGGGGTTTCCGCTGTTTAGTCACATCAGGGGCTCTCCAAATGTGACATGGCGTCTGATCTCAATTCCAGCCAATTCTGCGTTGAAAAAGTCAAACGGTGCTCCTTCACTTTTCAGCTCTGCCATGCGTCCAAACAATAGTTTATCCCCACATATGGGGTATCAGCGTACTCTGGACCCCAAGAGTTATTGTGCAATTTGTCCTATTTCTTCTGCTACCCTTGGGAAAATAAAAAACTGGGGGCGAAAATATCATTTTTGTACAAAAAAATTATTTTTTTGTTTTTACGGCTGTACATTATAAACTTCTGTGAAGCACTTGGGACTTCATAGCGCTCACCACACATCTAGATAAGTTCCTTGTGGGGTCTATTTTCCAAAATGGGGTCACTTGTTGGGGATTTCCACTGTTTAGGCGCATCAGGGGCTCTCCAAATGCGACATGACGCCCCCAGACCATTCCATCAAAGTCTGCAATCCAAAACGTCACTACTTCCCTTCCGAGCCCAACGTGTACCCATACAGTAGTTTTCTCCACATATTGGATATCAGCGTACTCAGGACAAATTGGACAACAACTTTTGGGGTCCAATTTCTCCTGTTACCCTTGTAAAAATAAAATATTGGGGCAAAAAAATCATTTTTGCAAAAAAAAAAAAGGATTTTTTATTTTTACGGCTGTGCGTTATAAACTTCTGTGAAGCACTTCGGGGTTCAAAGTGCTCACCATACATCTAGACAAGTTCCTTGTGGGGTCTATTTTCCAAAATGGGGTCACTTGTGGGGGGTTTCCACTGTTTAGGCGCATCAGGGGCTCTCCAAATGCGACATGACGCCCCAGACCATTCCATCAAAGTCTGCAATCCAAAACGTCACTACTTCCCTTCCGAGCCCTGACGTGCGCCCATACAGTAGTTTTCTCCCACATATTGGGTATCAGCGTACTCAGGACAAATTGGACAACAACTTTTGGGTTCCAATTTCTTCTGTTACCCTTGTGAAAATAAAATATTGGGGGCGAAAAAAATCATTTTTGTAAAAAAAAAAAAAAGATTTTTTATTTTTACGGCTGTACGTTATAAACTTCTGTGAAGCACTTCGGGGTTCAAAGTGCTCACCACACATGTAGATAAGTTCCTTGTGGGGTCTATTTGCCAAAATGGGGTCACTTGTGGGGGGTTTCCACTGTATAGGTGCATCAGGGGCTCTCCAAATGTGACATGACGCCCCCAGACCATTCCATCAAAGTCTGCAATCCAAAACGTCATTACTTCCCTTCCGAGCCCAGACGTGCACCCATACAGTAGTTTTCTCCCACATATTGGGTATCAGCGTACTCAGGACAAATTGGACAACAACTTTTGGGTTCCAATTTCTTCTGTTACCCTTGTGAAAATAAAATATTGGGGACGAAAAAATAATTTTTGTAAAAAAAAAAAAAGATTTTTTATTTTACGGCTGTACGTTATAAACTTTAGTGAAACACCTGGGGGTTAAAAGTTCTCACCACACATCTAGATAAGTTCCTTGAGGGGTCTAGTTTCCAAAATGGCATCATTTATGGGGGTTTCCACTGTTTAGGCAGATCAGGAGCTCTCTAAACACGACATGGCGTCCAGCCAATTCTGCGTTGAAAAAGTCAGACGGCGCTCCTTCCTTCCAAACTCTGCCATGCATCCAAACAGTGGTTTACCCCCACATATGGGGTATCAGCGCACTCAGGACAAATTGCACAATAACTTTTGGCGTCTTGTTACCCTTGGAAAAATAAAAATTGGGGTGAAAAGATCATTTTTGTGGAAAAAATATGATTTTTAAATTTTACGGCTCTACGTTATAAACTTGTGTGAAGCACTTGGGGGTTCAAATTGCTCACCAAAGATCTATAAAAGTTCCTTTGGTGGTCTAGTTTCCAAAATGGGGTCATTTGTGGGGGGTTTCCACTGTTTAGGCACATCAGGGGCTCTCCAAATGCAACATGGCATCCAATCTCAATTCCAGCCAATTTTGGTTGGAAAAAGTCAAATGGTGCTCCTTCCATTCCGAGCTCTGCCGTGCGCCCAAACAGTGGTTCCCACCCACATATTGGGTATCAGCGTACTCAGGACAAATTGGACAACAACTTATGTGGTCCAATTTCTCCTGTTACCCTTGAGAAAATAAAAAAATAGTGACTAAAAGATAATTTTTGTGGGAAAAAAATAGGATTTTTTATTTTCATGCCCGGGCATTATAAACTTGTGTGAAGCACTTGGGGGTTCAAAGTGCTCACCAAAGATCTAGATAAGTTCCTTAGGGGGTATAGTTTCCAAAATGGGGTCACTTGTGGGGGGTTTCCACTGTTTAGGCTCATCTGGGGTACTGCAAACGGAACATGACCCCCATCAACGTCTGCATTCCAAAACGTTACTACTTCCTTTCCAAGCCCTGCCGTGCACCCAAACAGTTTCCCCCCCCCAATATGGGGTATCAGCGTACTCAGGACAAATTGGACAACAACTTTTGGGGTCCAATTTCTTTGGGAAAATTCAAAAATTTGGGACTAAAGAAATCATTTTTGTGGAAAATTGTTTTTTTTTTTTTCACACCCAGGCATTATAAGCTTTTGTGAAACACTTGGGGGTTCAAAGTGCTCACAACAGATCTAGATAAGTACCTTAGGGGGTCTAGTTTCCAAAATGGTGTCACTTTGGGGGTTTCCACTGTTTAGGCGCATCAGGGGCTCTCCAAACACGACATGGCGTCCAATCTCAATTCCAGCCAATTTTAGTTTGAAAAAGTCAAACGGCGCTCTTCCCTTACGAGCTCTGCCGTGCGCCCAAACAGTGGTTTTCCCCCACATATTGGGTATTGGCGTACTCAGGAGAAATTGCATAACAACCTTATCTGTCCATTTTCTCCTTTTACCCTTGTGAAAATAAAAAAAAAGTTTGTAAAAGATCATTTTTGTGGCTAAAAAGTTAAATATTCATTTTTTCCTTCCACGTTGCTTTAGTTCCTGTGAAGCACCTGAAGGTTTAATAATCTTCTTGAATGTGGTTTTGAGTACCTTGAGGGTGCAGTTTTTAGAATGGTGTCACTTTTGGGTATTTTCTGCCATATAGACCCCTCAAAGTGACTTCAAATGAGAGGTGGTCCCTAAAAAAATGGCTTTGTAAATTTTGTTGTAAAAATGAGAAATCGCTGGTCAACTTTTAACCCTTATAACTTCCTAACAAAAAAAAATTTTGGTTCCAAAATTGTGCTGATGTAAAGTAGACATGTGGGAAATGTTATTTCTTAACTATTTTGTGTGATATATTTCTCTGTTTTAAGGGAATAAAAATTCAAAGTTTGAAAATTGCAAAATTTTAAAAATTTTCGCCATATTTGCGTTTTTTTTTCAAAAATAAACGCAAGTTATATCGAAGAAATTTTACTTCTAACGTGAAGTACAATATGTCACGAGAAAACAATCTCAGAATCGCGAAGATCCGTTGAAGCGTTCCAGAGTTATAACCTCATAAAGAGACAGTGGTCAGAATTGTAAAAATTGACCCGGTCATTAACGTGCAAACCACCCTTGGGGGTGAAGGGGTTAATTAACCCCTACAGGTGTGAAATTTTGCACACAGCCACTCATGTAATTGTTTGTGCAAATCAGATATCAAACTACATGAAAAGACATGGTTAACTCTATGTAAACCAAGTGTCATTTCATGTCGGGTGCTTCTGTCTTTACACAAAAGCCGACTTTACCCGGCAATTGAATCAGAGGCTATTTTACTATGTAGAAGTGTATAAACTATAAATATATGTATATATATATGTCACAATGACATGTATATATATATATATATATATATATATATATATTCTATGTGTGTATATTTAGTGTTTACAAGGAAAGAATGGGGTTTTTTTAATTCGATATTTTGTTCCCATAGACTTACATTGGATTTCCGGTATCGGTATCGGGTATCGCCGATATTTTAGTGATATCGGCGATACCATTCCGATTCCGATACTTTTGGATATCGGAAAGTATCGCTCAACTCTACTAATGACCATATGGAAAGCTTATACCATTAACATGCTAGTGCATATATACATTCAATGTACTGGTCAAAAAGAAAAAATATATATGGGAACAATTATTCTACAAAAAGAGAAAAAAAAATGACTGAACCAAACACTACATAGTGTACAGCGTGAATATTATAAAAGGTAGGTCACTGCAAAACATTTAGCATGTGCTGACAGATATTAAATATAACGGCTGTTTGAAGAAAGCCTCATGTTTAGAATAACAGCTACATATAAACATTCCCGGATATAATGTATCAGAGTAGTCCCTGTAAGGATATATAATAGATCAATCCATGTCCAATATAATGATAAGTATACCTAATAAGGCCGGGTACAATGGATCTGGTCAGAAATTACCTTACGTGATGCAGTGACAGGAGCAGTTAGGGAAACCAGGATAGGTGCCGAACGTGCCCCGACGCACGTTTTGGATGTTACTCCTTCGTCAGGGGGCTGGTGAATGGTGAAAACCAAGTGCTTTAAAAATCGTACTACCGGAAATGACAGACCGCGGACCGGAAGTGACGCATGTGACGCCGAGAAAATCACCCGACACATCGTGCCTGCGCCAAACTAACAGGAGCCATGGAAACCTCCATGGCAACCGCCAGTGGAAGACACAGGAAGCAAGCGCCGCGAGACTCTCACCCCACATGCGTACAAGTCCGCGGATGTCCCAATGTACGTATAGAAAGGCTCATACCTAGGATAATGTTAGATCTCAACATAATGAAATGAAGAGAAAGGTAAAAGATGATATTAAATCCCTAATGGTGTGGACAACAAAAAATGACCATGCAAAAACAAGATATTTTTTGTAAGAACGTACAGATTATAATGAGGATATTATGTAAATTGGAATCCATTGTATGCATATCTACAAGATTCAGGATGAAGTCAAATATATCCTTATAAATGGGATGCAAGAAAAAAATATATACTAAATTGAATAGTACATACATAACACCTGTAAAATAAAACATAATGTCCAGACAGAAAAAAACTTTTTATGTGAATTATTAGACGATTGATGTCAGTGTATTGAGAATTGATGTTAAACATCATCCGTACATTGATCCGGAAGAGTGGTGTGAAAAATGGCCTAAAATAAAAAAAATATGTAATAATTAACAAATTAAAAAAGCACAAACAGTTAAAAACATGAGGATGTCCAGAGGAGGACATGAACCTAAACAGCAGGTTAATTATAGAAACGATGCGAAACTCAAATTCTCATTTAACCCATTAGGGTATACTGTGTTCAAAGACCATATCCAACGGGCTTCTAGCTGTGCCAGGCGTTGGGAAATGCTACCTCCCCGAATTCCTATATCCAGACAATCTATTCCTTTAAATCGCAGTAAACTGCCATTACACTGATGATGTGTCTTAAAATGTCTGGGAAGTGTCTTAAGAGTATGCGGATAGAAAAATTTTTCTATCTACTGGCTAACACGGTACGAAGATACACATCTTTCCTATATTAAGAGTATGCGAAAACTCTTCATTAATTGCCGCCTCTATCCCAAGCACATGCTCCCTGATTCTGACCTTAAATTGACGTGTCGTGAGGCCTACATAAATCAGGGAGCATGGGCATGTGGCGTAGTAAATGACACATTTCGTCGTGCAGGTGATAAATTTCTTGATGGAAAAAGATTTAGTCCCAGATGAATCCAAGAACGAATCACTGCGATCCACATTTTTGCATGCAACGCAGTGTCCGCATTTAAAGCAGCCCTTACGAGTATCAAAGTTGTCCAGAAAGGTACGGGGGGGGGCTAGCCTGGTAGTGGCTAGAAGTAAGAAATTCACGTAGATTTTTAGAACGTCTATACGTAATAGAAGGCCTATCAGGTAAAAATTTTGCCAAGATTGAGTCTGTTTTTAAGATGGGCCAAGCTTTTTCCAGAATTTGCTTGATGTTCCCAGATTGAGAATTATAGGTAGTAATGAATCTAGTTACCTCTGATTGGGGTCACATCTTTGATTTTATATAGCAGGGAATTTCTTTGGCTGTATTTAGCTCTATTAAATGCTTTTTTTATTGATCTATTACTGTATCCCCTTTCCATCAATCTTCTTTTAAGTGGATCAGACTGTCTGACAAACTCAGAGTCCGTCGAACAAATACGATGTAGTCGTATGAATTGACCCGTGGGTATGGCCTTAATCATATGTGTCGGGTGAGAGGAGGAGGCGTGCAATAGTGAATTAGTAGCAGTCGATTTTCTAAAAATCGTAGTCTGAATGAGATTGTTCTCATCTCTTGTCATAGTTACATCTAAAAACTCAATTCTGTTTTTATCATGACAAAAAGTCAATCTAATATTCATGCCATTATCATTCAACCACTTAAAGAATTCCTCAAGTGAGGTGGTGGAATCCTGCCAGATCAACAGGATATAGTCTATGTAATCGCGTCCAAATGAGGACGCGGTCCATAGACGCCTGCCGATCTGACCGGAGGAGGTCCCTTTCCCACAGACCCAGGAACAGGTTAGCATAGGAAGGCGCGAACGCCGCCCCCATGGCTGTTCCTGAGTCTGCAGGAAAAAGGACCCCTTGAATACAAAGAAGTTGTGGGTCAATGTGAATTCCAAAACTTCAAGTATAAATTCTTTCAGTGCAGACGGGATATTGGAGGTTTGTAGAAAAAATTTGGTTGCTCGCAACCATCACAGTGTCTTATACTTGTGTACAATGACTCCACATCAGCAGTGACTAAAGTGGAGTCAGAGTCTAGTACTAAACCATCCACTCTACAGAGCAGCTGGTTTGTGTCCTTAATATACGATGGTAGTTCCTCCACTAGAGGTTTTAAGATTGAATCGATCCATTGATTCAATCGCTCCAAATAGTTCCCATTACCAGAAACAATGGGACGACCTGGTGGAACGGATGCATTTTTGTGAAGTTTTGGGAGGAGATAAAACGTAGAAACCCTTGGTTCTGTAACCAAAAGGGCTGAACTTAGTTCTTTAGTTATAATGTCTTCACTCACAGCTCTAGAGAGGATCTCCCTGAGCTTGCCATCAAAAGCGGACAAGGGGTTAAAAGTTAACCTTTTATAGCAGATGGTATTATTTATTAAGTTGTTTAAAGGCCTCTTTTTCATACATGCTTGTGGGCCAAATTACTAAATTACCCCCCTTGTCCGCCTGTTTGATAACAACACCAGGGAGACTCCTCAAAGATTTTAAACGCACCCGTTCCTCCCTGGTAAGATTATCCCGATAAATATGACATGGGATTTTTTGTAATTCGGAGGTGACTACTTTAACAAACAAATCTACAGTACTACAGTTTGACAAAGGGGGGAACCGTTTGGAGCGTGGCCTGATACAGGGAGGAATCTTACCTCCTAGTGGTGTAGTATGTTCATCAGACAAATCCTCCAATATCCTTAAAGCTGCTTGCTCCTCTTCTGTTGGGAAAAGATCACAAAGCTCACCATTATAAAAGAAACGTTTAAATAAAAGAGATCGTCCAAACAGATGAAGGTCTTTTATAAAAGTGAATTTATCTAGCCCAGCAGAAGGAGAGTAAGATAAACCCCTTGATAATAAAGAGAGATCAATTTCAGAGAGGACGTGTGAGCTAAGGTTAATTACCTTATTATCTACTGGTTCGTCATCATGAAAATGAGCCCTCTGTCTCCTATAGGGGTGAAAGTTGGCATTTCTTTGTCTTTTATTTGAAGAGCCAGACCTTGTAACCATAGAGGAAGTGGATGCTTCAGAATGGGTACTAGTTGATGAGATGGAGATGTTGGAGGTAGCATGTTGTAGAGGTCTTGTATGCTTATTAAATTTCCTCCATAGATAGACATTGCCTGTTTGATAATCTCTCAAATCTCTATTTAATTTAGAACATTGTACCTCATTAATCTTCTTGACTGTATCGTCTAAAGATTTATTGAGTTGTACTTCATAGCGATGGATATGTCCAGGCAAGATGCAGATAAAAATTCTTTTTTTTTAAAACTCTTGTGGAGCTTTGTATAGATGGCCTACTAGAATGAGTACCACACACTGCTACTATGCCCAAAATTATTGTCCAGGCAAGATGCAGATAAAAATTATTTTTTTTAAAAAACTCTTGTGGAGCTTTGTATAGATGGCCTAATAGAATGAGTACCACAGACTGCTACTATGCCCAAAATTATTGTCCAGGCAAGATGCAGATAGAATTTTTTTTTTTTTTAAGGCTGGTGGAGCTTTGTATAGATGGCCTAATAGAATGAGTACCACACACTGCTACTATGCCCAAAATTATTGTCCATGCAAGATGCAGATAAAAATTATTTTTTTAAAAAAAAACTCTTGTGGAGCTTTGTATAGATGGCCTAATAGAATGAGTACCACAAACTGCTACTATGCCCAAAATTATTGTCCAGGCAAGATGCAGTTAAAAATTCTTTTTTTTAAACTCTGGTGGAGCTTTGTATATATGGCCTAATACAATGAGTACCACAGACTGATACTATGCCCACAATTATTCTACAGGCAAGATGCAGCAAAAATTTATGAGTATTTCAAAGCTGGTGGAGCTTTGTATAGATGGCCTAATACAATGAGTACCACAGACTGCTACTATGCCCACAATTATATTACAGGCATGATGCAGCCAAAAATTATGAGTATTTCAATGCTGGTGGAGCTGGCAAAAACTGATAGCAACTGATGTAACCTAGCCCTCAAAAGGGCTGCAATTACAAATAGTCACTACTCCCAAGTTGACCTATCTGTCTATATAGAGCACAGACCTGCCTGCTAAAAATGCTAGGAACTGCTGTAACCTAGCCCTTAAAAGGACTGCAATTACAAACTAGTCCCTCCCTACTCCCTAAACCTTCCTGTCTAACTGCAAATTCGCTTCACAGTCACTGTTAGAAAGATAGCGCTAACAGCAGCAGCAGTGCCGTCTAACACTGTGCTGCAGCAGTGAGAAAATGGTGGCCAGGGGGGAAATGGCTGGGTCTTATAGGGCAAGGACATGTGACATACACAGCCAATGACACATGCCCTTGCTTGTGTGAAAAAAAAGCACTTCGCTCTGTGTGTGCACTGCTGATAGGCTGACAGACTGCACCGCCCACTGGAAATGCGGGAAAGAGAAAAAAAAATGGAGATCTTCATTATTTCTGCAGGGATCCATCCCATGCCCCTCCCCCCCGCCCCGCTGTACACTCAAACTGTGTATTAACAGTGATTCTCAGCATTACTGTGAAAAAATCCAGTGACGATTTAGGTGCACGAACAGTTATCGAACATAACCTTGAACAGCCGGATTTTTTCAAAATCTTTCGGGTTCGTCGAACGGCTCGAACACCGCCCAAAACAGCTCGAATTTGAAATTGGCAAACAGTTCGCTTCGAACACCGCTCATCTCTAGTCATGAAGCCGCTGAGCTGTACTGTCAGAAATTTCGAAAGTGGACAGTCCTTACTAAATGGAATGATGATGCTCTGGCAGCTCTTTTTCGGAAAGGTCTTTCGGAGACTGTAAAGGACGTTATGGTGGGATTTCCTGTTCCCTCTGGTCTCAATGACTCTATGTCATCAGCTATTCAAATTGACAGACGTTTGCGTGAGCGCATAATTATGCGTGAGATTGTGTTGCCTTGCGAGCCAGCCCCTGAGCCCATGCATTGTGATGGAGTGACTTCTGGGGCACAGTGTCATGAGTTTCGAAAGTGTAATAGGTTGTGTTTCTACTGTGGTGACGCTTCTCATACTATTTCCTTCTGCCCCAAGTGGGGAAGACGTTTTGCGCATTCAGTTGTTTTGGGTAGTGTTCAGACTAAATTTCTGTTGACTGTTACCTTGATTTACTCCATGTCCACATTTTCGGCTCAGGCTTTTGTTGATTCAGGAGCAGCTATAAACCTGATGGATTTTGATTTTGCCAAACGTTGTGGTTTTCCCATGATACCCCTGCGGAAGTCTATTCCTTTGCTGGGCATTGATTCTACCCCTTTGGCGGAGAATAAACCCCAGTTTTCTACCCAGGTGATAATGTGGGTTGACCCGGACCACCAAGAGAATTGCAAATTTTTGGTGTTACATAATTTACATGACATTATTGTACTGGGTTTTCCTTGGTTAAAGACTCATAATCCTGTTTTGGATTGGAAATCTGTGTCTGTGACCAGTTGGGGTTGCCAATGTGTTCTCATTGACACTCCTGTTTTTTCTGCCTCTCCCCAGTCTCAAGATGTCCCTAACTATTTGACTGATTTTTCTGATGTGTTTAATGAGAGTAAGTCTGCATCCTTACCTTCTCACAGGAGTTATGATTGTGCTATTGAGTTAGTACCTGGTTGTAAATTTCCTAAGGGTCGGCTCTTTAATTTATCTGTACCAGAGCATGATGCTGTGCGATCTTATATCAAGGAGTCTTTAAAGAAGGGTCATATCAGACCAATCCTCTTCACCTTTGGGCGCCGGCTTTTCTTTGTGGCCAAAAAGGATGGTTCATTGAGGACTTGTATTGACTATCGTCTCCTGAATAAGATCACTGTTAAATAGCAATATCCGTTACCCTTGATTTCTGACCTATTTTCCAGAGTGAAAAGTGCTAGTTGGTTTACCAAGCTTGACCCCAGGGGGGCGTATAATCTTATTCGCATCAAGCATGGTGATGAATGGAATACGGCGTTTAATACTCCTGAGGGGCATTTTGAGTACCTAGCGATGTCTTTTGGGCTCACTAATGCCCCTTCTGTCTTCCAATTCTTTATGAATGATATTTTCAGGGATTTAGTGGATACATTTCTGATCGTTTATTTGGACGATATCTTGATTTTTTCCAATGACTGGGATTCTCATGTGGAACATGTTCGGATGGTATTCCGGATTTTGAGAAAAAATGCACTGTATGTGAAGGAATCAAAATGTCTTTGGCGTACAGAAGGTTTCATTTCTGGGATTCATTTTGTCTCCGTCTGTTATTAAACATTTCTGTGGTCCAGGACACAACATAGACAATATGAAAATTGTCATTTTGAAAGGCAATTTCCAATCGCAAAAACATCGCAGAGTTTGGGAAAGCAAATTCATTAACATCTTTGATTCTATTCACACAGGACTCTATCTGTCAGGAGGATTCATGTCCCATTACCAAATCTGAGCAACTTCCTCCAAAAACAATGGAGACACCACCAGTCCTTTGATCTCACATGCATATGGGGTCCATAAAACTTTCACACCACTTATCTAATCTTACCTAATTAAGGATTCTCTCTTTAAGGCTGGGTCTCACATAACGATACACCAGCGATCCCGACAACGATATGCACTTGTCAGGATGCTGGTGTATCGCTACATGATCGCTGCTGAGCTGCCAAACAGGCAGCTCAGGCAGCGATCTGGGACAGCGACACTGCGGGTAACATCGCTTAGTTACCCGCAGTGTACGTTGGATACCAGCGCCCTGATGCAGGGAGCTGGTATCCAAGGTACACAGCGGGTTTCCAAGCGCTGCGCGGTGCCTGGAAACCCGCTGTTTACCTTGGATACCAGCTCCCTGCATCAGGGCGCTGGTATCCAAGGTACACAGCGGGTTTCCAGGCACAGCCCCGCGCCTGGCAACCCGCTGTGTACCTTGGTTACCAGCGGATCGCTGGTCTCCCGCCTGTCACACGCAGCGATGCGTGCCTGTCAGCGGGAGACCAGCGATCAAAAAAATGTCCTGACATTTCAGCGACGATCAGCGATACCCGGCAGGGGGGGCTGATCGTCGCTGAATGTCACACACAGCAATATCGCTGGTGAGCTCGGTGCTGCGTCACAAAACTAGTGACTCAGCACCGATCTCGGTAGCGATATCGCTATGTGAGATGGGCCCTTTAAGCTCAGTGTTTGTTTATTTCAGTGTTTGTTTATTTAAATGTCCATGTATCACACCATCCCTGTGCTTTTCACTGTATATAATTGTTTCTTCAAATATTTTGTTACACCAGCCTGATGAAGAGACGTAAGCAGTCTCGAAAGCTCGCCCTCTAATATCTTAAACTATATTTTGTTAGCCATTAAAAGGTATCATACCCACAAGATTCCTATTTTGCTTCTCCCACTGAAAGCACTCTATATGTTTTTTTCTACTGGCTAACACGGTACCAAACCAATCTTTTTTCGTTTATTGAAATGGACACGGTCAAAATTCAGGCTATTTGTTATTGGATTCAACCCACTACATTGAAGGCTCTTCAGAGATTTTTGGGTTTTGCTAATTTTTATCGTAAATTTATGGGTAATTTCTCTGGTATTGTGAAACCACTGACTGATTTGACCAAGAAGGGTTCTGATGTAGTGAATTGGTCTCCTGACTGAGGCAGTTTCTGCGTTTCAGGAGCTTAAGCTGAGATTCACTTCTGCTCCTGTTCTACGGCAACCTGATGTTTCTCTACCATTTCAGGTGGAGGTTGATGCTTCTGAGATTGGTGCAGGTGCCGTTTTGTCCCAAAGGGATCCGGAGACCTCTAAGAGTAACCCTTGTGCCTTCTTCTCTCGAAAATTTTCCTCAGCTGAACGTAATTATGATGTGGGAAATCGGGAGTTATTGGCTATGAAGTGAGCTTTTGAAGAGTGGAGATATTGGCTGGAAGGAGCCAAACATCAGGTGGTGGTCCTCACTGACCATAAGAACCTGGTTTATCTCGAATCAGCCAAGCGACTTAATCCTAAACAGGCCAGTTGGGCCTTGTTTTTCACACGTTTTAATTTTGTGGTCTTTTTTCTCCCGGGCACTAAGAATGTTAAGGCGGATGCCCTCTCGAGGAGTTTCTTTGCGGATTCTCCTGAGGTAACTGAGCCTGCTGTTATTCTGAAGGAGGGTGTGGTTCTTTCCGCTTTCTCGCCAAATTTGAGACTGGCTCTGGAGGAATTTCAGGAGGATAAACCTGAACGCTGCCCTGTTGGGAAATTGTTTGTCCCAGACCAGTGGAGGAAGAATGTGATGTCTGAAGTTCATTGCTCTGCTTTAGCTGGTCATCCCGGTATTTTTGGTGCCAGAGATCTGGTGAGTCGGTCCTTTTGGTGGCCTACTTTTTCTCGTGACATCAGAGACATTGTGCAGTCCTGTGGGACTTGTTCACGGTCCAAACCTTGCTCTCGCTCTAGTGGTTTGTTAATGCCATTGCCTGTACCCAAGAGGCCATGGACCTATATCTCTATGGATTTTATTTCCGACCTCCCTGTCTCTCAGAGAATGACCGTTATCTGGGTGATCTTTAATAGATTTTCCAAGATGATGCATCTTGTGCCACTACCTAAGTTGCCATTCTCCTCTGAGTTGGTGCCTTTATTTTTTCAGCAGGAAGTTCGGTTGCACGGCATTCCAGAGAACATTGTGTCTGACAGAGGAGTCCAGTTTGTTTCCAGATTTTGGAGGACATTTTGTTCTAAACTTGGAGTTCAGTTGTCTTTCTCCTCTGCATTTTACCCTCAGACCAATGGGCAAACTGAGAGAACAAACCAGACATTGGAGACTTATTTGAGATGTTCTGTGTCTGCTGATCAAGATGATTGGGTCTCTTTTTGCCTTTGGCTGAGTTTGCTCTTAACAATAGGGCTATTTCTGCCACCTTGATGACTCCTTTTTTCTGCAATTCCGGGTTTCATCCTCGTTTTTCTTCGGGGCAGGTGGAGGCTTCTGTCTGTCCTGGTGTTGACTCTATTGTGGAGCGAATGCAGCAGATTTGGGACCAAGTAGTGGATAAGTTGTGTCTCTCTCAGGAGAAGGCCCAGCGGTTTGCCAACCGGCATAGGACAGATGGTCCTCGGTTTAAAGTGGGTGACTTGGTTTTGTTGTCCTCAAGAAATATTCCTATGAGTGTTGCATCTCCAAAGCTTAAGCCAAGGTTCATTGGACCTTATGAGATCATGGAAATTCTTAATCCCGTTTCCTTCCGTTTGCTTCTTCCAGGGACATTTAAGATTTACAACGTATTCCACAAATCTTTATTGAAGAGGTTTGTCGAGCCAGTGGTTCCTATGGCTGCGCCTCATGACCCTGTTTTGGTTGAAGGCAATTTGGAGTATGAGGTTGAGAAGATATTGGATTCTCGTTTTGCTAGGCGGAGACTCCAGTACTTGGTTAAGTGGAGAGGTTATGGTCAGGAGGACAATTCTTGGGTGTTTGCTTCTGACATTCATACTAAGAGACTGGTCCGTGCCTATCACCGAGATCATCCTGATCTCCCTGGTGGTGCACTTGAGGGTTCGGTGACCCCTCCTCAAGGGGGGGTACTGTTGTGAATGTGTTGGAGATGACTTTGGAGCTGAGGCTCTCTCTGGTGGTTGCTGAGGGTATTGAACCTATGTTGAACAGCAAGAGTTCTCCACCTGCAATGGATGAATGGCTAACAGGGGGGACGGACTGGCCTGATATAAGTAAGCTGGCCTCCCATGATCCTCGCCGGTGATCAATTGTTACTTCCTGGTCTAGGTTGGAATTCAGCTTACTTTTCTGCTGACTCCTGCTATCTTTCAGATATGTTACTTTCTGTTTTTTTTTCTGTGGTTTGATTTCCCTTGTTTTTGCGACCTTGCTTTTGAGTTCAGCCGGGTCCCCTTTGGGGGGCTTGCGCTGGTCTCTGTTCTCTTTTTGTATTTGCACTTGTGCTCAGTTCCTGTGATATTTACTGATGGGTAGCTGCGTTTTCACACCAGAGATCTGACATAGGTGGTCGAGACCGTGTGGTCTCAGCATTTTTGGATTCAGAAGTGTTGGAATTCTTCCTAGGGTTTTGTTGGGTTGCAGACAGTATTCTCTCCTGCACTGTCCTATCTAGACAGTTTTGGGCCCCAGCGCTTGCTCATTCTATTTTCTGTCTGTGTTCGTGTTTTCCTCTTGTCTAACCACCATTATATGTTTGGGGGGTTCCTAATACTTTGGGGCTCTACTCCGGGGCAGTTAGCTTTCCTCTTTCCATCTACAGGGGTAGCTAATCTCTCCGGCTGTGACGAGGCATCTAGGGCACCGTAGGAACGTCCTACGGCTGCTTCTAGTTGTGCGGTTAGTTTAGGGGTCTGCAACCTATTAGATACCAGTGTCTCTGGTATCTTGTGATACAGTACCCTTTTTCTGCTTTTTATATTCTGTTCTAATCCATACTGAGCCTGAGAGCTTCTGTCTGTGACTCTGGAAATATATACCGAGATTTATAATTTTCCCCTATACTATATACACCTAGTATCTTCAGATACAGTACACTTTTTCTGCTTTTTATATTCTGGTCTAATCCATACTGAGCCTGAGAGCGTCTGTCTGTGACTAAGGAAATATATACGGAGATTTACAATTTTCCCCTATACTACATACACCAGGTATCTTTAGATACAGTACCCTTTTTCTGCTTTTTGCATTCTGGTCTAATCCATACAGAACCTGAGAGCTTCTATCTGTGACTCTGGAAATATATACGGAGATTTACAATTTTCCCCTGTACTATATACAACTGGTATCTTGTGATACAGTACCCTTTTTCTGCTTTTTATATTCTGGTTTAATCCATACTGAGCCTGAGAGCGTCTGTCTGTGACTACGGAAATATATACGGAGATTTAAATTTTCCCCTTCACGGTATACAGCTGTACGCTTCTGATACAGTACCATATATCTGCTGGTATTTTTGGTACATTTTCCCAAACATGAGGAAGTGTGGTGGAAGAGGCCGTGGACGTGGGCAGGGGCGGCCAGCTAGTACTGATGGTGGTTATGGTGCATCTGCTGGTAGTGCCAAAAGCACAATAGCACTTAAGGAAGGAGGTGTTGAGCCTGCGTCATCGTCTGGCCCCAGAAGGCCTGGAAGGCTCCCTTTTCTGGGAGTAGGTAAACCGCTTTTAAAACCGGAGCAGCAGGAATATGATTTGGCTTACATTGCCGAAACAGTCCCCAGCTCTACCGCCTCCTCTTCTGAAGCACCTAGTCGTCAGTGCAGGTTCCTGGTCAGGAGCAACACCTTTCCTTGTGTCCTTCACCCCCACCAACAATGAAGGATGCGGCAGGCCACATTTCAGATTACTCCATGGAGCTCTTTTCACATACCATGCCTGGGTTATCAAGTGAAATCCTGAATTCCCCAGTCCAAGATGAATCTGACACGGAGTGCACTGATGCACAGAAACTGATATATGATTCTGCTGGTACATTCACACAGAGCACTACATTGCCCTCGCAGTCTAGTGAGCCAGAATCTGACCCTGATGAAACTCAGGTGCCCCTTCCCGCATACTATACCACCTTACACGATGACACAGAGGAAGGTGCAGATGAAATTGAAGAGGAGGTGATGGATGACCCAGTTGTTGACCCGGATTGGCATCCATTGGGGGAAGAGGGTGCCGCTGGCAATAGCTCAGAAGAGGAGGAGGATCTGCAGCAGGCATCGACATCACAGCTGCAGTTATCTGGCAGCCCCGTAGCAGTCCAAAAACATTTTAAAAAAACAAAAAGAGTTGCAGGACAGCTTGGCAAGACGGTCAAATTAGCACGGCGAGCAAGCCCTGAAAATTTATCCCATAGTAGGAAGAGTGCAGTGTGGCACTTTTTTGACCAAAATCCTATTGATGAGGCAAAGGTTATCTGTAAGTAGTGCGGAAGGACCTTTAGCCGAGGGAAAAATCTCCGAAATTTGAATACCAGTTGCATGCTTAGACATTTAAACACCATGCACTTGCAAGCGTGAACAGACTACAAAACCTCAGGTAGCACATGTACACCTTCTCCGACTGAAGGTAACCAGCAACGCTACATCGCTTCCCCAATGTAAGCCCACCAGTTAGCACACCACCAGCAAAAAATGTTGAGGTGTCGTCGCAAGGCGAAAGCAGTCAGGGAATCAAAATGTTTTTGCAACGAAAAACTGAATTTAGGCCATCACCACCATCACCAACCCACTCTCAGTCCGCCATGTTCACCTCTAGTTCCCCCATATGCAGCTATCAAGTCCAGCTCACCCTAGCAGACACTCTGAGTAGGACATGAAAGTACTTATCCTCTTAACCGCGTACACTGGCTTTGAACGCCTACATTGCCAAACTGATTTCTTTAGAGATGATGCCCTCCCGTTTGTTTGAAAGCGCTGCATTCCGAGAGCTCATGGCCTACGCTGGCCCACGCTATGACCTACCCAGTTGGCACTTCTTTTCTAGAAAAGCCATCCCTGCCCTCCACCTGCATGTGAAAGCATGTCCATGTGGAGAGCATTGTCCATGCACTCAAACAATCAGTGAATGGAAAGGTGCACCTCACAACAGATGCATGGGCCAGTAGGCATGGACATGGCCGTTACGTGTCCATCACTGCGCCCTGGGTTAATGTGGTGGATGCAGGGTCCACAGGGGGACAGCGGCGGTGGGACAGTGCTGCCTAGCCCACGGTATAGGCAACAGTTGGCTGTAGGCATTCGAGCCTCCTCCTACTCTTCCTTCAGAAACGAAAGCTCGTCGATAGAGCACAGTCGAACGAGCACTCCATCCACAGCTGCCAGTGTTGCACACGAGGTGTCCCACTATCGAACAGCTAGTGGTAAGTGTCAGCAGGCTGTTTTAAAAATGATGTCTCTGGGCGACAACAGACACACCGCGGAGGTACTGGCCGACTACTTTCAGCGAGAAACTGAGTCATGGTTGAGCAGTATATATCTTGAGCCAGGCAAGGTAGTCACTGATAACGGCCGTAATTTTGTGGCGGCCATAGCCCTGACAAAACTCAGACACATACCTTGCCTGTCTCACACCTTGAACCTGGTGGTGCAGTGCTTCTAAAATAATTATCCGGAGTTAACAGCCCTGCTCCATAAGGTGCGAAGACTGCTCGCACATCCGTCGCTCGACCATAGACTCCAGTCGTATGCAAAGGTTGCAGCGAACAATCCACCTCCCCAAGCACCGCCTAATCATAGACGTTGCAACAAGGTGGAACTCCACCATGCACATGGTTGAGAGGCTGTGTGAACAGAGGCAGGCTATAATGCATTTGTGGGAGGAACCACGGGCAGGCAGTTTGAGGGCAGACATGGAGTTGTCGGGTGTGCAGTGGTCAAAGGTGAAAGACCTCTGTAAAGTCCTTCAGTGTTTTGAGGAATGCACACGGCTGGTAAGCGCAGACGACGTCATCATAAGCATGAACATCCCACTTATGCGTCTGCTAATGCAAACTTTGACGCACATTAAGGATCAGGTATCTGCAGCGGAGGAGGAAGAGGAGGAGGAGGAGGGAAGACTTGATGACAGTCAGCCATTGTCTGCTCAGGGAACTGTCCTGGACGAGGTGGAGGAAGAAGGAAGAGGAAGAGGATGAGGGGGATGAATATTTTGTGGAGGAGGATGCTTCTCAGGGGGCAAGAGAAAATGCTGGCTTGCCAAGGTCAAGTACAGGGTTTGTGCGTGACTGGAGGTATGTGGATTAGGCAGAAAGTGCCCCTCCACCCACCACTGGCAGTGCATCATTGACACCTGGAACATTGGTCCACATGTGTGATTATGTGTTGCGGATCCTAAAAAGGGACCACCGCATTGCCAAAATTATGAAGGATAATGACTACTGGTTGGCCAGCATCCTCAATCCACGCTATAAAGGCAAATTACAGAACATCATGCCACAGGAGAACCTAGAGCAATATTGGCAAACAAACAAGCAACTCTGGTAAACCGTTTGTTAGAGGCGTTCCCAGCACACAGCAGCGGTGCAGGTTCTACCACGAGCCGTACTGGGCCAAGTGGAAGAGGTGTTCATGGTGCACACAGCCGAAGTGGCTTTGGAGACAGGGGTTTCATGACCATGTTGTGGACTGATTTCTCGAGTAACGCTCACACGACTGTTAATACTGAATCGATTGCAACAGACAGGAGACAGCAGTTGTCAACTATGGTTCAAAATTACCTCTCCTCCTCTATTGATGTTCTCCCTCACAGTTCATTCCCCTTTGACTACTGGGCCTGTAAACTGGACACCTGGCCTGAATTGCCACAATATGCCTTACAGGAGCTCGCTTGCCCTGCTGGTAGTGTGCTATAAGAAAGAGTCTTCAGTGCTGCTGTATCAATTCTGACAGAAAGAAGGACCAAGCTGTCCACCAAAAATGTTGGTGATCTCACCTTCATTAAATTGAACCATGCCTGGGTTTCAAAGGATTTTGTACCATTTTCCCCTGATGACACATAGGTTGCCAGCAAAATGGCTCACTTTGTCCTCCTCTTCCTCCGACTTCTCCAATTCCTCCATTTGCAGCTGCTGAACGTCCAGCCTACACCTCAACATATGCTAGTTTTAGCACCTCCCTAACTTGGCTGTCCCCCCCAGGGCCGGCCTCAGCACCTGGGGTACCCGGGCAAGTGCCGGGGCCCTGAGCAGGTGGGGGGGCCCACTCGCCGTCAGAGATACCGTCTTACTATGAGGGGCCCTGTGCCAGTGCCGGCGCACAGGAGTGGGCCTCCCCTGCTTGCTCAGGGCCCCAATACTTACCTCTCTTTGCTCCACCTCTGTGACATCTTCCGCGTTTCCTGACAGTGACATTCTGGTCAGAGAGCACAATGATGTCACGTCTGTGTGCCCTCTGCCTTAACAGTCACAGTACAGAGAGCTGGAAGATGTCGACGCTGAGGAGTCCAGAGTAGAGCAGTGCACAGCCAGGAGAGGTATTTCATTTTTTTGTGTAAATCAAGTTTATTTAGGTATTTATACACATCAATCATTAATAACAGGAAGAGAAAAGAACATTCCTCTTATACTATCACATGCAAAAGAAAAATTATATAGCAACTATAACTTTTCCCCAGAAAGTCATGCATATAAAACAAATGTTGGATGAGCACCTGAGGTGTTTGCTCATGTATTACATTGTTTATAAATTTTAAAGAAGAAGGTACCTAGACTAAGACTCTAGGTCCACAAAAGAAAAGAAGATAGAGAAAAAACAAGGGGGAAAGAAGGGAAAATAAAAAAAGTAAATAAAGAAAACTCATATGACTAGTGTTGAGCGATACGATACTGCAAATATCGGGTATCGGCCGATATTAGCTCTATCGGCCTTTCGATAATTCGTTTCGATATTTTCTCTTATCGAATACCGGAATCGGATTTGTCACTGTCACTGTGAGTGTCCGTCGGTCGGGTCTGTCAGGAGTCAGCGGCACTTACCTGGCAGAAGATCTCCGGCGGTCACGTCCTGGACTGCTTGATGGCCGCCATTATCTTCTCCCTGGCGGTCACATGCAGTTTTTCGCGATAACTGCAGTGACTGCAGGGTAATCCCGGCCGTAAACCAGTCCGATGACGTCACCGCCGGGGAAGCAGGTAATCAGCTGTGCTGCGTCGGGATGACAGGCTCTGCCTGTCATTCTGATGTAGCAGAGCTGGATCGTCGTGGGACACTCGTTACTATGGACTGCGTCGGTCAGGTGGTATACTTTTTTTTTTCATTTTTTTACAGGAGATCGATGGCGTCGCAGGATGAGACTGTAATAAAAGTAATGAAAACTGTGTTTTTTTTTTTTTTTATTAAATTAAAAAACTTTTTTATGAACATTCACCCGTCCGGGTACATAAACAATTTAACTATTTACATACAGGGACCCTGTCCGGGTTATTTATAATTCTTTGGCAGGGGTGTTCCAGGTACCACCTGGTACTCTTCTGATGCTTGCCAAACATCCGAGACACCAAGGACCACCAGGACCTGATGACGTCGTGTTGCCTGTACAGTCAAGTCGTGACCCGCTATCTGGGTCTGTGTGGCCACCTCTTTCATCTCCCTCTGGGTCTGGAACCCTATGTCCCGGACTGAACGAACCCCAGGGGACCTAACAGGCGCCGGGTACGGGCCAGCTATACTTATCATGTCCATAGCTGGGGCTGCTGAGGAGACCACTGAGGGAGGCTTGGGAGATTTACTGCGTGGGGTGGGCACTTTTGCAGAGGCCTGGATGTGGGAGGCTGAAGGCTCCGAGGGTCTCACAGGTTCCTGACACTCTGGGGAGTAGGGGTCGCACCTGGTAACATTTAGGGCGTACCATCCATTGTAACCCCAGTGTCGGGTGTAAGTCACCAAGTCTCCTGGCAACAGGTCCCTCCCCGGGTGTCCTTCTGGGAGGTGAGCCTCCACGTCCCGCCGGTTCACAAAAACTTCTAAATAAAGTCCAGGCTCCTGGATGAAGCCCCAACCACCTTTCAATTTAAAGCTCCGTACTGCACCCTTACGCCGCGGCTCCCACAGGGTTCCTTTATCTTTTCTCATCTGGTCCTTATCTGCCCGGTCCTTCTCCAGGTTACGTTGCCGAAGCTTTTGGGTTTCTCGCTGCTCCCTTTGTCGCTCTGCTTCCCGCTCCCAACGTCTCCACTCTTCCTCCTGACGCCGGTTGTAATTCTCCTCCACCAGCTGCTCCATGTCTAAACCATCAAATGCCAGCTTACAGTGTCCGGTTTGCGGCAGCTCTCCTGGCGCCCCCCAGTCCTGGCGGCGCTCACCTGCGGAGGAAACAGCTGGCTCTGGAACAGATGACAGTCGGGGCTCCGGTACAGGCAGGTAGTGCTCTGGTGCCTGCGCGGCCTTCTCCATGAGGACGGGTGTCGCTTCTTCTGTCTCAGCGACGGGGGCAGACAGCGGGATCTGGGGTGCTGCCGGTGCAGAGTTTTTTGCACAAACGGGTGCCTCCACTGCGACAACGTCAACCGGATCACATTGCAAGGGCTCCTCTACTAGAACGGGTGCCTCACCTTCCGGTACAGACACTTCAGGTAAGAGGGATTGGCGCCGCTCCAAGTTTAGTTTTAGGGCACGCCAGCTGGCTTCCATCCTGGCGACCTCCTCCCGGTGCCGGGCCAGGCCTCTTAGGGTATCCTCCGCTTCTTGCAGCGTAGGAGGGTTTCCAGGCCGGGTGCCCAACGGTGGTTCCGTGGCGATCGGGTCGCTTCCGTGGGGGGAGAGCTCTGACTGCTCCATCCCTTCACACTTCTGCTCGTGTCCATTAGCCATCTCTGCCAAGTCACATATGTCATTAGCATCTGGAGAGGGCCCCTCTTTTGTAGGGAGGCGGGACCTTCGTGTTAGTTTCCGCCCACTGAGGAGGATGAGGAGGCGGAACTGAAGAGCTGTGGGCACGATCTTACATTGCAGTACCATTTAGAGCCATCGTTTTCACGTCACTGAGTGAGTGTACACCCATGAAGAGCACGCCCTTCTTCTTCACCAGTGCCTCGTCGTGACGCAGATATGGCGGAAAAAATGGCAAATACATTCTCTGATGATTTTAGCAATTCTCAAGCACAAAACCAGTTCAATTCAGGCACACAGGACTCGCTTATAGCGAGATACAGAATCGTGACGCCCAAGTTGAGTCGCACAGAGCCAGAGGTTTTGGGCGTACTCGGCACCGAGCCCGTCGACTTCTATGGGGTATGTCACGGCTTTACCCGGCAATTGAATCAGAGTCTATTTTACTATGTAGAAGTGTATAAACTATAAATGTATGTATATATATATATGTCACAATGACATGTATATATATATATATATATATATATGTATTCTATGTGTGTATATTTTGTGTTTACAACGAAAGAAAGGGTTTTTTTTTGTTGCGATATTTTGTTCCCATAGACTTACATGGGACTTCCGGTATCAGAATCGGATATCGACGATATTTAGTGATATCGGCGATACCATTTCGATACGATATTTTTAGATATCGAGCAGTATCGCTCAACACTACATATGACCCATCATCTATGGGTCTATCAACCAAGAGTCCAATTCCGATGATTCTCTAAACATAACCAGGGGGCCCAAGTGTTATATGCCTTTCCTGTGGTACCATTCAGTTGTCCTATCAGCTGTTCCATTCTATATATGTTGTTGAGTTCCATCACCAAATCAGAACGCAAGGGAACCTTTTCCTGTTTCCAAAATCTAGTAATCACGTTTCTGGTAGCAGTGAGAATATGTCTAAGAAGACCTTTCTTAAGTCCACAAATTGAGGAGCTACACAAGGACAGCAAGGCCGCCTCCATTGTGGGTGTTATTTTTGGTTATAGACAGCTTGTTGCAGAGATCAAAGGATGCTAACCACAGTTTGTGTATGAGTGGGCAGTGCCACCAAATGTGTTCAAATGAACCTCTATCTTTTAAGCATCTCCAGCACGTATCCGGTGTTGTTGGATAAATTAGGTTTAAATCTCATGGGCATCTGTACCACCTCGACAAGATTTTGTAGCTCATCTCCTGTGATGTCGAACAGAGCGATGACCTGAATGTGCATAAGAGAATCTTTGCTCTTTCTTGAACTGATAAGGGTCTACCCAAATCAATCTCTCATTTTGAAAAAAATGCTGGGAAATCTCTCGATAGTGTCTGCCTTTCTTGGAAGGTTTTGTATAATAAAGAGATAGTGTGATCTATAGAGTTTGTTGATAAAGAAATAGTCTCAAACAGAGATAATATTCTGTATGGATTGAATTGTTTGCCTAATTTAATAATAAAACTCTTTATTTGTTCATAAAAGAACCATGCACCTGTTGGCGGCTCCTTTTCCCGAAAAATGTCCTTGAGAGACCTCATCCCTGTCCTTGTAACATAATTATGGACAATGGGGCCTTAATCTCTATTTTTATGTAGATAAGTGTCTCTTTTTAATCCTGCAGGAAAGGATGGATTGTCATATATAGGAGTTAGGGGCCCAGGAGACGAAGAGACTCCCAGCTCTCGACTCCCTCTTTTGATAAATGATATTATGTTTTTGGTGAGGAAGGGTAAAGATATTGTTAGGGGTTGAGTTCCCGCTTCTACACAAGGGGAATCTCCAGCCATCCCTGCTGCGGTCTCCCATCCGTCTCCGGCCACAGTGGAGCCTGCTCAGCAGAGATGTCGGTCCCAGCGTCTCACCCAGTCTAATACTGTGCAGAGGATGACTGCTGCCTCTCCAGCTCATGCTATTGTAACCAGTGCAAGTCAGCAGCGAGCAGACGTATTTGGGACTAAGTCCTGTGTGTTTCCTTCTGAGCATGCCCAGGGTAAGATCTCACATAGTAGATCAGGGGTCACATGCTCGGCTACTGCAGCGACTCCCATTGGTCCTCCAGGAAGGTCCTGAAGCTGCTCGAGTTCTGGGGCAGGCTTCCATTGGTCCTTTCTGAAAGGTCATGCAGTTGTTGCTGCTATTAAAAACTTGCATGACCGCACGGCCGTGCGCTAGTATCAATCCTGTTACGTTCTTTGAGCCAGTGTGGTCATGTACGCATGTGATTAGGGCTCGGCTGTAAAACGCCACTAGAATACCGGCACCTCTGGTGAGAAGTTTGTATGCACGTGTTCAGGGCCTGGCTGAAATAAGCCTCTAGAATACCGGCTACTCCAGTGAGGAGTTGGTTGTCTGCGTTTCTGACTGCATGACCACGGACTGAAATTTGCTCAGCAGATATTTATGTCTCCTGTGAGGTTAACAGGACACAGTCTCTATCTCAGCGGCTCTGTGGAGTCATAGAGTCCACTCATACCGCCATATAGTACCACAGCATCTATGTCTGCGAATCTGGAATAACAGAGTTCGCTCATTCCGCCATATAGTGCTACGGCATTTATATCAGTGACTCTGTGAATTAACAGAGTTCACGCATACCGCCAGTTTGCTCCATCTTACTAGCAGCAGGCTCTGCCTGCACGGTGGACCCGGGGCTGCGAATGCACCTCTCATTTATTCATATTAGGTGCATTCCGCAGACCATAACATAATACTAGTGCCAGGGTCTGGCTAGTAAAATGGCAGACGACCAGCGTCTACAGCGGTACATCCAGCAGCTGGAGGGTAGCTTGGCGGCCCTTGAGCGCACAACCTCAGCTGTGGATGTTACCGCAGTCGCTGTTCAGGCTGCTAGCATGGCTGCAGCCAGTTTGTCCACTGCCACCTCTGCTCCTACATTATCCCACTTCCCGCTTCCAGACAAGTTTGCTTGTGACAGCAAGCAATGTCGGGGATTCGTGAGTCAGTGCTCTATACAGCTCGAGCTTCTGGCTGCACATTTCCTCACGGATCGGGCACAAGTGGGTTTTGTAATATCTCTCCTGTTGGGCAGAGCGTTGAAGTGGGCCACGCCGCTGTGGGAGCGTGACGACCGTGTGGTACGTAGTGCTCCTCGCTTTCTGGAGGCTCTAAAAAAGGTCTTTCTAGGACCTCAGGTCACCCATGATACGGCGCTCCAACTGCTGGCAAGTACACAGGGTTCGTCCTTGGTCAGCTATTTTGTTGTCCAATTTCGGACTCTGGCCTCCGAGTTAGAATGGCCAGATAAAGTCTTTATTCCTGTGTTTTGGAGGGGACTGGCGGGACATGTGAAAGACGCCTTGGCTTCCAGGGAGATTTCCGCCACACTGGAGAAGCTTATCGCTATATCTACCCGCATCGACCTCCGTTTTCACGAGCAGAGGCTGGAGCGGTCCCAGTGTAGGCAGAGGTTCCGGCTGGTCCCCACCTTCGCCAGACCTCTGTAATCTTCCGTTCCGGCATCCGACTCCCATGAGGCCATGGAGGTTTCTCGAGTGGGACCTAAGTCCCGGGCCGTTCGAGTACCAGTAGTCTATAATGGTTGGCAACAGTCAGGACACTATGTTAATAGGTGTCCACAGTGTGTAATGTAAGGAGTACAGTTCATATAGTGTCTTGTGCTTGGGTGCGATGAAAACACAGGAGTCACAGGTTTGATATAGAAGGTCTTGTATTACTTCATACAAGTGGCAATAATAGTCACACAGTTTGCAGATACAAAAGCAGGAGACACAGCAGGCCAGAGTAACTTAAGCTCAGCAATCACTCTCCACAACAGGTTCAGGATCTCTTCTCTGTTACCATAAGTCCATGCAAACGTGGATTTATCAAATAGCAAGGTTTCCAAAGTCCACGAGTGTTCCAAGGTTCCACAATAGGAAATAACTGGAGTACAAGGTCAAAGGCTTCCAGGAGTCAGGTCACAGGTACACTGCAGGCTTGATTCTGAAGCACTGATTGCTCAGCTGTGGCTGCTTAAGAAGCAAGAGGGAGAGAATCAGGGCGGGAACATGCAAGCTGGAAACTCCATATTGACTGAGGGCAAGACAGCTGCAGCAAGACAGAAAGCAAAATGGCCGACGGAAAAACTGAGCTTCAGGAACATGTACACAGAACCTTACATTACTCCCCCTTAGGGACAACCTCCGGATGACCTCAGACCAGGCTTGTGTGGGTACCTCTGATGAAACTGACGGAGCAAGCGAGGAGCATTAACGTTATTGACTGGTTCCCATGAGTTGTCCTCCACTGGGTAGCCCTGCCATTTAATCAAATATTGTAACTGATTTCTATACAACCTGGAATCTATAATCCTTTCCACCACAAATTCTTCCTGACCATCGACTAGCACTGGGTCAGGGCAAGGAGAAGAACGTCCAGGAAACGTATTGGGTGTCGCAGCCTTTAGTAGAGATACATGAAAGACAGGGTGGATTCTCATAGTTCTGGGCAGTTGAATACGACAAGCGACAGCACCTATAATTTTACTGATTTTATAAGGTCCAATGTATTTATGTCCCAACTTAGATGATGGAATTCTTAACTTAAGATTTCTGGTTGACAGCCAGACCAGGTCTCCTACCTTGAAAGCTGGTGCAGGTTTACGAAATTTATCTGCGGCTTTCTTGTACCTTTCCTGAGCCAATTCCAGATTTCCCTTTAGAAGATCCATATTCTTTTGTAAAGACGTGATTCTTTCAGCCACTGCTGGCAAGGGCGTTTCTATGGGAAATCGAGGAAGAATATTAGGATGATAACCTAAATTGGAGTAAAAAGGAGACTGCTTAGTGGAGGCGCTCTGAGAGTTGTTGTAAGAGAACTCAGCCAGTGGAAGTAGATCCACCCAATCATCCTGTAGGTGGCAGATAAAGCAGCGAAGATACTGCTCCAGGGTCTGGTTGGTTCGTTCCGTCTGTCCATTAGTCTGAGGATGAAAAGCAGAAGAAAGGTTCACTTTAATGTCCAATGCTGCACAGAAATTTTGCCAAAACCTTGAAGTGAATTGCACCCCTCGATCCGAAATAACCTCATCTGGTACTCCATGTAAGCGAAACACATTTTTAATCATAAAATCTGATGTCTGTCTTGCAGTGGGTAAGCCGACACAAGGGATAAAATGAGCTGCTTTTGTTAAACGATCAACCACCACTAGAATGGTGTTCTTCCCTTGAGAGGTTGGTAACTCCACAATGAAGTCCATAGAAATGGATCCCCACGGGCGGGACGGGGTGGGAAGAGGTTGCAACAGACCAGTTGGTGAGGAGCGAGGTGTTTTGCATCTTGCACAGACTTCACATGAAGTGACATAGTTTAAAACATCCTTCCTGCAAGTGGGCCACCAAAAGAAACGAGAAAGAAATTCCTGTGTCTTTAGAATTCCTCTATGCCCAGCTATCTTGGAATCGTGAATGAGTTGCAATACTCTTAATCTGACTGTTTCAGGAATATACAGACGTTGTCCCTGAATCCACACACCATTCTTAAAGACAAGACTTACGTCCCTTGGGGGTTGTGCCAAAAAGGAATCCGCATGGTATGCTTCCTTGATGTCCTTAAGTAGGTCTTGATTATGAATCACTCCCAGGAATCTAGAGTCAGGAAGAATAGTCTTAGGAGGAGTAAGTGGACGTGTCTCTGCTGAATAAATCCTAGAGAGTGCATCAGCCTTTCCATTGCGCGATCCTGGTCTATAAGAAATGATAAAATTAAATTGGTTTAAGAAAAGATTCCAGCGAGCCTGGCGAGGAGTCAGGCACTTAGCCGACCTGATAAATTCAAGGTTACGATGGTCTGTCAGGACGACTATTTGCTGTGCAGCTCCCTGAAGAAGGTGTCTCCATTCTTTGAAGGCGGCAATAATGGCCAACAACTCTCTATTGCCCACATCGTAGTTCCTCTCAGCCGAAGACAACTGCTGGGAAAAGAAGGCACAGGGATGCAAGACATTCTTCTCACCTGTTCTCTGAGAGAGTATAGCTCCAACGGCACAGTCTGAAGCATCCACCTCTATTATAAAGGCAAGTTCGGGGTTGGGATGTACTAAGATAGGTGCAGTGGTAAATTTATCTTTTAGACGGGAAAATGCTTCCTGGGCTTGGGGAGTCCAGGAGAACCTAGACTCTTTCCGGGTAAGTTGGGTGATAGGTGACACTACCTCAGAGAAATTCCTAATGAAACGTCTATAGAAGTTGGCAAACCCGATGAAGCGCTGCACCTCCTTCACATTTCTAGGACTTGGCCAATCCTTGATGGCTTGGGTCTTGCTTCCATCCATACTAATTCCTTGTGTAGACAGTACATACCCCAGAAATTGAATTTCGGTCCTATGGAATTCACACTTTTCAAGTTTGATGTAAAGATGATTTTGTCTTAGACGTTCCAAGACCATTCTCACATGTCCATGATGTTCCTCTGTGGAGTTAGAAAAAATTAGAATATCATCCAAATAAATCACCACGAATGTATCTAGGAGATCCCTGAAGATGTCATTCACCAAGTGTTGGAAAGTGGCTGGGGCGGTACTCAGACCAAAAGGCATAACTAGATATTCAAAGTGTCCATAGCGTGACCTGAATGCAGTCTTCCATTCATCCCCAGGTCTAATACGGACTAAGTTATAGGCCCCACGGAGATCTAGTTTAGAGAAAATTTTGGCATGTCGCACTCTCTCCAATAACTCAGGGATTAAAGGCAATGGATAACGGTTTCTAATAGTAACCTTATTGAGTTCCCTATAGTCTACGCAGGGTCTCAGAGATCCATCTTTCTTCTTTACAAAGAAGATGGGTGCACCTGCAGGAGATGAAGAGGGCGTATGAAGCCCTTGGCTAGATTTTCGTCAATGTAATCCTTTAAAGCCTTTAGCTCGGGCCCGCCAGGGGGTAGATCTTACCAAAAGGTATCTCTGCTCCAGGCAATAATTCAATTGGACAATCATATGGACGGTGAGGGGGAAGCTGGTCAGCGTTCTTCTTGTCACATAAATCCACATAGTCCTGGTATACAGCTGGTAGTTCAGGGACTGACATGGTTCCTTTAGGAACAGAGCAAGCTGAAACTTTTGGACTTATCTGTTTCTCTGGAAAGTGTAATTCCTTGGTCTCCCAGTTAATGGTAGGATTCTGAGCCTGCAGCCATGGTAGCCCTAGAATAATGGGAAAGTGGGGAGAAGAGATAAGCATAAAGGACAGTTTCTCTTGATGATCTTTACCCATAAGAACCCTCAAAGGCTCTGTTTCCTGATCCACTGGTCCAGAGGTCAGCAGGGAGCTATCCACAGTTTCCATCTGTACTGGAGTAGCCTTCTTCACTGAACGTATCCCCTGTTTCAGAGCAAAGGAGACATCCATAAAATTTCCACTTACCCCTGAGTCGATCATAGCAGAGCTAGACACCCAAGCTGAGTCAACCCAGAGTTTGATGGAAAGAAAGCAATGAGAATTGTTTTTCTTACAACTCAGCTGGGACACCGCTGAGGAAACTTGAAAAATTGCAGCGTTTACACAGTCAACGTCCTCAGAAGTAACGGAGTTTAAGTCAGAGAAATCAAGATCTGTTGCTGCAGATCTCTCTGGAGCCTGAGGCTCGGACCTGACAGATCCCCTCTCACAACACTCACAGTGAATGAGTGCTGCAGTAGTCTTACGAGAACGGCTGGGGCAGTTTATAATGAAGTGCCCTGACTTACCACAATAGAAACATAGATTCTCCTTAAAACGATGTTCCTTGCGTGCATCACTAACCCGTCGTTGTAAAGAGTCTACCTGCATGGGTTCAGGTTCAGGTTCCCGTGTGATCCTACTCAAAGGTTCCTTAGCTGGAGAGGAAGGTAGGAAAAGGTTAGTGCGATTGCTTTCGAACCATCTCTCTTGCCTGCGTTCAGTCAGACGAGTATCAATACGGATGCAGTAGTTAATAAAGTCACCTAACGCAGTGGGAGGGTCGGCACGAGCAAGTTCATCCTTAATCAGTGGAGATAACTCTTTTCGAAAAATAGATTTTTTGGCGGAACTGTCCCAGGTGGTATCAAGGGCCCATCTCCTGAAATCCAAGGCATATTCAGCTACCGAGTGCTTACCTTGGCGCAAAGCTAACATTACTGCTTCAGCTGTTGCACCTCGATTGGGGTCATCAAACACCTGTCCCATGGCTGAAATGAAAGCATCAAGATGAACCAAACATTCATCCTCAGTCTCAATCAGAGGGTTTGCCCACATCAAAGCCTTGTTGGTAAGCAACATAATTATAGTAAGCACTTTAGATCGTTCAGTGGGAAATTGTGAAGCATGTGCAGAAAAAAAAAGATTGCATTGATTAATAAATCCCCTGAATTTCTCACGTTCACCGCCAAAACGAAAAGGGGGCAACTTGGGAATCCCAGAACTCGGGGCTACGGCAGGAGCCTGGACTCGCTCCTCTAGAACCTCAATCCTGGCTCGCAAATCCTGGGCAGTCTGTCCGAACACTTGCAAATTGTGATTAGTGAGGTCCTGTAGGTTTGTAAAACGGGTTTTTATAGTCTGCAAATCTGCAAGGATATTATCAGTCACTCCGCAAAGTTCCTTTATGCGGGCCTCCATTTTCCAGATCTTTTACGACAGGAGTACTGGAAGGAGAGGAGAAGAAAAAAAAAAAAATAGTGTTTACCTGTGGTAACACTGCAGAGAGGAAAAAAAAATTAAGGGAACTGCTCACCTGGAATGGTTGTGAGAAGTCACAACCACTATCATCACAGAAAGTTCAACTGGACATCTGTTATCCACAGTTACAGCAGACACAAAAGAGAAAAGGAAAAAAAAAAAAAAACAATAGTGTTTACTTGTGGTAACACTGCAGAAAAAAAAACTTAAGGGAATTGCTCACCTGGAATGGTTGTGAGAAGTCACAACCACTGTCATCACAGAAAATACAACCGGACATCTGATATCCACAGTTACAGCAGACACAGCCTTTTCCAGACCCAGCAGACACTAACGTTTGGCTTCAGAATCTTGTAATGTAAGGAGTACAGTTCATATAGTGTCTTGTGCTTGGGTGCGATGAAAACACAGGAGTCACAGGTTTGATATAGAAGGTCTTGTATTACTTCATACAAGTGGCAATAATAGTCACACAGTTTGCAGATACAAAAGCAGGAGACACAGCAGGCCAGAGTAACTTAAGCTCAGCAATCACTCTCCACAACAGGTTCAGGATCTCTTCTCTGTTACCATAAGTCCATGCAAACGTGGATTTATCAAATAGCAAGGTTTCCAAAGTCCACGAGTGTTCCAAGGTTCCACAATAGGAAATAACTGGAGTACAAGGTCAAAGGCTTCCAGGAGTCAGGTCACAGGTACACTGCAGGCTTGATTCTGAAGCACTGATTGCTCAGCTGTGGCTGCTTAAGAAGCAAGAGGGAGAGAATCAGGGCGGGAACATGCAAGCTGGAAACTCCATATTGACTGAGGGCAAGACAGCTGCAGCAAGACAGAAAGCAAAATGGCCGACTGAAAAACTGAGCTTCAGGAACATGTACACAGAACCTTACACAGTGATCAGGAAAGCGATCACGTCTAGTGACCCTGGGAGGATGTTCACTAGAGACTGCGGCATTTTCCTCCAAGATGACTTTCAAGGGGACAGTCACTGTAGGCTCTTCCATTCTTATAGTCGAGCTTTGTGTGGACTCGGGAGCAGAGGGGAATTTAATGTCCTTTACCTTTGCCCTCCGCCACGCAATACCTCTGGTGGCACTCGACAAACCAGTGACTGTTCGAGTTGTGAATGGATCAACACTGCCCTCACAGATTACACACCAAACGGTTCCTCTCACATTGTCAGTATCTCCTTGCCATCAGGAAATTATTTCCCTTCTCGTCCTTCCGGAGGGAGTAGATGAGATCCTACTGGGAGTACCCTGGCTCCGTTTCCACTCTCCACATATAGAGTGGACCTCTGGTATGATACTGGGTTGGAGTGATTCTTGTAGAGGCAGATGTGTCAGGGAGTGCATTCAGGTTACCACTACTGAGTTACCCGCAGATCTTACTCCTCTTCCCAAGTGCTGTTGGTCATATGCAGACGTGTTCTCCAAGAAGGCTGCGGAGACTCTTCTGCCTCATCGCCCCTATGACTGTCCTATCGACCTCTTGCCTGGAGCAGAACCTCTTCGGGGAAGGATCTATCTCTTCTCTCTTCCTGAGACGGAGGCTATGTCCCAGTATATCCAGGAGAATCTGGCAAGAGTGTTCATTAGGAAGTCGGCGTCACCAGCAGGGGCGGGGTTCTTCTTCGTGCAGAAGAAGAACGGAGAATTACATCCGTGCATAGATTACAGGGGTCTTAACACCATCACCGTTAAAAACAAGTACCCATTGCCCCTGATTTCTGAGCTCTTTGATAGGCTCCGGGGAGCAAGGGTATTTACTTTATTAGATCTGCGTGGTGCTTATAACCTGATTCGCATCCGTGAAAGGGACGAATGGAAGACGGCTTTTAATACCAGGGATGTGCATTATGAATACCTGGTGATGCCCTTAGGGCTCTGTAATGCTCCAGCCATTTTCCAAGACTTTGTCAATGACATCTTCCGGGATATGCTTTCCACCTCAGTTGTAGTCTATCTGGATAATATTCTTATCTTTTCTCCAGATATTGACTCTCACCGGAGGGATGTCTGCAGAGTCTTCGACCTTTTACGGGCAAACTCCCTCTATGCAAAGTTGGATAAATGTGTGTTTGAGCAGGAGTCTTTACCTTTTCTGGGCTATATCATCTCCGCCCGGGGATTGGCTATGGATCCTGCCAAACTACAGGCTGTGATGGACTGGCAAGAACCCCATTCTCTTAAAGCGGTGCAGCGCTTTATGGGGTTCATTAATTACTATCGCTAGTTCATCCCCCATTTCTCGACTTTGGTAGCTCCCTTGGTAGCCCTCACCAAGAAGGGAGCAAATCCCAAATTGTGGTCGGAGGAGGTCTCCAAGGCTTTCACCTCTATTAAGTCTCATTTTGCTAGCGCTCCCATCCTACATCGCCCCGATGTTGATAAGCCATTTTTATTGGAGGTGGATGCCTCATCCGTTGGTGCTTGAGCAGTCCTCTTCCAAAAGGATGTCAAGGTCAGAAGCATCATTGCTTCTTCTTCTCCAAGATGTTCACTCCAGCGGAGAGGATTTATTCCTTCGGGGACAGGAAGTTGCTAGCAATGAAGTTGGCCTTCTCTGAGTGGAGACATCTCTTGGAGGGGGCTCGTTTTCTCTTCCAAGTCTTCACCGACCACAAAAATTTGATGTATTTACAAACAGCCCAGCGGCTTAATTCTCGTCAGGCCAGATGGTCCTTGTTCTTCTCCGGTTTCACTATACCCTTCATTTTCTCTCGGGAGAGAAGAACATTCATGCCAATGCTCTCTCTCGCTCCGTGGTTTCCTCTGAGGAGGAGGAGGAGGAGCCTTGGCTTATTGTCCCCACAGAGAGCCTGAGAACAGTGGCCCCAGTTTCGCTAGAGTCTGTGCCTCCGGGCAAGACTTTCGTGCCCACCAATTTGCGACCGGAGGTACTCTCTTGGGCTCATTTTCCAGGGTGGGTGGACCTTTTGGGGCAAAGAGGACATCTGAGTTGCTGGCGAGAACATACTGGTGGCCGCATATGGTCCGTGACATCGGGGATTATGTTCTGGCGTGCGTCTCCTGTGCCAAGAATAAGTCGCCTTGGCAATGGCCAGCTGGGTTACTTTACCCTTTGCCGCGGCAGACAGGCCCTGGGAGATGGTCGGGATGGACTTTGTGGTGGGCTTACCCAAGTCTCGGTGCTGCACCATCATTTGGGTGATCACCGACCATTTTTCTCCAAAATGGTGCACCTGGTGCTGCTACCACAGTTTCCTTCTGCACGTGCTCTGGCAGCGTAGTTCATTGGGCACATCTTCCGTCTACACGGCATGCCAGATAAAATTGTCAGTGACCGAGGTCCCCAGTTTGCGTCTCGGTTCTGGAGAGAGCTTTGTCATTTACTCAGTATTAAGTTAAATCTCTCCTCAGCATATCATTCTGAGATGAATGGGTTGGTAGAGAGGCCCAATCAGACCTTGGTCACATATCTGAGACATTTTGTTTTTTGCCCCATCTAGGATGACTGGGCATTCTTGCCACCATGGGCGGAGTTTGCACTTAACGCGGTAGCTGACTCCACTGGACAGACCCCATTCCTTCTCTATTATGGTCAGCACCCCCGGGTTCCGGTGCCTATGCCCGTGTCTTCCACGACTCCAGGGTGGCAGACTGGACTGTGGAGGCATGGGACATTTGGGACCTTACCCAGGATGCCATTCAGGTTTACAAGGAGATGATGAGGTCTTTCGCCGACGCTCATCGGCGCCACGCTCCGATAGTTGCTCCTGACGACCTAGTGTGGCTCTTCGCTCGAAACATCAGGCTGCGAGTGGAGTCCATTAAATTGGCACCCCGCTATTTGGGTCCCTTCAAGGTCCTCGAGCAAGTTAACCCAGTGGTTTACCGTTTAGCCCTTCCGCCTCGCTTTGGTATCTCCGACACTTTTCATGTGTCCTTCCTGCAAACCGTGGTCATGTCCCGGTTTTCCGAGTCATCTGCTGGGACATCGGGTTCGTCTACGGACGATCACGAGGTGAACGCTATTGTAGGGTGCAAGGTGGTACGGGGCAAAAAATTTTACTTGGTGGTGGAGGGGTTGTGGGCTTGAGGATAGGTCCTGGGAGCCTGCCAAGCATATTCACGCTCCGCAGCTCATTACTGCCTTTGAACGTAGTGAGGCCCAAAGGAGGGGGGCCCTAGGAGGGAGGATAATGTTAGGGGTCAAGTTCCCACTTCTGCACAAGGGGAATCTCGAGCCATCCCCTCTGCAGTCTCCCATCCTTGTCCGGCCGGAGTGGAGCCTGCTCAGCAGAGACATCGGTCCCAGCATCTCGCCCAGTCTAATACTGTGCAGAGGATGACTGCTGCCTCTCCAGCTCCTGCTATTGTAACCAGTGCAGGTCAGCGGCGAGCAGACGTATTTGGGACTAAGTCCTGTGTGTTTCCTTCTGAGCATGCCCAGGGTAAGATCTCTCATAGGAGATCAGTGGTCACATGCTCGGCTACTACAGCGACTCCCATTGGTCCTCCAGAAAGGTCCTGAAGCTGCTCGAGTTCTGGGGCAGGCTACCATTGGTCCTTTCTGGAAGGTCCTGCAGTTGTTGCTGCTATTAAAAGCTTGCATGACCGCACGGCCGTGCGCTAGTATCAATCCTGTTACGTGCTTCGCACAAGTTTGGTCATGTACGCATGTGATTAGGGCTCAGCTGCAAAACGCCACTAGAATAGCACCTCCGGTGAGGAGTTTGTATGCACATGTTCAGGGCCCGGCTGAAATAAGCCTCTAGAATACTAGCTATACTGAATAAGCATCTAGAATACTGCGTTTCTGACTGCATGACCACGGACTAAAATTTGCTCAGCAGTTATTTATGTCTCCTGTGAGGTTAACAGGACACAGTCTATCTCAGCGGCTCTGTGGAGTCATAGAGTCCGCTCATACCGCCATATAGTGCTACGGTGTCTATATCAGTGAATTAACAGAGTTCATGCATACCGCCAGTTTAGCGCCATCTTACAAGCAGCAGGCTCTGCCTGCCTGGTGGACCCCGGGCTATGAACGCACCTCTCATTTATTTATATTAGGTGCGTTCCGCAGACCATAACAGATATATCCCGTTCTTCCGTCGGGGACCTAATAACTATTCGGGAGTCACGTCCATTAAGATAATTTTCTAATGTAACCCATTTTTTGATTTTTTATTATGAAACAAATCTAAAATACATGTAACTATTGCAGTTTGATTATACAGGGCAAAATCTGGCAGACCTATTCACCCTTCTTGCTTTGATCTACTTAACAAAAGTATGAAATACTTGCTCGTTTTTGTGACCAAATAAAACGAGTAATCGCTTTTTAAAGGTGTGAGAAAAAGAAGGCAGGTAAATACAAGGGGATTGTTTGGAAATAATATAGGAGACGGGGTAATAGATCCATTTTAATAGCGCTCACTCTTCCAAACCAAGATAAAGGTAGTTCATGCCATTTTTCTAAGTCTAACTCAGCTTTATGTAAAGCCGTCTTAAAGTTTGCTTCTTAAAGATTAGATACTTTGGCGGTGATTTTTATTCCTAGATAGGTAAGAGAATCTGAACACCACTTAAAGGGAAATGAAGCTGCCAACCTCTCCACCTCACTTGGTTGGATTGAGATTTTGAGAATCTCTGATTTGTGGGTATTAATTTTGAAATTGCTCAGACGACCAAATCTATGTAATTCTGAGATAATATTTGGGAGACTTATAGTTGGGGAAGAGACATACAATAGGACATCATCTGCAAAAAGTGCCAGTTGGTGCTCTTCTGATTGGGCTTTTATGCCACTAATGGAGGGATTATTCCGTATCGCGGTTGCTAGATGTTCCATAGTGAGTAAATAAAGCAAGGGTGAAAGAGGACAGCCTTGCCTCGTGCCGTTCCGAATTAAAAATGTGTTTGAAAGTGCGCCATTAATTTTAACTTGATCACTGGGAGAGGAGTACAGGGCAGAAATTCTACGGAGCATAGTTTCTTTTAAGCCAATTCCTTCTAACGTTTGAAATATGAAATGCCAGTGCACCCTGTCAAAAGCCTTTTTTACGTCAATCAACAGAATGCACATGGGTTCCTCTTTCTTGACCGCCCCATCAATGCAAGAAATAGTTCGGATGGTGGTATTTCATTTTTTTAAATGTTTGGAGCAATATATGGGGAGCATTATACACTGGAGAATTATAAATGGGGCTCATCATACAATGGAGCATCATATATGGGGCCCATCATATACTGGAGCATCATATGGGGCCCATTATATACGGAGCATTATATAGGCCCATCATACACTGGAGCATCAGCCATGGGGCACATCATATACTGGAGCATCATATGAGCCCATTATATATGGAGCATTATATAGGCCCATCATACACTGGAGCATTATCCATGGGGCCCATCATATACTGGAGCATCATATTGGGCCCATTATATATGGAGCATTATATAGGCCCATCGTACACTGGAGCATTATAAATGGGGCCCATCATACACTGGAGCATCATCCATGGGGCCCATCATATACTGAAGCATCATATGGGGCCCATTGTATATGGAGCATTATATAGGCCTATCGTATACTGAAGCATCATCCATGGGGCTATCATATACTGGAGCATCGTATGGGGCCCATTATATATGGAGCATTATATAGGCCCATCATACACTGGAGCATCAGCCATGGGGCCTATTATATATTGGAGCATCATATTGTTATGGAAATTTAATTAGGATAAATCTATCCTGAAGTGTTTTCTGCTTCTGTTCCCAATTTTCTATTAAATGTCTTTTTGAGCGCTCAGAACGAAATGAAAACTGTCCACACGGAAGTGTCAGTATAGCAGTTCGTCAAGACCCCACATTTATTATTCATTCAAGGTTTTATACGTTTACAAAAAGGAGCTGGTTAGTCAATTGACATACAATTAAAAGCTGCTAGATTATTGGCTGTTCTAGTGTAAGTATGATAATTATGATAAAAGGGCTGAAGTTGCAGATTTTTTGTTTTTGTTCTTTGTCCTAGCTTTCTTGCATGACTAGTAAAGAAAACAATAGATATCTATTAAGACTTTCTGTACTTGTTCCTTATGAAGGCTAGGGTCGTCTTTAACGACTGATTATAGCTGGCATCAGCTTTTTGCATAGATGTGTGAGCACAGGATTTTTAGCAAGTGAGATCTATCTAACTGTGAATGCATATATATGAATATACTTTGAATATATGGAATACATATATATTTCCATGACAGTCCCCCCTTAGATACCACTTGCCCTAAAAACCTGCTCCTGTCCCAAAGCGCTGCAACTCTTTTGTGCTGCCGGTGGGTTGAGATATGCCTTGTGCATGCCTCCCCCACCGAATACAGACTTTTCGCAAATGGGCGGTCAGGAGGACTGTCCCTGTCAGGGGTTTATGTGTTTGCAATCATAGTCTCTTTATTTAACTGCATGTTCAGAAAAAACCTGTGTATTCTTCATCAGGTAGGTCATCTGTCTGGTCAGTCAGAGCATCCACAACATCCTTCATGGCTTAGGTGTCTCTCCTGGTACGGGAGCTTCCTTGCAATGCGATACGTGGATCCAAGCAGGCTTTCCCTCTAGTTACACAGAGGTTGGTGTCATCTGGGGCTCTTGGACAGGACCATCAAATCTGGCAGTGAAGAGAAAAACTCGAGAATGGACATTAGTTTTTGACCAATTCAATTCATAAGCAAACAAGATATCATTTTGCAAATTCTGCTGCTGAGGGAAAAAATGCACCTAACTTGGGACTAGACCCAAACAAAATTTCGCATGGTGACAGCTTTTCTGGGTCTCTGGGAGTGTGCCTTACACTAAACAGTGCAATTGGGGGTGTGTCTCATGCCATGGTTTGCTTTACTCTTGGACAATTTTCAGCATCCTATTCTTAAGTGTTCCGTTCAGTCTTTCTACCTTCCCGCTGCTCTGGGGGTGGTAAGGAGTGTGTAGGCCTAAATCTGACCCTACTGCTAACCAGATCTCTTGTGTCAGATTTGCTGTGAATGCGGGTCCCTGATCACTTTCTGTCATTTCTGGAACCCCGTATCTGCACACTATTTTCCGAAAGTAGCTGCTTTGCAGTAGTCTTTGCTGACTTGGAACGCTTCTGTCCATCTTGAAAATACTTCTTTGACCACAATGGCGTATTTGAATCCTTCACTTGGCGATATCTGGATGTGGTCTATCTGGATCCTCTGAAGCTGGTAGAGTGGTCTTGCCAGATGAGGTGAGGGGGACTTTCTTCCACACGTCCAGGTTTGCATTTGCCGCAGGTCAGACAGCTGCTGGTGAATTTGGCTGTTAGGGTGGAGATCCCTGAAGCCAACCAGTAAGCACCACTCAGATCATTCATCTGTGTCTTTGATATGTGGGTGTGGGTCCATGTGCCCATTGGACCACGAAAGAGTGCATACTTTGTGGTAGGCAGAGTTTGAAGTCCATTATTGATATCCTTCCTTCTTCACGTGTTGCGTTTTCGCATTCAGCTCTTCTTCTCCTTTTGGAGCTTGGTCTTGCAACTTCTTGAGCAGATCCCAGGACGTCTTTTTGTCAGGTTTCTTGTCTTCAGTCGTCATGTAGTAGCCGTCTGGCTCTACGACCTCTCCCACTTCTCCATGTTGTCTTCCTTTGGCCGCTTCTTTGGCTGCCATGTCCGCCATGTTATTGCCTCACGCCTCTTTTGTTCTCAGTTTTCCATGCGCTTTTGATTTTTCAAATTGCCACCATATTGGAAGTTGGAGTACACCCAGCAGGTCCCTGAAGGCTCCATGATGCTTCACGGTTGTCCCGCTTGCTGTGATGAAGTCCCTTGCAGCCCAGATGGGCCCAAAGTCGTGTGCTATGCCATGCGAGCACCTGTAGTCGGTGTAGATGTTTGCAGTCTTGCCTTCTGTCATCTGGCAGGCCTTCGTCAGCGCTATCAGTTCTGCTTCCTGGGCTGACAGGCTAGGTGACAGACTTCTGGACCACAGGATTTCTTGATTGCTGGTCACTGCACTTCCTGTGTGGAGACTTCATCATCATCTGCAAATCTGGAGCCATCCAAGTGGAGGATAAATTCTGTAAATTGTATCCCCCCTTGGGAGTGGGAGTAGAGTGGCCGGGATGAGGACTGTAGGTCTGGAGACAGTGACATTGTGAGACAAAGGCGATAGAGGCGCCACAAAGATGCCTGGCGGTGGGGAGATTATTGTTGGTTGAGCTTGATTGAAAATTGCCAAGATGTCGTGTGGAGTGAGAGTTTCCAGTGGCTGTCCAAGAGTGATGTCAGCAGTCTTGTCCAGGAAGGTGTGTGCTGCAGATACTGCCATCAGGCAGGAGGGTGCTCCTCTTGCAACTAGATCCAAGCGGGCTGAGAGGCAGTCTAAAAGTCTCTGTTTTCCCCCGTGAATCCGTGCCAGGACTCAAGTAACATGACCTTCTTTCTTCCATCAGGTAGACGGAAAGACTTCTCGTAGTCAGGTAGGCCTGGAGTTCTTCCAGTCTCCTGAATGAGTTGAAGGCTGCGTCTGATAGAAGGAGCGGGGTTGCATTGATGCAAGCGCACAGAGGCTGCATTAGGACTGAGGCATCAGGGATCCAGGTTCTGCAATACGACACTAGACCATCTTCTCCACAGTGGTCTTCCAGTCATTTGACATGTGTTTTAATCAGGTGGGCAATACAGTGTCCCAGGGATGTAACTTGCTTCTGATACCGCTGGACTTTGTTCTTCCAGACCTTGTGTTGCTGTTCCTCAAGGAACAGGGAATGGACTGTGCAGGTATCGATGTCAACCACGCAAAAGAGAAGGTCATCCACGTGTTGTAGAAGAGTGACTCCTGCATATTCTGCAATCCAGTTGACGAGGATGGAGGACATTGTCTTGGTGAAACTTGAAGGGCTTGTTCTGAGCACCTTGAGGCAACACTGTCCATATGCACTGCACTGGTGTGTGAAGGCAGGCAGGTCATCCAGGTGGAGGGGAACACTGAAGAAGGCACTGGCCAGGTTGATCACCGTGAATACCGTTGCGGTGACTGGGACTTCTGAGAGCAGAGTGTGACGGTTCAGCACTGTTGGGGTTTCAAATACCGTAGCCTCTTTCACGGCCTCCAAGCCTTGCACCATTCTGAACTCAGTGGGGTTTACAGTCTTTTTCTTCACTGTGGAAAGCTGGGATTGATTCCGATGGGCGAGGCAGCCCAGTTTGGCCTTGTCCTTCACTATGCGGCAGGGGACTCCCATCTCCCGGCACAGAGCTGGCGGGAAAACAAGCCAACTACTAGGATCCACATCATGAGAGATGACGACCAGCTGGCTTTTTTGTTCTCCACCAAGGCAGTCACTGTGTTAGCACCTGCTCTGGTCACAGGGGGTCTTCTTGTTGGGACGTCTCCTTCACTGACTGCTTTTTTCTCAGCACGGGCCATCAGTAGTTTCTTTTTCTCCAGCTCGGTCTCAGGTCAGTATTTGTGCACAAGTTTGAATAGCTGAGTGGCCTTTTGCCGGTCTAGGGCCTGGGTGAACTGGTTGATTACAGGGGGCACCTCCTGGTGTTTGCAAAAGATGAACCTCTGGCGTTGGAGCTGGATGAGGTGTTGCCATTCCATGAAGCGAGTAGGGTCCTTTTTGAGTTGAATATCCTGGCCAATGTCAAAGTTCTCAGGCCGTCTTCTTAGGTGAGTTCACTTAGACCTTCAGTTGGTCAGAGACATCTTGACTCTGGGTGATGGAGTGGCTTTTCTGGTACCATGTCCAGCACCTCCTGTGATAGGTCTGCAGTGTGGTTGTTTGAGGTTTCTTCTTGGGTCAGGGGTGAAGAAAGTGTCATGGTCCCATCTTCCTGGAACACTCTGGTCGCTTTCAGCTTCTGCAGTAGGTCCACTCCCAATAGGTTGAGGGTGCAGGTCTTTGACACAACAAACTGGGACATGATGGAGTGTTCTGGCTGAGTCCACACGCTCAGGGGCTTCATAATCTGGAAATGTCTGACTTGACCATCAATTCCCATGCAGGACGCAGAAGATTCTGATAGATAGGTGAGGTTGCGGAGTTCCACAAGAAAAGATCTGACTACGCCATCCACTCTCAGGATATTGGTCCCACTGGTGGGGTTCCCTGTGGACTTGGTGCGCTCCTGTCCTATGGACGGGGTTCTTCACTGCTTTCTGTGTTTCTTCTTCGTCTGGGCGAAGTCGGTGTTCTGCACCGGTTCCGGAAATAACCAAACTCGCCACAGTTGTAACACTGGACATCCCTTCTGTCCCGGCGGGACTCAATCCTTTTTGTTACTGCGAGCAGGGTATCCATTGCTATTGACGTGTACTCAGGCCTGGCTACTACCAGTGGTTTCCTGATTGGTTCTCTCAGTCCATACACAAAAGCCTGTGCCAACATCCGTCTGTGTGTCTGATCATGGGTAATGAGGCCCAAATCTTGAAACACTTGCATCACTCTGTCATGGAACTTCTCCACAGACTCTGTCTTGTCTAGACTCATGTCATGTAGGCTGAGAGTTTGTCCTGTCAGTCTGCTTTTGGCCCATTCTCTGAGCTGCTCAATTAGCTTTGGTCCTGTCTCCCAGGCATACGCATCTAACTCTGCTGGAAACTTGAAGTGTTCTCTCATAATTGGCCAGAATGCATCACCTGCTTTTATTTCCATTACGGTCCAGAGATCAATCCAGGCTGCTGCATACGTTCGCTGGGTCTGCTGCATTTTTTGGCAAAATGGAATGGTGTGTATCGCTGGGTCTGGCAGCATACTGATCACCTGGCTTGGGATGAAGGGCTCATAGGATGGTGCCTCTACCTGTCCCTGCTCCATTGGTGCTTGTGTGTTTTCTTCCCTAGTATTGGGCAGCATGTATGACGTTGTGTCTTCATCTTCATCAGATAAGAAGTGACATGGTGTACTTGGTGCATACACTGGGTGAGATTTGGGCTTAAAAGTTGTCTTGCTGCATGAGGATTTCCCTCTTCCTTGCTGAGGCTGCGGTGGATCAGTGTCATGGTTCCATGCTGGCAGCCCTGCTCGGCACTGAGGTTCCTCATTTGTGTCTGTAGCTACACCTCCCCCCTGTGAAACCCTGGCTGTGGGCTCTGCCAGCTGTTGTGTCTGGGGCCTACCTGCAGCGTTTTTGTGTAGGGAGATTTGCACTTTCTTCTCCTGATATAATGACTTGCAATGTTTGTACTGTGCTTGGGACAGACAGGGTGCCCTGTGCTGGAGGCACTGAATACAGGGACACCACATTGCTTTGATTGGGCGTTGACCCAGTTGATAACGAAGTATAAAAAAGAGGAAGAGAAGGGAGGTGTGAGGGAGGAGCGAGGGAAAGAGTAGGGGGGAGAGAAGGAGGGGAGAGAGGTGGAGGGGGGGTGAAGAAGAGGAAGAGGAAGAAAATGGATGTGTCAGAGATGTGAGGGAGGGGAAAGAAGGATAGAGAGGGATGGCAGCGAGGAAAGAGGAGAAAAGTCTGAAGAAGAAGGAGAAAGGGACTGAGAGAAGAAAAAGGAGAGGGTGTCCCCTCTGTGGCTCTTGAGAGGGGACCGTTGAAACAAAAATGCCTTCTCCCTGTGGAGAGAGGCGGGGAGCGTTTTTCCCTGTACAAGGCTCCTTATTCAATGAGAGCATTCTACACCTGTCTCGTGTCTCCACATGATGGACATGTGATGTGTGTGACTCTGAATTCTGCTCTTGTGACATGTCAGTGATCATTTTCTCACAGACGATTTAACACCTTTTCAATCTTATTCACATAAAAAATCACTTCCTGGTCCGATCAAATTAACTTGCTGTACCTTCTACACGATGCACCATTGCTCTTTTATAGCAGACGGTAATCTATAAACAAACTTTCCTGTGCCTTTCAAACAAAAAACAAACAAAAAAAACATTTCATTGTGCAGTGTAAAGTCTGCCTGTCCATTTGATTCTCACGTACTCTGACCTTCTATTCACATGCCTAGCCCTTTGATTCTCATGTACTGTGTCTATTCCAAAAACCTATTCAACAAAGGTGATTAAAAATCTGAAAACTGCTGCATTGTGGTTCTGTGTGTCTTCGCTGAATGCCTGATGGGAGTGGTGAGTGAAGCCGCTGCGCAGCTGTTTTGTGTATTCTCCCTCAGACTGCAGTTTCTTATCTGTGGAGTGAACTTGGTCTAAAGCACGCTAGTAGATTTTGTACTTTTTTTTTTCTTTTAAAAAAATGGTTGGAGAACAAAACTCTAAAATAAATTGATTAGAAAAACCTCTCCAAAATTATTTAAAAATGTACTTAAAAGAAAAACTTTAAAAACAAAAGTTAGATTTAGTAAAAAACTCTAGGAAAAAAGATTGACCAAAAAGGGGAGGGAAAAAAAAGTATTAATCATAAAACTCTGAAAAACAACCCTTGTTACTAAAACAGCTAATTAAAAACAGAAAAGAGGTAGAAAAACTGATTGTAAAATGATAAAAACAAAAAGAAAAAATACTTTAAAACTTTTGTCTGGTAGCGTAGGCTTTATCCTCCCGCCCTCTGAAAAAAAAAAAAATCTCGCTGCTGCCAGCACTTCCCCCCTCCCTTATATCTCTGCTTGCTGTCTCTACAGGCACTGAAATCACTATCAAAAAAAAGATTATCCATATAGAATAGCAAAAAATGAATACAGTTCAGTCTGAATGCCTGAGAATTTTCACGCTACAGCCTGTAGCCAAAAACTTGCTTAAAAAGATCAAAACCAGGAAACAGATGTGACAACGTGATTAGCAGAGGAGGGGGGTCAAAGGGGTTTCTCGCTGCTGCAGCCAGCAGTGAATGAGATAGTGACAGAGCGCACGCTGCTCTGAGTGTAAATTTAAAGCAGCGATACCTAATACAGACAGGAAGACGTACAAATGAAACAAACACCCGGAGTATACGAATCCCTCTTTTGATGATCTGTGACACATACAAGCTGCTCTGGTAACTGATAACTCACCAATTGCACTTAGCACAGCAATGCTCCAGGTCTACCACTTCTGAAAACCTTACGCCCTGGCCGGTGCGCCGGTCACAGTAATCTGTAATAGCCTTAATCAAAATTCTCACCATCCACGTCTGATTTGACTGGGATGACCTCCCCCATTGCGTGGACGATTACTGTGAGAACTTATCCAAACAAAGCTCCTGCCCCTCACACCTGGATTGATCTGGGATAACCTCCCTCCTATGTGTGAAGGATAACTGCAGAAACTTAACCGATTCAAAGCCCTCGCCCCTCACACCTGGATTGATCTGGGATGACCTCCCTCCGATGTGTGAAGGATAACTGCGTGGACTTATCCAATCAAAGCTCCCGCCCCTCACACCTGGATTTTACTGGGATGACCTCCTCCCATGTGTGAAGGATAACTGCGGTAACTTATCCAGCAATTTGTTTTTTTGCTATACAGCTCCCAGAAATCAGCAAGCAAAAACACAGTCACCGTTCCAACTTTTCTCCCGGTTCACATAAAACATGAAACACATACACAGCACAGCAACAAACACCTTATATCCCAGGGTTTTGGATAAGGGTGTGGACTTTTTAGACTACCTGGGAATGCGGTGGTGACCACACCTGACCGGAAAGAGGTGTAAGACCAGGACTGAGCACAAGGGACTTTCAGGTAAGATTACAAGATTTTCTTACCTTACTTATGGAGCTGCGCAGTCTCCGTCCCGTGAGCCAAGGCCATGGCCAACACCTCTGTCTCTCCGGTCAGCAAGTCCCCGTGCGTTTCGTCCACTGCACCGCGTTGGGCGCCAACTGTTATGGAAATTTAATTAGGATAAATCTATCCTGAAGTGTTTGCTGCTTCTGTTCCCAATTTTCTATTAAATGTCTTTTTGAGCGCTCAGAACGAAATGAAAACTGTCCACACGGAAGTGTCAGTATAGCAGTTCGTCAAGACCCAACATTTATTATTCATTCAAGGTTTAATAAGTTTACAAAAAGGGGCTTGTTAGTCAATTGACATACAATTAAAAGCTGCTAGATTATTGGCTGTTCTAGTGTAAGTATGATAATTATGATAAAAGGGCTGAAGTTGCAGATTTATTGTTTTTGTTCTTTGTCCTAGCTTTCTTGCATGACTAGTAAAGAAAACAATAGATATCTATTAAGACTTTCTGTACTTGTTCCTTATGAAGGCCAGGGTCGTCTTTAACGACTGATTATAGCTGGCATCAGCTTTTTGCATAGATGTGTGAGCACAGGATTTTTAGCAAGTGAGATCTATCTAACTGTGAATGCATATATATGAATACTTTGAATATATGGAATACATATATATTTCCATGACAATATGGGGCCCATTATGTATGAAGCATTATATAGGCCCATCATACACTCGAGCATCATCCATGGGGCCCATCATATACTAGAGCATCATATGGGTTTTATTATTTATGGGGCATCATATAGGGTATGGGCATCATATAGAGCACATATGGGGCCTATACTGTATGGAGCATTACATGGAGCCCATTCTGTATGGAGCAATATATGGGGCCCATCATATACTGTATGGAGCTTTATATGCGACTCATTATACTGTATGGAGCAAAATGTGGGCTCATTATACTCTATGGGGACCGTCCTATACTGTATGGCACATTATATGGGGACCATCATATACTGTAGCATTATGTGGAGCTCATCATATACTGTATGGAACATTATATGGGACCAATTATGTATGGAGAAATATATTGGGCTCATTATTCTGTATGGCGCACTATGTGGTGGCCATAATACTGTATGGAGGAATATACTGTCCGGTTTTTGAGCTATTGTAGAATTTAAAATAGATATCAGTCATATAATGTAAGAAGTGAAGTATTTGGCATTGTACTATACCTAAATTTCTGTGCCGTATCGGAGCATCATGAATTGTGGTATGTGTTAAAGGGGCCACCGAGACTCTTTCCCCAGGGCCCACAAAAACCTGGAGTCAGCCCTGCCCCCCCCCACAACTTTAGCCAACTAACCCCCAGTTTTCAATGTTTTACTATTATTATAAAGTAAATTAAGGTTGACAAGCTTAAGTAATAAGAATTGATGTCGTTGGCATTGAAATGGGCACTGTAGGTGTGTTTACTGTCCTCCACTCCCTGCCTACTTTGCTTCCCCATTGACTTGCATTGGGTTTCGTGTTTCAGTCGGACCTTCGACTTTTGCCGATAGTCGGCCAATTTCGTTCGACTCGACTTTTGTGAAAGTCGGGTGGTCCGAAACCTGACTCGACCCTCAAAAAGGCAAAGTCGCTCATCTCTAGTTGGCAGGAAGAAAGTTGAGTAAAATACATTTATTTTTTTTTCCACATTTTGGCCGTACTTTTGTTATGTATCTTTCCCCATTAGTATGTGTGAAATAAGCTGCAAGACTTGACATTATGCAGATTTTAATCTGCTGCAAAATTGCAAGGAAAAAATAAGCAATGTGTGCATGAGACTTCATGGATCTCATTCATTTTTTCTGTATTGAAAACCTTACATATTTTCTGTGTTCACATAGCCTTACAGTAAAGGGTATGCCACACTAAACAATATCGCAACGGGATCGCTAAAAACGTACTATTTAGCGATCCCGTTAGCGATATTGTTCAGTGCGGCAGCTTCCAGCGACGAGCTTCCTGCTGTGATCTCGCTCGTCGCTGGAATCGCTCCGGACCTATTTCATCGCTGGCGCTCCGCTGGGTAAGTTATCTAATCGCGTGTGGCAACCTTTATCTAGCGATTAGCGGTACTTTTGTACCGCTAAAGTCGTTAAGAAGATCGCTAACGGCGATAGCGTCGTTAACTATATCGCTAAATGCGCAGCATTTAGCGATATAGAAACAATCCGCTAGCGATCTATTAGTATGCAACGCTAACGAGATCGCTAGCGGGATAGCTCAGTGTGGCAGTACCATTAGTTACAGTTAATTGGGAGAGTCACAGACTGAATAGTTTATATTATTGAGAGTAAGAGATTATAGTTAATGGAGGACACACACAGTGTGCTTATCACTTTATATTTTAATGGTGCTTGGCTAATAGTATATAAATGTGGGTTACGTATCTGTATTCGGGGGAGACACATGTATATATACAATGCTCAAAAATATAAAGGGAACACTTAAATAACACATCGTAGATCTGAATAATGAAATATTCTCATTGAATACTTTGCTCTGTACAAATTTGAATGTGCTGACAACAAAATCACACAAAATCATCAATGGAAATCAAATTTATTAACCAATGGAGGCCTGATTGTAGTCACCCAAAATTAAAGTGGAATGTAATGTCCTTAAACAAGTCAAAATGATGTTCATAGTGTGTGTGGCCTCCACGTACCTGTATGAATTCCCTGTGCCTATATGAGCTCGCTACACCGCCTGGCATGCTCCTGATGAGGTGGCAGATTGGTGTATGGAGCGAGACATCATGTCCCAGATGTGCTCAATCGGACTCAGGTCTGGGGAACGGGCGGGCCAGTCCATAGCTTTAATGCCTTCATCTTGCAGGAACTGCTGACACACTCCAGCCACATGAGGTCTGACATTGACCTGCAATAGGAAGAACCCAGGACCAACCGCACCAGCATATGGTCTCACAAGGGTCTGAGGATCTCATCTCAGTACCTAACGGCAGTCAGGCTACCTCTGGCGAGAACATGGAGGGCTGTGCAGCCCTCCAAAGAAATGCCATCCCACACCATTACTGACCCACTGCCATACCGGTCATGCTGAAGGATGTTGCAGGCAGCAGATCACTCTCAACGGCATCTCCAGGCTCTGGCACGTCTGTCACATGTGCTCATTGTGAACATGCTTTCATCTGTGAAGAGCACAGGGCACCAGTGGTGAATTTGCCAATCCTGGTGTTCTGTTGCAAATGTCAAGCGTACTGCACGATGTTGGGCTGTGAGCTCCACCCCCATCTGTGGACATCGGGCACTCAGACCATCCTCATGGAGTCGGCTTCTAACCGTTTGTACAGAATGCACATTTGTGGCCTGCTGGAGGTTATTTTGCAGGGCTCTAGCAGTGCTCCTCCTATTCCTCCTTGCACAAACGAGGAGTTAACGGTCCTGCTGCTGGGTTGTTACCTTACTACGGCCCCCTCCATGTCTCCTGGTGTACTGGCCTGTCTCCTAGTAGCTCCTCCAGCCTCTGAACACTACGCTGACAGACACAGCAAACCTTCTTGCCACAGCTCGCATTGATGTGCCATCCTGGATTAACTGCACTACCTGAGCCACTTGTGTGGGTTGTAGAGTAGTCTCATGCGACCACGAGTGTGAAAGCACAACTAACATTCAAAAGTGACCAAAACATCAGCCAGAAAGCATTGGTACTGAGATGTGGTCTGTGGTCCCCACCTGCAGAACCACTCCTTATATTGAGTGTGTCTTGATAATTGCCAATAATTTCCATCTGTTGTCTATTCCATTTGCACAACAGCATGTGAAATTGATTGTCAATCAGTGTTTCTTCATAAGTGGACAGTTTGATTTCACAGAAGTTTGATTTACTTGGAGTTATATTCTGTTGTTTAAGTGTTTCCTTTATTTTTTTGAGCAGTGTCCAATGTATGTGTTAGGGGTTGAGTTCCCGCTGCTGCTGTACAAGGGGAGTCTCGAACCAGTCCCGCTGCGGTTCCCCATTCATCTCAATCAGCAGTGGAGCCTGCTCAGCTTAGACGTCGATCCCAGCATCTCGCCCAGTCTAACAGTGTGCAGAGGATTACTGCTGCTCCTCCAGGCTCTGCTATTATGGCCAGTACTGGTTAGCGGCGAGCAGACATCTTTAGGACAAAGTCCTTGTTTTCCCCTTCTGAGCATGCCCAGAGTGAGATCTCTCATTGGAGATCAGGGGTCACATGTCAGGTACTGCAGCAGCCCCTATTGGTCCGCCAGGAAGGTCCTGTGACTACTGGTGTTCTGGAACAAGTTTCATTGGTCCTTGTTTCTGGCAGGTCCTGTAGTTGTTACTATAAAAGGGTAGCATGGCTAGGCCGCCATGCGCTAGTATCAATCGTCATATGCTTTGTGCCAGTGTGGTCATGCGTGTGTGTGGTTAGGGCCCGGCTGAAATAAGCCCCTAGAATACCGACTTAATCGGTGAGGAGTTTGGTATGCTAGCTGGTCAGGGTCGGTGTCCTAGATGCCCTAGATTACCGCCATAACCGGTGAGGAGTTTGATTGCCGTAATCAGGGCCTGGTGTTCAGATGCCATAGATTGCGGGTGTCTCCCGCGAGGACATTAGCGCATGATCACGTTCTATGTTCGCTTAGCAGTCAACTGTGTACCTGGGTACCTGACAGGACACAGAAGTTTGTCACAGCGGCTCTGTGATGTAACAGGGTTTGCTTTCAACGCTAGACAGCGCCCTAGCGTGTTTATTTTGCGACTCAGTGGTGTTAAGTGAGCTCGCACACATCGCACCTCTTTACATCATATATTTGGTGCGTTCCGCAGACCCTAACATAATACTAGCGCCAGAGTCTGGCTAGTAAAATGGCGGATGACCAGCGTCTACTGCAGTACATCCAGCAGCTGGAGGGTAGGTTGGCAGCTATTGAGCGCACAACCTCAACTGTGGATGTTACCGCAGTCGCTGTTCAGGCTGCTAGCGTGGCTGCAGCCAGTTTGTCCTCTGCCACCTCTGCCCATACATTATCCCACCTCCTGCTTCCTGACAAGTTTGCCGGTGACAGCAAGCTATGTCGGGAATTCGTGAGTCAGTGCTCTATACAGCTCGAGCTTCTGGCTGCACGTTTACCCACGGATCGGGCACAACTGGGTTTTGTACTGTCTCTACTCTCGGGCAGAGCGTTGGAGTGGGCAACACCGCTGTGGGAGCGCGACGATCGTGTGGTGCGGAGTGCTCCTCAGTTTTTGGAGGCTCTGAAAAAGGTCTTTTTAGGACCTCAGGTCACGCACGATACGGCACTCCAACTGCTGGCAATGTCCAGGGCTTGTCCATGGAAAGTGAATAATCATGTGCACAGCCGTATAGGAGTATCTGAGTAGGTTCCCACACCATATAAATATAGCAAATAAACTCAGAACTCAACTTCAGTAGAGTGATGATTTTTAATCGTGTCCACAGTAATAACAGAAACGTTTCGGTCCTGAACTTGGACCTTCATCAGTCACTGTGTGGTTATAGAAAAAGTAAAATAAAGTAAAATAAAAGGATTTTACAAAAGGGAAACAAAGTATGTACAACAATAGTAATAAATCTTGGTCAAACGAAAATAACAGTTCATGAGTATGCTGTAATTCAGGAGCATAACTAGATCAAAAATTGAGGACAGATGTGATGCGAGAGTAATAGGTAATAAAACATACCATGGACTACTGTGAGTAGGTGGACCCAGCAAAAAGAGGGGGTATGCCCGGAATATCTGTATAATGATATAATAGGCATAGTGAGACAATGTGGCTAAGTAAAAGGATCAGTGATAAGTGAGAGATAAACCTACCAGGTTTAAATTCTGTTCGATATAGGTGATCAAATATGGCAGCGGTTACCTGGAGAAAAGCAGGTGGAACATGAGCAGAGTGCGGTACTGAGCGGTATTCCATGAAGGATATACTGGATAGCGAGTAACTAGCCTGGGGGGTCCCGGTGGAGCAAAAATGTGCCTGCGGTGGACGCGGTATCCGCCGCTAGTCCGTGCATGTAGTGAATGCAATTGTGCAGGCTAAATAAAGGGAAGAGGCGGGACTATGTAGCTATGGTGCCTATCAGGCGGCTCCAGCTCAGAACAGGAAGTGACGTGGCAGGAAGTGAATGGCCGTGCGTGTCACTGTCAGGTGATTTATTCCAGTGGATAGCCAGCATTCTCCTAGGTCTTAAAGAGCGGTGCTGTGAGAGGAGGCATTTTGTAAAGTAGAAACAGGTAGTGCGGATATCAAAGTAAGGTGTCCGGCATGTGAGAAAACATGTTCAAAAGGCTAGTATAGGCGGCAGAAAGGAAATATTTGTTAGTCCTTATATTATTAAGGCGGTATGATATCATAGCAGAAAAAAGATTCATACATAAGTTATGTTCTATATATGTACGTATCATCAGGATGGTTTTATCCCAAACCATTCAACAGGGACATAAAAATTGCATAGATAGTAGAAATATAGTAACCACTTGAACACTTAGTACATTTACTTAATTATGATGTCACACATTTTTAACCTATGGGTGAGAAACAGATATGGAGTCAATGGACAGCGGTTCTAAATACAAAGTTGAGATATATAAGAGCTTATATACACACAGCAGAGGTATAAGTTGATAAACAGCCACAATTGGTATGAAGGGAATACAGATATTGTATGTGACAAGTAGGTTACGTAAAGGATAATAGATCGTAATCCCTATTTAGTCCTTTAGGAGATAAGGTATCCAGGGTGTGTATCCAGTAGGCCTCACGGCGTTTTAATTGTCGTATACGGTCACCACCTCTCCTTGGTGGTGGTACTTGTTCCAGGACCTGGAACCTCAGTTGAGCTATGGTATGACCCTGGGTTAAGAAATGATGTGGTATAGGGAGAAGTGTATTCTTACACCTGATTGTGGACTTGTGTTTGGATATACGGTCCTTAATGGGTTGGGTTGTCTCCCCCACATACAATAATCCACAGGGACATTTAATGACATTGATGACAAAAGGAGTGTCGCATGTGAAAAAACCTTTAACTTTGTATGCTTTGCCTGTGTGGGGGTGATGAATAATTTCACCGTTTAGTACGTTACTGCATTGTGTGCAGTTTAAGCAAGGAAAAGTGCCCAATTTGGGTCTTTTGAGGAATCTCTGTGTTCCCTTAGGTTTAGTTGGGCCCAAATCCGCTCTAATTAAAGTGTCCTTGAGATTGGGTGGACGGCGAAAGCAAGGAAGAAATGGTTTTGCGAACTCAGAGATGTCTGGATGTGCCGTATGTAGGAGGGGCCAGTGTTTCCGAATAGATTTGTGCAGTATATAAGCAAAAGGATGGTATGAGTGTACAAAGGCTATTCTGCCCTTAGTGTCCTGTTTCTCATGAGTATGGGGTGTGAGGGATGAGTCCAAAACTTTTTGTGGGTAACCCCTATCTCTGAACTTTGAATTCATCTCAGATAGGCGGACCTCCTGAGTGGCTTGGTTAGAGACAATCTTGCGTACACGGTGAAACTGAGACTTCGGAATGGATTTTTTCATGGCAGTGGGATGGAAGCTGTTGAAATGGAGTAGGCTATTGCGGTCGGTGGGTTTGACAAAGAGGTCTGAACTTAGATAGCCCTCAGTATCTTTCATGATTAAGGTATCTAGGAAATTCATTTTGGACGGGTCCTGGGAAATTGTGAAACTCAGCCCTGGCCATGAGTTATTTAAGAAATCATGGAAAATTGATAGGGACTCTAACGTGCCCCCCCATATGCAAAAGATATCGTCTATGTAGCGTTTCCACGTTATGACATTATCTTTGAAGAGAGAGCAGGTGTATATGGTTGTCTCCTCAAAATGAGCCATATAACAGTTAGCATAGGGGGGCGCTACGTTCGAGCCCATTGCGGTCCCACGTATTTGTAAAAAGAAGTCATCCTGAAATAGAAAATAGTTTTTATTGAGTACTGTGGAAAGGAGGTCTATACACAGATTAATTTGTGTTGTGTTAAGGTCAGATGTTTCCAATAGGCGTTGGACCGATCGAATGCCCTGTGCGTGAGGTATGGAGGTATAGAGAACCTTCACGTCAAAAGTGACTAGTAGGGAGTCTCTAGGGACTTGACCAATGGAATGGATGATGTCCAAAAAAGAGCCTGTGTCCAAAAGAAAAGATTGACTGAGTTTGGTTAGTGGAGTAAGAATCTTTTCTAAGTAAATTGCAATTGGTGAAAGTATGGAATCTGAGGCGGCAACTATGGGTCTGCCAGGAGGTTGTTGAAGGTTTTTGTGGATTTTCGGTAATATGTAAAATACCGGTATGACTGGGTTTTGGGAGATGAGAAAGTCCTGAGTTTTTTTGTCTAAAGTTCCTAAATCACTATATCGTTGGAGTATCCCCTCTATGTGGGATCTGATAGTGCTTGTGGGATCATGGGGTAGCTTCTGGTATACAGTGTTGTCACTAAGTTGACGAAGGGCCTCAGTGATGTAATAGAACCGGTCCATAACAACTATGGCCCCCCCTTTATCAGCGGGTTTTATAATGATATTGGAGTCTTCTTGTAGAGATTTGATGGCATGGTGGTCAACCGCTGGTAAATTGGCAGGATAGTGTAGTTTACCTTTTTCTATGTCTGTTTTCAGACTAAGAAATGAAGATTGAATGAAATCAATGAATGTCTCTAAACCATTTGAGCCCAGTGGTGGTCTGAAGTGGCTCTTAGATCTGAGGCCTAAGGTGGAGGCAGAAAGTCGGTCTGCATCCTCTATGGAGTGAGAAGGGGTGCCTGTGTTAGTTGGAGGTTTAGAAAAATAGGCCTTAAGTCTAAGTGAGCGGAAGAACCGTTGAAGGTCCATCTCCAGTTCAAATGTCCTGTACTTGTAAGATGGACAAAAGGATAGTCCTTTCTGAAGGACGTTATATTCCGCTATACTTAGAGTCCGTGACGAGATATTAACGACGAGGGGGCACGTACCTGGGACCGGGTAGTCCGTATTTGATTGTAATTGCCCCTGCGGTCTGTGCCCCGTCTGGTCCTCTTCTTCGTTGTGGTCTCCTTCGTTGTCCTAAAAAAGTCGTTGGGATTGAGGAGGAGCTGCCACGGTCTTGTTCTGAGCCTGAAGTAGAAGCATCGGTGGAGGATCTTTGTCCTGGTCTGGAGTAAGGATGCCATGTGGGAGGTCTGTCACGCCACTTGTAGACGCGATCTAAATCGTAGTCCTCCTGGTCTCTAGCGAATTTGTGTCTCTTGCGGTCCTCAATGTCCTTTCTATGAAGTACAATGTTGCTGTTGATTTTAGTTTTCAAAGAAGAGACTTCCTCTGGTGTACCTGTTGAGGCAAATTGGGCCTCAATAGAGTGGACTTGTTCGGTGCTGGTGTGAATCGCCTTTTGTAGATGCTCTATGGTTAAAAGCATTAAATCGAAAGAACATTTATTAAGAATTTGTTCATATTTGTGACAAAATTCGGAAGAATCAGAAAAGAGAGTGGGACGGAGAGGCACCCTTAAACCACGCGGGATCCTCTGTACACGTACGTACTCCGTGAGAGTGGCGCAGTGTAGCTCTAGGTTAGTGCGGTGGCGGAGTTCTCTTTCCAGATCACGTCCACGGGTCTCCCTTGGAGGGGCCTTGAGGAAGTCGCTAGAAAGGGTGGTTTGAGCTAGAATGCTCGAGGTCTCATCAGCATTGTATGAAAAAGTGAGAGCAGAGAGTGACATGACCAAGTGGGCGTGCTACACGTACGGGATTATCAATGCAAAGTGAATAATCATGTGCACAGCCGTATAGGAGTATCTGAGTAGGTTCCCACACCATATAAATATAGCAAATAAACTCAGAACTCAACTTCAGTAGAGTGATGATTTTTAATCGTGTCCACAGTAATAACAGAAACGTTTCGGTCCTGAACTTGGACCTTCATCAGTCACTGTGTGGTTATAGAAAAAGTAAAATAAAGTAAAATAAAAGGATTTTACAAAAGGGAAACAAAGTATGTACAACAATAGTAATAAATCTTGGTCAAACGAAAATAACAGTTCATGAGTATGCTGTAATTCAGGAGCATAACTAGATCAAAAATTGAGGACGGATGTGATGCGAGAGTAATAGGTAATAAAACATACCATGGACTACTGTGAGTAGGTGGACCCAGCAAAAAGAGGGGCTATGCCCGGAATATCTGTATAATGATATAATAGGCATAGTGAGACAATGTGGCTAAGTAAAAGGATCAGTGATAAGTGAGAGATAAACCTACCAGGTTTAAATTCTGTTCGATATAGGTGATCAAATATGGCAGCAGTTACCTGGAGAAAAGCAGGTGGAACATGAGCAGAGTGCGGTACTGAGCGGTATTCCATGAAGGATATACTGGATAGCGAGTAACTAGCCTGGGGGGTCCCGGTGGAGCAAAAATGTGCCTGCGGTGGACGCGGTATCCGCCGCTAGTCCGTGCATGTAGTGAATGCAATTGTGCAGGCTAAATAAAGGGAAGAGGCGGGACTATGTAGCTATGGTGCCTATCAGGCGGCTCCAGCTCAGAACAGGAAGTGACGTGGCAGGAAGTGAATGGCCGTGCGTGTCACTGTCAGGTGATTTATTCCAGTGGATAGCCAGCATTCTCCTAGGTCTTAAAGAGCGGTGCTGTGAGAGGAGGCATTTTGTAAAGTAGAAACAGGTAGTGCGGATATCAAAGTAAGGTGTCCGGCATGTGAGAAAACATGTTCAAAAGGCTAGTATAGGCGGCAGAAAGGAAATATTTGTTAGTCCTTATATTATTAAGGCGGTATGATATCATAGCAGAAAAAAGATTCATACATAAGTTATGTTCTATATATGTACGTATCGTCAGGATGGTTTTATCCCAAACCATTCAACAGGGACATAAAAATTGCATAGATAGTAGAAATATAGTAACCACTTGAACACTTAGTACATTTACTTAATTATGATGTCACACATTTTTAACCTATGGGTGAGAAACAGATATGGAGTCAATGGACAGCGGTTCTAAATACAAAGTTGAGATATATAAGAGCTTATATACACACAGCAGAGGTATAAGTTGATAAACAGCCACAATTGGTATGAAGGGAATACAGATATTGTATGTGACAAGTAGGTTACGTAAAGGATAATAGATCGTAATCCCTATTTAGTCTTTTAGGAGATAAGGTATCCAGGGTGTGTATCCAGTAGGCCTCACGGCGTTTTAATTGTCGTATACGGTCACCACCTCTCCTTGGTGGTGGTACTTGTTCCAGGACCTGGAACCTCAGTTGAGCTATGGTATGACCCTGGGTTAAGAAATGATGTGGTATAGGGAGAAGTGTATTCTTACACCTGATTGTGGACTTGTGTTTGGATATACGGTCCTTAATGGGTTGGGTTGTCTCCCCCACATACAATAATCCACAGGGACATTTAATGACATAGATGACAAAAGGAGTGTCGCATGTGAAAAAACCTTTAACTTTGTATGCTTTGCCTGTGTGGGGGTGATGAATAATTTCACCGTTTAGTACGTTACTGCATTGTGTGCAGTTTAAGCAAGGAAAAGTGCCCAATTTGGGTCTTTTGAGGAATCTCTGTGTTCCCTTAGGTTTAGTTGGGCCCAAATCCGCTCTAATTAAAGTGTCCTTGAGATTGGGTGGACGGCGAAAGCAAGGAAGAAATGGTTTTGCGAACTCAGAGATGTCTGGATGTGCCGTATGTAGGAGGGGCCAGTGTTTCCGAATAGATTTGTGCAGTATATAAGCAAAAGGATGGTATGAGTGTACAAAGGCTATTCTGCCCTTAGTGTCCTGTTTCTCATGAGTATGGGGTGTGAGGGATGAGTCCAAAACTTTTTGTGGGTAACCCCTATCTCTGAACTTTGAATTCATCTCAGATAGGCGGACCTCCTGAGTGGCTTGGTTAGAGACAATCTTGCGTACACGGTGAAACTGAGACTTCGGAATGGATTTTTTCATGGCAGTGGGATGGAAGCTGTTGAAATGGAGTAGGCTATTGCGGTCAGTGGGTTTGACAAAGAGGTCTGAACTTAGATAGCCCTCAGTATCTTTCATGATTAAGGTATCTAGGAAATTCATTTTGGACGGGTCCTGGGAAATTGTGAAACTCAGCCCTGGCCATGAGTTATTTAAGAAATCATGGAAAATTGATAGGGACTCTAACGTGCCCCCCCATATGCAAAAGATATCGTCTATGTAGCGTTTCCACGTTATGACATTATCTTTGAAGAGAGAGCAGGTGTATATGGTTGTCTCCTCAAAATGAGCCATATAACAGTTAGCATAGGGGGGCGCTACGTTCGAGCCCATTGCGGTCCCACGTATTTGTAAAAAGAAGTCATCCTGAAATAGAAAATAGTTTTTATTGAGTACTGTGGAAAGGAGGTCTATACACAGATTAATTTGTGTTGTGTTAAGGTCAGATGTTTCCAATAGGCGTTGGACCGATCGAATGCCCTGTGCGTGAGGTATGGAGGTATAGAGATCCTTCACGTCAAAAGTGACTAGTAGGGAGTCTCTAGGGACTTGACCAATGGAATGGATGATGTCCAAAAAAGAGCCTGTGTCCAAAAGAAAAGATTGACTGAGTTTGGTTAGTGGAGTAAGAATCTTTTCTAAGTAAATTGCAATTGGTGAAAGTATGGAATCTGAGGCGGCAACTATGGGTCTGCCAGGAGGTTGTTGAAGGTTTTTGTGGATTTTCGGTAATATGTAAAATACCGGTATGACTGGGTTTTGGGAGATGAGAAAGTCCTGAGTTTTTTTGTCTAAAGTTCCTAAATCACTATATCGTTGGAGTATCCCCTCTATGTGGGATCTGATAGTGCTTGTGGGATCATGGGTAGCTTCTGGTATACAGTGTTGTCACTAAGTTGACGAAGGGCCTCAGTGATGTAATAGAACCGGTCCATAACAACTATGGCCCCCCCCTTTATCAGCGGGTTTTATAATGATATTGGAGTCTTCTTGTAGAGATTTGATGGCATGGTGGTCAACCGCTGGTAAATTGGCAGGATAGTGTAGTTTACCTTTTTCTATGTCTGTTTTCAGACTAAGAAATGAAGATTGAATGAAATCAATGAATGTCTCTAAACCATTTGAGCACAGTGGTGGTCTGAAGTGGCTCTTAGATCTGAGGCCTAAGGTGGAGGCAGAAAGTCGGTCTGCATCCTCTATGGAGTGAGAAGGGGTGCCTGTGTTAGTTGGAGGTTTAGAAAAATAGGCCTTAAGTCTAAGTGAGCGGAAGAAACCGTTGAAGGTCCATCTCCAGTTCAAATGTCCTGTACTTGTAAGATGGACAAAAGGATAGTCCTTTCTGAAGGACGTTATATTCCGCTATACTTAGAGTCCGTGACGAGATATTAACGACGAGGGGGCACGTACCTGGGACCGGGTAGTCCGTATTTGATTGTAATTGCCCCTGCGGTCTGTGCCCCCGTCTGGTCCTCTTCTTCGTTGTGGTCTCCTTCGTTGTCCTAAAAAAGTCGTTGGGATTGAGGAGGAGCTGCCACGGTCTTGTTCTGAGCCTGAAGTAGAAGCATCGGTGGAGGATCTTTGTCCTGGTCTGGAGTAAGGATGCCATGTGGGAGGTCTGTCACGCCACTTGTAGACGCGATCTAAATCGTAGTCCTCCTGGTCTCTAGCGAATTTGTGTCTCTTGCGGTCCTCAATGTCCTTTCTATGAAGTACAATGTTGCTGTTGATTTTAGTTTTCAAAGAAGAGACTTCCTCTGGTGTACCTGTTGAGGCAAATTGGGCCTCAATAGAGTGGACTTGTTCGGTGCTGGTGTGAATCGCCTTTTGTAGATGCTCTATGGTTAAAAGCATTAAATCGAAAGAACATTTATTAAGAATTTGTTCATATTTGTGACAAAATTCGGAAGAATCAGAAAAGAGAGTGGGACGGAGAGGCACCCTTAAACCACGCGGGATCCTCTGTACACGTACGTACTCCGTGAGAGTGGCGCAGTGTAGCTCTAGGTTAGTGCGGTGGCGGAGTTCTCTTTCCAGATCACGTCCACGGGTCTCCCTTGGAGGGGCCTTGAGGAAGTCGCTAGAAAGGGTGGTTTGAGCTAGAATGCTCGAGGTCTCATCAGCATTGTATGAAAAAGTGAGAGCAGAGAGTGACATGACCAAGTGGGCGTGCTACACGTACGGGATTATCAATGCAAAGTGAATAATCATGTGCACAGCCGTATAGGAGTATCTGAGTAGGTTCCCACACCATATAAATATAGCAAATAAACTCAGAACTCAACTTCAGTAGAGTGATGATTTTTAATCGTGTCCACAGTAATAACAGAAACGTTTCGGTCCTGAACTTGGACCTTCATCAGTCACTGTGTGGTTATAGAAAAAGTAAAATAAAGTAAAATAAAAGGATTTTACAAAAGGGAAACAAAGTATGTACAACAATAGTAATAAATCTTGGTCAAACGAAAATAACAGTTCATGAGTATGCTGTAATTCAGGAGCATAACTAGATCAAAAATTGAGGACGGATGTGATGCGAGAGTAATAGGTAATAAAACATACCATGGACTACTGTGAGTAGGTGGACCAGCAAAAAGAGGGGCTATGCCCGGAATATCTGTATAATGATATAATAGGCATAGTGAGACAATGTGGCTAAGTAAAAGGATCAGTGATAAGTGAGAGATAAACCTACCAGGTTTAAATTCTGTTCGATATAGGTGATCAAATATGGCAGCAGTTACCTGGAGAAAAGCAGGTGGAACATGAGCAGAGTGCGGTACTGAGCGGTATTCCATGAAGGATATACTGGATAGCGAGTAACTAGCCTGGGGGGTCCCGGTGGAGCAAAAATGTGCCTGCGGTGGACGCGGTATCCGCCGCTAGTCCGTGCATGTAGTGAATGCAATTGTGCAGGCTAAATAAAGGGAAGAGGCGGGACTATGTAGCTATGGTGCCTATCAGGCGGCTCCAGCTCAGAACAGGAAGTGACGTGGCAGGAAGTGAATGGCCGTGCGTGTCACTGTCAGGTGATTTATTCCAGTGGATAGCCAGCATTCTCCTAGGTCTTAAAGAGCGGTGCTGTGAGAGGAGGCATTTTGTAAAGTAGAAACAGGTAGTGCGGATATCAAAGTAAGGTGTCCGGCATGTGAGAAAACATGTTCAAAAGGCTAGTATAGGCGGCAGAAAGGAAATATTTGTTAGTCCTTATATTATTAAGGCGGTATGATATCATAGCAGAAAAAAGATTCATACATAAGTTATGTTCTATATATGTACGTATCGTCAGGATGGTTTTATCCCAAACCATTCAACAGGGACATAAAAATTGCATAGATAGTAGAAAATAGTAACCACTTGAACACTTAGTACATTTACTTAATTATGATGTCACACATTTTTAACCTATGGGTGAGAAACAGATATGGAGTCAATGGACAGCGGTTCTAAATACAAAGTTGAGATATATAAGAGCTTATATACACACAGCAGAGGTATAAGTTGATAAACAGCCACAATTGGTATGAAGGGAATACAGATATTGTATGTGACAAGTAGGTTACGTAAAGGATAATAGATCGTAATCCCTATTTAGTCCTTTAGGAGATAAGGTATCCAGGGTGTGTATCCAGTAGGCCTCACGGCGTTTTAATTGTCGTATACGGTCACCACCTCTCCTTGGTGGTGGTACTTGTTCCAGGACCTGGAACCTCAGTTGAGCTATGGTATGACCCTGGGTTAAGAAATGATGTGGTATAGGGAGAAGTGTATTCTGGCTTGTCCATGGTCAGCCAGGTCTCAGTCCAATTTCGGACTTTGGCCTCTGAATTAGAGTGGCCAGATAAAGTTCTTATTCCAGTGTTCTGGAGAGGACTGGCAGACCATGTAAAAGACGCTTTAGCTGCCAGGGAGATTCCTGCCACACTGGAGAAACTCATTTCTATATCTACCCGCATCGACCTCCGTTTTCACGAGCGGAGGTAAGAGCGGACAGGCAGAGGTTTCGGCTGGCACCCACCTTCGCCAAACCTCTGGAATTTCCCGTTCGGGCATTCGACTCCCCAGAGACCGTGGAGACTACTCGAGTGGGATCTAAGTCTCGGACCACTCAAGTATCCGTGGTCTGTAGAGTGTGTCAGCAGCCAGGACATTATGCCAACCGATGTCCCCAGCGAATGAGTAAACGGTCATGTTCCGTGACCATGGGTGCAGGGTCATTAGACGTGAGGGATTTTGCTCCGAAAGTGCTCCTTAAAGGGTTAATCTCTCTAGGTTCATCCACACTTCCCGCCAAGCTTTGTGTGGACTCTGGGGCAGAGGGGAATTTTATGTCCTCCTCCTTTGCCTCTCGCCATTCCATACCGCTGGTGACGCTCGCTGAGCCAATATCGGTGAGAGTGTTGAATGGAGCAATCCTGCCCTCACAAATCACCCACCAGACTGTCTCTCTACCTCTGTCTATGTCTCCTTCACATCAGGAGAATATATCCCTTTTTGTTCTTCCTGAGGGAATAGATGAGGTTTTGTTGGGATTACCCTGGCTTCGCCACCACTCTCCCCATATTGAGTGGTCCTCTGGGAGAATACTAGGTTGGGGTGATCATTGCAGAGACAGATGTCTCAGAGAGGACGTTCAGGTTTCCACAATGGAGATACCCATAGATCTTGATTCTCTTCCCAAGGTTTATCGGTCATACGCGGACGTATTCTCCAAAAAGGCAGCGGAGACTCTTCTGCCTCATCGCCCCTATGACTGTCCTATAGACCTCTTGCATGGAACGGAGCCCCCTCGGGGAAGAGTGTATCCTCTCTCTCTTCCTGAGATGGAGGCCATGTCACAATACATCCAGGAAAATCTGGCAAGAGGGTTTATTAGGAAGTCAGTGTCTCCAGCAGGGGCATGATTTTTCTTCGTGCAGAAGAAGAATGGAGAATTACGACCGTGTATAGACTATAGGGGTCTTAACGCCATTACCATTAAGAACAAATATCCTTTGCCCCTAATATCTGAGCTCTTTGATAGGCTCCGGGGAGCAAGGGTATTTACTAAGCTGGATCTTCGTGGTACCTATAACCTGATCCGCATCCGTGAGGGGGACGAATGGTAGACGGCGTTCAATACCAGAGATGGACATTACGAATATCTTGTGATGCCCTTCGGGCTCTATAATGCTCCAGTCGTCTTCCAAGATTTCGTAAATGACATCTTCCGGGACATGCTTGCCACCTCTGTGGTAGTCTATCTGGATGACATTCTCATCTTTTCTCCAGATATGGACACCCACCGGAGAGATGTTTGCAGGGACTTCGACCTCTTGCGGGCAAATTCCTTATATGCGACGTTGGAGAAGTGTGTGTTTGAGCAGGAGTCTTTGCCATTCTTGGGCTATATCATCTCCACTCAGGGATTGGCTATGGATCCTGCCAAACTACAGGCTGTAATGGATTGGCAAGAACCCCACTCTCTTAAAGCGGTGCAGCGCTTTATGGGGTTCATTAATTACTATCGCCAATTCATTCCCCACTTCTCTACTTTGGTTGCTCCCTTGGTAGCCCTCACCAAGAAAGGAGCCAATCCCAAATTGTGGTCAGAGGAGGTCTCCAAGGCCTTTACTTCAATCAAGTCCCATTTTGCTAGCGCTCCTATCCTACATCATCCCGAGGTTGATAAGCCTTTTATATTGGAGGTAGATGCCTTGTCCGTTGGTGCTGGAGCAGTCCTTTGTCAAAAGGATGCTCAAGGTCGTAAACATCCATGCTTCTTCTTCTCCAAGACCTTCACACCAGCGGACAGGAATTATTCCATTGGGGATAGGGAGTTGCTAGCCATGAAGTTGGCCTTTTCTGAGTGGAGACATCTCCTGGAGGGGGCTCGCTTTCCCTTTCAAGTGTTCACTGACCACAAAAATTTCGTCTATTTACAGACCACCCAGCGGCTAAATTCCCGTCAGGCCAGATGGTCCCTGTTCTTTTCCCGGTTCCATTTCACCCTCCATTTTCTCTCAGGGGAGAATAACATTCATGCTGATGCTCTGTCTCGCTCCGTGGTGTCCTCTGAGGAGGTGGAGGAGGAGCCTCGGCAGATTGTCCCCACAGAGAGCCTAAGAACTGTGGCCCCGTTTCGCTTGAGTCTGTGCCTCCGGGCAAGACTTTTGTGCCCATCAATTTGCGACCGGAGGTACTCTCTTGGGCACACTCGTCCAGGGTGGGTGGACATTTTGGGGCAAAGAGGACATCTGAGTTGCTGGCGAGGACATACTGGTGGCCACATATGATCCGTTACGTCAGGGAATACGTTCAGGCGTGCGTCTCCTGCGCCAAGAATAAGTCCCCTCGACAACGGCCAGCTGGGTTACTTTTTTCTTTACCGGTGGCAGACAGGCCCTGGGAGATGGCCGGGATGGATTTTGTGGTGGGCTTACCCAAGTCTAGGGGCTGCACCATCATCTGGGTGATAACCGACCACATCTCCAAAATGGTGCACTTGGTGCCGTTACCTCGGTTACCGTCTGCACGGGCCGTGGCAGCATTATTCATTAGAAATATTTTCCGCCTACACGGTATGCCAGACAAAATTGTCAGTGACCGGGGTCCCCAGTTTTCGTCTCGGTTCTGGAGAGAGCTTTGTCATCTTCTCAGCATTGAGTTGAATCTCTCTTCTGCCTATCATCCCGAGACGAAAGGGTTGGTAGAGAGGGCCAATCAGACTTTGATCACATATCTGCAACATTTTGTCTCAGCTAGGCAGGATGACTGGGCATCCTTGCTACCGTGGGCGGAGTTTGCTTTGAACAACGCTGTGGCTGACTCCACTGGACAAACCCTATTCTTCCTAAATTACAGACAGCATCCGCGGGTTCCTGTACCTATGCCCGTGTCCTCCGCTGACTCCAGGGTGGCAGACTGGGCTGTGGAGGCAAGGGACATTTGGGACCGCACTCAGGATGCCATTCAGGCCTCCAAGGAGAGGATGAGGTCTTCCGCCGACGACATTTGCCCCTGGCGACTTAGTGTGGCTCTCCACTCATAACATCAGGCTGCGAGTTGAGTCCACTAAGTTTGCACCTCGCTTCTTGGGTCCCTTCAAGGTCCTTCGAACAGGTCAAACCGGTGGTCTACCGACTGGCCCTTCCACCACGCCTTGGTATCACCGACACCTTTCACGTGTCCCTCTTGAAGCTAGTGTACATGTCCCGGTTTTCATCTGCCGGGACATCGGGTTCGTCTACGGACGATTATGAGGTGAATGCGACTTTGGGGTGCAAGGTGGTACGGGGCAAAAAATTCTATTTGGTGGACTGGAAGGGTTATGGCCCAGAGGACAGGTCCTGGGAGTCTGCTGAGGACATTCGGGCTCCGCAACTCATCGTGGCCTTTGAGCATAGCGAGGCCCAAGGAAGGGGGCCTTAGGGAGGGGAGTAATGTTAGGAGTCGAGTTCCCGCCTGTTGTGAATGTGTTAGAAAAGAATTCTGAGCAGAAGCTCCCTCTGGTGGTTACAAACAGTACTGAACTATTCAATGAAGATTGTGAAGATTGGCAATCAGGTGTTACAGACTGGTCTTATATAAGGGAGGTTCCCTCCCATGAGAGTTGCCGGTGATCAATTGTTCTTGTCTCAACTTTGGTTCCTGGTTCACTTGGAAGCTTGCTGTATCTTTCCTGCATCTTCTGCTAACAGATAAGATATTTTCTGCTTTTATTTTTGTGCTTGCTTTTTGCATTTTGTCCTGCACTTCTGTGGAGGTCAGCCAGGTCCCGTCCGGGGGCTTGTGCTCCTCTCAGTTTATCTGAGCCACTGTTATTTGTTCATTTGCCTTTTCCAGTTTTTTCAGTGGCTGCTGCTTAGTTTTGTTACACCAGAGAACTAATTTAGGTGGTAGAGGTCGTGTGATCTCAGGTGTTTTTGCAATTAGTGAGTTGGTATTTTTTTAGGGTTTTTTGGATTGCAGTAAGTGTCCTTCCTATCCTTTTCTTTCTAGGAAGATTGGGCCCCAACGTTTGCTCATACTATTTTCTGTCTGTTTCTGTATTTCCTCTTGTCTAACCGCCATTACATGTTTGGGGGCTTCCTATGTTCTTTGGGGATCTGCTCCGGGGCAGATAGTTTTCCTCTTTCTATCTTTAGGTGCAGTTAGCTTCTCAGGCTGTGACGAGGCGTCTAGGACCAACGTAGGTATGCTCCACGGCTGCCTTTAGTTGTGGTGGTTAGTCAGGGTACTGCAATCCAGTAGATTCCAACCTCTCTGGTGTATTGCTTTTTTTGCCTGCTCTCTTCAGCTACCAAATCATAACACCCGCCTCTGCACAGGGGGAACCTCGAGCCATCTCCGCTGCGGTCTCCCATTCTTCTCCTGCCACAGTGGTTCCTGCTCTGCAGAGACGTCGGTCCCAGCGTCTTGCTCAGTCTCATACTGTGCAAAGGAGTACTGCTGCCTTTCTGGGTTCTGCCATTATAGTCAGTACTGGTCAGCAGCGAGCAGACGGCTGTGGGACTAAGTCCTGCTTTTCCCCTTCTGAACATGCCCAGGGTAAGATCTCTCATTGGAGATCAGGGGTCACATGCTCAGGTACTGCAGCAACTCCCATTGGTCCTGTTGGAAGGTCCTGAGCCTGCTCGAGTTCTGTGGCAGTCTCCCATTGGTCCTTCTGGGAAGGTCCCGAAGTTGCTGCGACTATAAAAGGGTTGCATGGCCGCATGGCCATGTGCTAGTATCAATCCTGTTATGTGCTTTGCGCCAGTGTGGTCATGTACGCATGCGGTTATGGCTTGGCTGAAATAAGCCTCTAGAATACCGACACCTCAGGTGAGGAGTTTTGTATGCACGTATTCAGGGCTTGGCTGAAATAGCCTCTAGAATACCGGCTACTCCGGTGAGGAGTTGGTTGTTTGCATTACTGTCTGCATGACCATGGACTGCTATTCGCTCTGCAGTTATCTGTGTACTCCTGTGGGGCTAACAGGACACAGTCTCTCCACAGCGACTCTGTGGAGTAACAGAGTTCACTCATACCGCCATATAGTGCCACGGCGTCTATATCAGCGACTCTGTGGATTAACAGAGCTCGCGTATACCGCCATATTGTGCCATCTTACTAGCAGCAGGCTCTGCCTGCACGGTGGACCCCGGGCTGCGAACGCACCTATTATTTATATTTTTTTGGTGCGTTCCGCCAGCCCTAACAGTATCAAAATCATATAGACATCAATCAATATAGAACTTAAAGCGGTTGAGATGGCATGAGAATTGCTGCTAGATGTATCATGCAGCTGCACAGCAATCAATATATGGATGAGAGGGGGGATCAGTTTTGAAATGTAACTGCTCCAAAAAGTTCATATACCCCAGAATAGCTATATGCACACTCCCATATATTCATAAGGTGCCAATAAATGCATGTGCTGCCCTGATCAAAGTCCGGATCTCTGATCAGGAAATGGGAGGGTGAACAGATAATACCAAAATAACACCTCAGTGGTTAATGTAGCGACTCACCCATATTGATATGCCGTGCAGAACACACATGGACATGGAAGCACATGGACATTTCACACAAATGTGAGAATGTGGAATAAGGGATTTTACAAATAAACATTATCACTCCATGTTACACAGTTCAGATACAGAATAATACCTATATCCAGGCACTTCCCGCTGAAGTCTCATCTGATTAAAGCCTCTTTCTCCTGTTTCTTCTTCATCTGGTCAGACCCTCATGTTGACATCTCCCAGCCACGACTCGCAACGATGATCTTTGCAGCTCTGAAAATAGCAAGGTCACATACTGTTAGGGTCTGTGGAACGCACCAAATATATGATGTAAAGAGGTGCGTTCACAGCCCGGGGTCCACCGTGCAGGCAGAGCCTGCTGCTAGTAAAATTGCGCAAGAAGCGAACTCTGTTATCCCGCAGAGTCGCCAAAATAAACGCCGTAACGCGATGTGGCAATATGTGCGAACTCTGTTATTCCACAGAGCCGCTAGAAGGAGTGCCGCAGCGCTATATGGCGATGTGTGCGAACTCACTTAACACCACTGAGTCGCAAAATAAACATGCTAGGGCGCTGACTAGCGTTGAAAGCGAACCCTGTTACGTCACAGAGCCGTTGAGACAAACTTTTGTGTCCTGTCAGGTACCCAGGTACACAGTTGACTGCTAAGCAAACATAGAACGTGATCATGCTCTAATGTCCTCGCGGGAGACATCCGCAATCTATGGCGTCTGAACGCCAGGCCCTGAATACGGCATTCAAACTCCTCACCGGTTATGCCGGTAATCTAGGGCATCTAGGACACCGACCCTGACCAGCTAGCATACCAAACTCCTCACCGATTAAGTCGGTATTCTAGGGGCTTATTTCAGCCGGGCCCTAACTACACACACGCATGACCACACTTGGTAACAAAATACGTGTGCACAGTCAATGTGCCGGTGCAAGAGTAAGTTCCCAAACCATATTCAAATGTAAGATAAACTCTGCACTCAACTTTGAATGATAATGGTGTGATTTTATTATAGTTCAGTGATGTCAAACGTTTCGGTCAGCAGACCTTCTTCAGTAACTATACAAAATAATAGATAGTTCGACAGATTTCATGGAAAATATATACCCAAATAATCTTATTTACAAAAAAATAAAGTATGTACATGGTATCAAGACTTGTTCCGAAGTAAATATAGGAAGAGGCAAGGTTGGTTCAGTCATAAATCTAATTCAGAGAGAGAGGAGCATAAACATACATACCGTATATCACAGAACTATGCTGTTAATATGAATCAATCAGACTTATATCCTATAGTGACCAGAAGAAAGGGTGATGTTGTTCACCTAGACATGAATTCCCATAGAGCACAATAATGTGAGGCTGACTGGCTGCTTACCCTAAGGGGTTAATGTGGTTCCTGCCGCAGGTAAGTAATGACTATGAGATAACATGTGAGAATTATAACAGTGAGTGCTCACAGTGGTTGGTTCAGAGCTGCTGAGTAATAGTACATACCGTGAATCTCAGTGTCAAAAGGGAGATCCGTTTCAGGAGTGAAATGAGGATAATAGGTATGACCTATAATTACTAAAGAGCACATAAAAGTGTGAGTAGCAGAGTCTGGGCTGTGAGACGCGTGCATTAGATATATACAGAGTTAACCTTACTGTGAGGAGGATAAGGTCTTAACAGAGCCTGTGTTGTGGCCTGTAAGGAGACATAGCACATAAACACTCAGAGTGGTGAACGCTGATAGAGGGTGCTTATGGAGCGGTTCAGTTACCTTGCCCAGGGATGGCAGTTGTCGCGGTGTCCACCGCTGGAGTAGTGCAGTGATAGCTACCTGGGGTGAGTTTATATGGACGCCAGTGCCATGTGTTCAAGTGTGAGACTTCCTGGTTCCGGCTAGACCGGAAGTGACGTGCCCGGAAGTGCAGAATGCGGTCCACGTGCGTTCCATGGGTTCTGAGATGTGGGAGTGTGCTTAAGGCAGCGCCCTTTTGACACTGAGATTCACAGTATGTACTATTACTCAGCAGCTCTGAACCAACCACTGTGAGCACTCACTGTTATAATTCTCACATGTTATCTCATCATGTCATTACTTACCTGCGGCAGGAACCACATTAACCCCTTAGGGTAAGCAGCCAGTCAGCCTCACATTATTGTGCTCTATGGGAATTCATGTCTAGGTGAACAACATCACCCTTTCTTCTGGTCACTATAGGATATAAGTCTGATTGATTCATATTAACAGCATAGTTCTGTGATATACGGTATGTATGTTTATGCTCCTCTCTCTCTGAATTAGATTTATGACTGAACCAACCTTGCCTCTTCCTATATTTACTTCGGAACAAGTCTTGATACCATGTATATACTTTATTTTTTTGTAAATAAGATTATTTGGGTATATATTTTCCATGAAATCTGTCGAACTATCTATTATTTTGTATAGTTACTGAAGAAGGTCTGCTGACCGAAACGTTTGACATCACTGAACTATAATAAAATCACACCATTATCATTCAAAGTTGAGTGCAGAGTTTATCTTACGCATGACCACACTGGCGCAAAGCATATGCCGTGTAGGAGGAAGACGTGTCTAATAAACAGTGCTGCCAAGGCCCGTGCAGAAGGTAACCGTGGTAACGGCACCAAGTGCACCATGTTAGAGAAATGGTCGGTGATAACCCAAATGATGGTGCACCCACGAGACTTGGGCAAGCCCACCACAAATCCATCCCGACCATCTCCCAGGGCCTGTCTGCCACCAGCAAAGGGTAAAGTAACCCAGCTGGACGTTGACGAGGAGACTTATTCTTGGCGCAGGAGACACACACCCGAACATAGTCTCCGACGTCCCGGATCATATGCGGCCACCAGTATGTCCTCGCCAGCAGCTCAGATGTCCTTTTTGTACCAAAATGTCACACTACCCTGGACGCATGAGCCCAAGAGAGAGCCTCCGGTTGCAAATTGGCAGGTAAAAAGTCTTGCCCAGAGGCACTGACTCTAGCGACACCGGAGCTACGGTTCTTAAGCTCTCAGGAAGGACAATAAGCTGAGGCTCTCCCTATTCCTCCTCAGAGTACACAACGGAACGAGATAGAGCATCAGCCCGAATGTTCTTCTCTCCCGAGAGGTAATGGAGAGTGAAGTGAAACCGGGAGAAGAACAAGGACCATCTGGCCTGACGAGAGTTTAGCCGCTGGGCTGTCTGTAAGTACACCAAATTCTTGTGGTCGGTGAAGACTTTGAAGGGAAAGCGAGCCCCCTTCAAGAGATGTCTCCACTCAGAGAAGGCCAACTTCATTGCTAGTAACGCCCTGTCCCCGATGGAATAATTCCTCTCCGTAAGTGTGAAGGTCTTGGAAAAGAAGAAGCAAGGATGCTTCTGACCTTGAGCATCCTTTTGGAAGAGGACTGCTCCCGCAACAATGGATGAGGCATCCACCTCCAATATAAATGGCTTATCAACATCAGGGCAAAATGAGATTTAATAGAAGTGAAAGCCTTGGAGACCTCTTCGGACAACAATTTTGGATTTGCTCCCTTCTTTGTGAGGGCTACCAAAGTTGAGAAATGGGGAATGAACTGGTGATAGTAATTGATGAACCCCATAAAGCACTGCACAGCTTTAAGAGAATGGGGTTCTTGCCAGTCCATTACAGCCTGTAGCTTTGCAGGATCCATCGCCAAGCCCTGGGCGGAGATGATATAGCCCAGGAAAGGTAAAGACTCCTGCTCAAACACGCATTTCTCCAACTTTGCATAGAGGGAATTTGCCCGTAGGAGGTCGAAGACTCTGCAGACATCTTTCCGGAGGGAGTCAATATCTGTAGATAAGATGAGAATATCATCCAAATAGACTACGACCGAGGTGGAGAGCATATCCCAGAAAATATCATTAACAAAGTCTTGGAAAATGGCTGGGGCATTACAGAGCTTGAAGGGCATCACCAGATATTCATAGTGCCCATCTCTGGTATTAAAAGCCATCTTCCATTCGTCCCCCTCACGGATGAGAATCAGGTTATAAGCACCCCGCAAATCTAATTTGGTAAATATCCTTGCTCACCGTAACCTATCAAAGAGCTCGGAAATCAGGGGCAATGGGTATTTATTCTCAACGGTGATGGCGTTAAGACCTCTGTAGTCTATGCATGGACGTAATTCTCCGTTCTTCTTCTGTACGAAGAAGAATCCCGCCCCTGCAGGTGACACTGACTTCCTAATAAACCCTTGAGCCAGATTCTCCTGGATGTATTGGGACATAGCCTCCGTCTCCGGGAGAGAGAGAGGGTAGACCTGTCCCAGAGGAGGTTCTGCTCCAGGCAAGAGGTCTATAGGACAGTCATAGGGGCGGTGAGGTGGAAGGGTCTCAGCAGCCTTTTTGGAGAACACGTCTGCATAGGACCAATAGCACTTGGGAAGAGAATTGAGATCTGCGGGTATTTCTGTAGTGGTGACCTGAACGCACTCCCTCACACATCTGCCTGCACACGACTCACTCCAACCCAATATCCTCCCAGAGGACCACTCAATATGTGGAGAGCGGTAACGGAGCCAGGGTACTCCCAGTAAAATTTAGTCTATTCCCTCAGGAAGGACAAGAAAGGAAATACTCTCCTGATGGGAAGGGGACATAGATAAAGTGAGAGGGATAGTCTGGTGGGTGATTTTTGAGGGCAGAGTCGATCCATTCACTACTCGCACAGTCACCGGTTTGGCGAGCATCACCTGAGGTATAGCGTGGCGGAGAGCAAAGGCAGAGGACATGAAATTCCCCTCGGCTCCAGAGTGCACACAAAGCTCGACGGTGAGAGTGGATGGACCTAAAGTAATTGTCCCTTTGAAGGACAACTTAGTGGAAAATGCCGGGGTGTCTAGTGAACCTCCTCCCAGGGTTACTAGACGCGACTGTTCTCCCGACCGCTGTGGACATTTGTTGGCATAATGTCCTAACTGCTGCCAGATGTTACAAACCACGTGTACTCGAGCGGCCCGGGACTTAGGTCCCGCTCGAGAAACCTCCATGGCCTCATGGAAGTCATGCGCCTGATTGTAAGATGCTAGAGGTCTGGCGAAGGTGGGGGCTAGCCAGAACCTCTGCCTACACTGGGACCGCTCCAGCCTCCTCTCGTGAAAACGGAGGTCGATGCGGGTAGATATGGCGATAGGCTTCTCCAGTGTGGCAGGAATCTTCCTGGTAGCCAAGGCGTCTTTCACATGGCCCGCCAGTCCTCTCCAAAACACGAGAATGAGGACTTTATCTGGCCATTCTAACTCCGAGGCCAGAGTCCGAAATTGGACAGCAAAATAGCTGACCAAGGACGAACCCTGTGATCTTGCCAGCAGTTGGAGCGCCGTATCATGGGTGCCCTGAGGTCCTAGAAAGACCATTTTTAGAGCCTCCAGAAAAAGAGGAGAACTCCGCACCACACGGCCATCATGCTCCCACAGCGGCGTGGCCCACTCCAACGCTCTGCCCGACAGGAGAGATATTACAAAACCCACTTGTGCCCGATCCGTGGGGAAACGTGTAGCCAGAAGCTCGAGCTGTATAGAGCACTGACTCACGAATCCCCGACATTGCTTGCTGTCACCAGCAAACTTGTCTGGAAGCGGGAGGTGGGATAATGTAAGGGCAGAGGTGGCAGTGGACAAACTGGCTGCAGCCTTCGCTAGCAGCCTGAACAGCGCCTGCGGTAAAGTCCACAGCTGAGGTTGTGCGCTCAAGGGCCGCCAACCTACCCTCCAGCTGCTGGATGTTCCGCTGTAGATGCTGGTCGTCCGCCATTTTACTAGCCAGACCCTGGCACTAGTATTATGTTAGTGCTGGCGGAACGCACCAAATAAATATAAGTAATAAGTGCGCTCGCAGCCCAGGGTCCACCATGCAGGCAGAGCCTGCTGCTAGAAAGATGGCACAATATGGCGGTATACGCGAGCTCTGTTAATCCAAAGAGTTGCTAATATAGACGCTGTGGCAATATGGCGGTATGAGCGAACTTTGTTACTCCACAGAGCCGCTGACATAGACGCCGTGGCACTATATGGCGGTATGAGCGAACTCTGTTACTCCACATAGTAGCTGTGTAGAGACTGTGTCCTGTTAGCCCCACAGTAGTACACAGATAACTGCAGAGCAGATAACAGTCCATGGTCATGCAGACAGTAACGCAAACAACCAACTCCTCACCGGAGTAGCCGGTATTCTAGAGGCTATTTCAGCCAAGCCCTGAATACGTGCTTACAAAACTCACCGGAGGTCCCGGTATTCTAGAGGCTTATTTCAGCCGAGCCCTAACCGCATGCATACATGACCACACTGGCGCAAAACACATAACAGGATTGATACAAGCGCATGGCCGTGCGGCCATGCAACCATTTATATTCGCAGCAACTTCGGGACCTTCCCAGAAGGACCAATGGGAGACTGCCACAGAACTCGAGCAGGCTCAGGACCTTCCAAGAGGACCAATGGGAGTTGCTGCAGTACCTGAGCATGTGACCCCTGATCTCCAATGAGAGATCTTACCCTGGGCATGCTCAGAAGGGGAAAAGCAGGACTTAGTCCCACAGCCGTCTGCTCGCTGCTGACCAGTACTGACTATAATGGCAGAACCCAGAAAGGCAGCAGTACTCCTTTGCACAGTATGAGACTGAGCAAGACGCTGGGACTGACGTCTCTGCAGAGCAGGAATCACTGCGGCAGGAGAAGAATGGGAGACCGCAGCGGAGATGGCTCGAGGTTCCCCCTGTGCAGAGGTGGGAACTCAACCCCTAACAGATACTGTAATATTTATTACTAATAATTTAAAAATAATAAAATCATTCATATATTTTGTAATGGTGTGTTGCTCCAGTTCTTGTTGTGTTGTGAATATTTTTTAATGGTACAACTCAACACCTCTGCTTGCTGTCTCATCAGCTGGCTATCACCCTGCAATAAATTTTAATGGTACAACTCTACACCTCTGCTTGCTGTCTCATCTGCTGGCAATCACCCTGCCATATTTTTTAATGGTACAACTCTACACCTTTGCTTGCTGTCTCATCTACTGGCTATCACCCTGCAATATATTTTAATGGTACAACTCTACACCTCTGCTTGCTGTCTCATCTGCTGGCTATCACCCTGCAATAATTTTTAATGTTACAACTCTACACTCTGCTTGCTGTCTCATCTACTGGCTATCACCCTGCAATATATTTTAATGGTACAACTCTACACCTCTGCTTTCTGTCTCATCTGCTGGCTATTACCCTGCAATATTGTTTAATGGAACAACTCTACACCTCTGCTTGCTGTCTCATCTGCTGACTATCACCCTGCAATATCGTTTAATGGAACAACTCTACACCTCTGCTTGCTGTCTCATCTGCTGGCTATCACCCTGCAATATATTTTAATGGTATAATTCTACACCTCTGTATATATATATATATATATATATATATATATATATATATATATTGCAGGTTGATAGCCAGCAGATGAGACAGCAAGCAGAGGTGTAGAATTATACCATTAAAATATATTGCAGGGTGATAGCCAGCAGATGAGACAGCAAGCAGAGGTGTAGAGTTGTTCCATTAAACGATAAACGATAAAATGATCTTTATATAGCGCCAACATGTTCCGCAGCACTTAACAGTTTAACAGTTTCAAAACACAAGTCAAAAGTAACAATGTTAACAATACAATAATTAAAGCAAAATAAAACGACCCTGCTCGTGAGAGCTTACAATCTACAATGAGGTGGAGGAGATACAAAGTACAGGTGTGTATTTACAATGGTGTATTTACAATGATGGTCCAGGCATCTTGAGGGAGTGAGGGATGGATGGAGATAGTGAATGGGCTATACACGCACACTTACACATAGAATTACTTTGATTAGGGAACATGATAAGCCGCTCTAAACAAATGTGTTTTGAGGGAGCACCTGAAACTATGCAAATTGTGGATAGTCCTAATTTCTTGGGGTAGAACACTCCAGAGGATTGGCGCAGAGCTGGAGAAGCCTTGGCGTCGGGAGTGGAAGGTAAGGATTAGTGCAGAGGTTAGTCGAAAGTCGTTTGCAGAGCGCAGCAGTCGGTTAGGCCGATAGACTGAAATGAGGGAGGAGATGTAGGGGGTGCTGCACTGTGGAGAGCTTTGTGGATGAGAACAAGTACTTTGAATTGGATCCTATAATGAATGGGCAGCCAATGTAAGGACTGGCAAAGAGCGGTCGCGTCCGAGTACCAATTAGCCAGATGGATGACCCTGGCTGCTGCATTAAGTATGGACTGGGGAGGGGATAGTCGAGTAAAGGGGAGGCCAACTAATAGAGCATTGCAGTAGTCCAGGCGGGAATGGATCAATGCTACAGTGAGGGTTTTTGTTGCTTCCATGGTGAGAAAAGGGCGTATTCTAGAGATGTTCTTTAGGTGTAAGCGGCAAGAGCAGGCAAGAGATTGAATATGGGAGGTGAAGGAGAGATTGGTGTCAAACATAACACCCAGACAGCGTGACTGCTGCTGGGGTGTTATTATGGTGCCACCCACGGAGAGGGAAATGTCAGATTTAAGGAGGTTAGTAGATGGAGGGAGCAGAAGTTCAGTTTTGGAGAGGTTGAGTTTCAGATAGAGAGCGGATATGATGTTGGAGACTGTGGACTATAGTACAGCGGGATAAGGTCGGGGATGACATGTATAGTTGTGTGTCATCAGCTTGATGGTGTGGACCTCAAAAGAAGGGAATGAGAGTGATGGAATTGGGGGGATGACCTGGAAAGTGCATTGTGGGGACAGGAGTATCCCGACTCCACCACCATATCTGTTTGTGGGTCTCGGGGAATGGGAAATTGTAAGCAACCATAGTAAATGGCAGCAGGGGAGACCATGTCTGAATCTTGAATCCAGGTTTCAGTGAGGGCCAACACGTTAAGAGAGTTGTTCAGAAAGTAGTTGTGCAGGAAAGGAAGCTTGTTACATACAGACCGAACATTCCAGAGAGCACAATTAAAAGAAAGAGATGAGGGAGTGCAAGTAATATTAATAAGATTATTATGGTTTCGATATGAGGTGGGGTAGGGTTTGAGGTTGGGGGATGGTGGACCAGGGTTGGGGGAGGTGTCCCCTAAAATCAGTAGGAGTAGAAAGATAAAGAACAAGTAATTATTGGAATTGTAAGTAGCTTTTTTCTGCGATGTGTTTGGCCAAGATGGGCTGAGGTTTTTCAGGAAGGTGAGGAGTGCATGGGAGCTGTACATGGGAGAGGGAAGTACAGAGGGGCTGATGTGTGTGAGTCGTGATGGAGGTGGGATAGGGCTGTGAATGTGGATGGCAAAGGAACACAGGAGGATAGAAATAAAGCACATGGTTAAAAGGGTAAGCAAAGTGTTGGTTACCTGACTCCTGCCCTGACTAACTGCCATGAATAACTGTCATTTGCTTGATGCTTAGCTTCTGTGATGCTTTGCTGTATGGGATGATTGCGTGCTGCACCCCACACTGCATGCACCCCTTAGAATGCTACTAAATATATAGGCCACACTACAGGGTCAGGAGAGAGGGATTGTGGGATTTGGTTTGGGATAATTTGGTAGCTGGGGCCAACACACCAGGGGTGTTTTAGATGATCAAAGGCACTAGACCTGGCTACATCTATATACTATAGCACCTTCCACCTGATAAGAACTAAAGAGGCCCCAGCCACGGATATGAAGCAGTAAGTATTAAATACAGTTCCACAAATGAATTATATCAAAGCTTTAGCAGGCACATTAAAATATGTAGCAAAATGGTAAAGCAGCAGATGACAGACAGCAAGCAGAAGTATTGAGTTGTACTGTTAGGATATATTGCAGGAGAAAAGACAGCCAGAAGAGGAGGGAGTTGAACCATTCAGGCTGCTTGCTAACAATGAATGGAGTGAATACATGCAGGGTGGATCAGTTCAGAAGTTGAATGATTTGATTACCTGTGTGAGGAGAGAAGATGAATGTTAATTCCTTGCCGTAACTGCTGTTTGCTTAATGCTTAGCTTCAGTGATGCTTTGCTTTATAGGATGCTTGCGTGCTGCACCTCACACTGCGTGCACCCCTATATATATATATATATATATATATATATATATTGTGAGACAGTGAAGGAATATGTGGTGAATGAGGTGTATATTTCACCTAAGTACCTTGCTGACTGGTATGAGCGAAATGTGTGGCTTTGTAAACCTGGTGGTAAAGAAAGGTCACTACACCTGCCATTCAGTACACGCTTGCAGCTCAGACCTGAATCCACTCAGGTGTTGATTAGGAAGCCAGAAGTAGGTGCTTGGGAGCACAGTCAGAGAGCTCATTCAGTCTGGACAAGGGGTCCAGGCACAGAAGGTGTCTCCAAGAGTGTGGGAGCTGTCTTTAGCCCGGACACAGGGAGGTGTCCTGGCACAAGGAAGCAGTCTCCAGAGGAGTGTGAGCTATCTCAGTCTGGGAGCAGGAAGGACCCCGGACACAGGAGTGGTCTCGGTGCGGGTCCGTGTGAATAGCGGCTGAATAGGAGTGGATCTCTCTCAAAGGTGCCTTCAGACACAAGGAGGAGTGTCTGTGAAACTCCATACTGGTAACATATATCATATGTGTTGTTTTATCTGTTTGCTGTGGACTTTAATAAAGCTGGTTGCGGCCAGTTTTGCACCAGAACTGCTGTCTGAATGAACTGTTTTCATGCCATTCTGTCTACCCAGACAGCGATCCTAGAGCTAAACCCCCCTGGAATGCTACAATTGGTGGAGAATGCTGGGGCAGCGCAGTGCCTGATACAGTTAGTGCTGGAGTGTGTATGCAGCACAGTGGCGAGAGACAGCATTAAAGGTGAAGTCTATTGAAATAGCAGCAGAAAAAAAAAAAAAAAAAAGTGTGTCAGCAGAAACGTCTGTTTGGAGCAGTCTTGGAGAGACAGTGGCCCTGATAGGGTCTGCAGAGAGAAAATGTATGCACAGCAAAGCTGAACTTGTTGTGAAAATGACTGTGGAATGTGCAGCAGCAAAAGAAAAGTTTGTGGAGCAGTCTTAAAGAGACAGTAGCCCTAATAGACTTTGCAAAGGAAAAAAAAAAAAAAAAGTGTTTGCACAGCAAGGCTGAATTTTCTGTGGAAAAAAGCTGTGTAGTGTGTATGCCTTGACTGAAGTCTGCCGTTGTGAAGACAGAGATATCTGACAGCATGGATGACAGCATGGAGGCGCTGTTTGAACAAATGGCACAAGTTAATGTGCAACATAAAACTGCCGGGGTTGAGACAGATAAGTCCGGCAGTATGAAGGAGCTCATTGAGTACCTGGTGCAGGCCCAGCGAAGCATGGAGCAGCAGCGCCTGCAGCACCAGCAGCACATGCAGCAGGCCCAGCAGCAATTCCTGCAGCAGCAGCAGGAGAATAACCGGTTATTTGTTGAGCAGATGACAGCACCAAAAAAGGATTTCGGTGCCGCGTCCCGAAGTAATGTTGTGAAGGCACCGGCGTTGTCCGCTATAAAGAAGGCGGTAAGACGGTCCTTGAGAAAAATGACACCTCGTGATGATGTGGAGGTATATCTTACTAGGTTTGAGAGACTGGCAGAGAAGGAGAATCTGCCACTATCTGAATGGGCCATGGCGGTCGTACCCTATCTGATTGGGGAACCCCAAAAAGTCTGGGCTGACCTGAGCAAGCAGGACAGCGAAGACTATGCCAAGTTGAAAGCGGCGATTCTTACCGGCTGGGTGTTACGGTTGCAGCCCGTGCCAGGAGAGTCCATGACTGGAGATACAGTTGGGAGTCTGCCGTCAGCAACACTGCCCAAAGGGACGAAAAGGTGACAGTGGACCGCTACACCCGAGCACTTCCTCCTGAGGTACAGAGAGAAAGGTACTTTGGCCCCAAAGACTGCCTCCGTGACCAGCCGTCTGAGCGGACGTCACTTCAGAGTTTCCCGGACGCTGAACTCTCCCGGTAAGAGCGTTCCAGCTGTTGGGGACATGGGGTATGCTGATAAGCGGGTTCAGGCCCGAGGGGACATGTGGGTGGGAGAGTGTGATGGACAGTGTTGGAGCTGGCGTGAAATTGCAGCCAACTGTCCAATAGAGGGGGAGCCTATGTGTTGTGATGTTGGCAGATCCCTCTCTCTCTGCGCAGAACCTGTGTGTGTGTCCACCTCAGCCGAAGAGACTGGACCACAGGGGTCCCCGGTGGTTGTAAATGACTGCCCAGCACAGGCCCTCTTGGACTCAGAGAGTCCAGTGACTTCCATATGTGACAGCCTGAGTGATAGGGACTTCATCCCTGATAAGCACCTGAGTGTGGTGTACATCCATGAAGACACCAAAGTCTACCCAGAGACTGCCGTGGACTTGGTCCCAAACTCGGGGAGGTTTCATATGAAGTGGGGGTAGTGAAGACCCTGGTGCACCCCGTTATATTGGGTGGTGACTTTCCCGGTCTAAGGATCTCTGGGGGAAAAATGTTTCTGATGGACAATGTGATGAAGCTCCTACTGAGGGTGCGCAGTCCCGAGGGGCGGAACACAATGCTAGTGGGCCGTTAAACTTATGTGATAATGATGATGACCATGATAATATTGATAATGATAATGATGATCATGATAATGATGATGACCATGATGAGGATGCTGATATTGATAATGATGATAATGCTAATCATAATAGTGATGATACTGATGATGACCGTGATAAAGATGACATTTCTTTGCAGGTGATGTTGGGAGACGAGGATGGTGGTTCTCGGGAACCGAGTGTCCCTGACCTGCCTGGCTCCTGTGACAATTTTGGGAGTGAGCCGGTGCGAGACTCCACTCTTAAAACGGCACAGGAAAATGTAATTGTTCTGAATGAGGTTCCCCAAGAGCCTGGCTCTGAGGAGAGGTTTCCTCATGCTGCCATGGACAATAACCTATTGTATAGGGACACTGAAGTCCAGGGAGAGGTCATAAGTCAGCTCCTGGTATCTGAGCTATATGGAAGTATAGTGCTGGGGTTATCACATAGTCACATACTTGAGGGACCACCTGAGGGAAACCAGGGACCAGATGGTGAAGTTAATGTTGTGGATGACATGTTAACTAAGGTTCCAGATCAAGATGTGAATGAGAATGAATTGTATAACCCTGACAGTGAGCCGGATGTGAATGAAAATGAAGTGTCTAACCCTGGAAGTGAGCCAGATGTGGCTGAGAAAAGGGGGTCAGACAGGGATAGTGGTGGTGATAGTGAGTCATCTGATGACAATAAAGCAACCAGTGCAAGTGAGGAAGGCATGGTAGCAGAGGAGATTGAGAGTCCTGAGAGGAAGGCTGAGGCTGACCTTGCAGTCGGACGGAGGATGGCATCTGAAGATGTTGTACCGTTGGCGGTTCCCTGGCGAAGACTAAGGTGAAAGACAGGACTCTGAAACTGAACACAGCACAAGTGGATGCTGTTGAAAATGAGAAGTTATCAATGTATGGTGTGGATCTGCATCAGGCCAAGGACTCGGAAGGTGATGCTGCAGAGGTGGAGAAAGCCATGGAAGTGGTGGACACCAGGCCAGGTGCCTCACCAGAGGCTGATGTCTCAAGTGAAGCTGTGAGGAACAAGACTGAAGATGTGGGGAATGACTCTGCCCCGGAATATGTTTCTGCTGGAGACAGCGGCGTGGACGGTGTACTGTCCGGATCCGTGGCTGCGACTCGCGAAGCTCGGGCCGGAAGTTCGGCGCCCGGTGCACCATCGGAGTTCCCGAGCGACCCAAAGGATCTGGATAAATCCCAAGATGAGATTTTGAGACCTCGGGTTGGCCTTGGTGAGCTCAGGCGCATTTTCATGGAGTCTACACTTGAACCACGTCCCAGTGAGTGGGAGGGGCGATGTGTCGCTCCGTTGCCGCTGCAGATACACGGGAGCTCAGATGGGATGCAGAACGTGGTGGAAAAGAAGACTGATGGTAGGGCTTCTGAGCATGTCCTACCAGAAGAGCCTGAAGAAAGGGCCGAAGACGTAAAGGACGTCCAACAACTACAGGAGAAGATGCGTAGCCATGAGGATCTCCTGGAGAAAGAAGTAAGAGCTCTGAGTCTTATGCAAAGTGAGCCTGTACCAGAAGAGGATAAATTATGTGTACCGACCAAGAAAAACGATCAGCTCCCTCTACAGTGCCAATCGTTTGAACAGTGTGGCTCGGAATGGTCAGAGACCATGACAGAGGCGCTTGGGTTCTGTGAGGTAGAATTTATGAATCAACTGATATTTAAGAAAGTAGATGTGCTAAAGAAAGTTCAGGGGAATTAGAGAAAACCCCTATACCTCCTGTGACAGTTGGTGACACAGGGTCAGTGCCCCAAAAACAGGAGGTACGAAAGTTTCTGAGGAAGAATCAGCAGAGCTGTTCTGACGTGCCTGGTCGTACTTATCTGGTGAGCCACTATACCGAGACTGAGGCTGGCACTAAAGTCAAGATGAAACCGTGCAGGATACCCGAGGCCCGCAGAGAGTATAGGCCTGGGAGGGTACAGGGTAGTGAGGATGCTTCAGATGAAGAGAAAACTGATGTTGGCTATGACAGTGGTGAGGATGAAGCTGATGAGGGCCATGACTGGTCCAGAGTTCACTGTCTCTGTTGGATTGTTGACCAGCCCTCCGGTCTGGATGACCAGCCCTCCGGTCTGGAGAAGAGGGAGGGGATATGTGAGACAGTGAAGGAATATGTGGTGAATGAGGTGTATATTTCACCTAAGTACCTTGCTGACTGGTATGAGCGAAATGTGTGGCTTTGTAAACCTGGTGGTAAAGAAAGGTCACTACACCTGCCATTCAGTACACGCTTGCAGCTCAGACCTGAATCCACTCAGGTGTTGATTAGGAAGCCAGAAGTAGGTGCTTGGGAGCACAGTCAGAGAGCTCATTCAGTCTGGACAAGGGTCCAGGCACAGAAGGTGTCTCCAAGAGTGTGGGAGCTGTCTTTAGCCCGGACACAGGGAGGTGTCCTGGCACAAGGAAGCAGTCTCCAGAGGAGTGTGAGCTATCTCAGTCTGGGTGCAGGAAGGACCCCGGACACAGGAGTGTCTCGGTGCGGGTCCGTGTGAATAGCGGCTGAATAGGAGTGGATCTCTCTCAAAGGTGCCTTCAGACACAAGGAGGAGTGTCTGTGAAACTCCATACTGGTAACATATATCATATGTGTTGTTTTGGGCACAGACTGGTAGAGTCTGGGTCCCGGATAGAGAGGGCCATCTATCTAAGTGTAATTAGTGGCTAGACAAGCCCAGGTTTTCTGTTTATGCTTTGTTTTATCTGTTTGCTGTGGACTTTAATAAAGCTGGTTGCGGCCAGTTTTGCACCAGAACTGCTGTCTGAATGAACTGTTTTCATGCCATTCTGTCTACCCAGACAGCGATCCTAGAGCTAAACCCCCCTGGAATGCTACAATATATATATTATGTGTCTGCTAAATCTTTGGTATAATACATTTGTTTCATTGAACTTAATATTCACTGCTGTATATCCATGCTGGGGTCACTCGAGATGTTATCTGGTGAAAGGTGTTACAGCATATAGATGTAGCCAGGCCCAACAACTTTAATCATCTATCCACCACTGGTGTGCTAGCCAACTGCTAATTTATCCCAAACCAGCTCCCACAATCTCTCCTCTTGAACCTGTATTATGGCCTATAAATTTAGAAGCATTCTAAGGGTGCACATAGTGTAGGATGCACTCATTCAGTCAGCAAAGCATCTAGAAAAAGATGTTAATCCATGGCAGTTAGTCAGGGTAGGAGACAGGTAAGCAACACTCTGCTCTCTATTTTAGCCATGTGCTTTATTCCTATTCTCCTGTGTTCCCTTGCCATCCACATTCACTACCCCATCCCACCTCCATCACGACTCAAACAAATCAGCCCCTCTATACTTCCCTCTCTCATGTACAGCTCCCATGCTCTTCTCACCTTCCTGAAAAACCTCAGACCATCTTGCCCAAATGTATCGCACAAAAAAACCTTCTTACAATTCCAATAACTATTTGCTCATTATCTTCCTACTTCAACTAATTTCAGGGGACATCTCCCCCACCCCGGTCCACCATCCCCCAACCTCAACTCCTACCCTACCTCACAAGGAAACTTTGCTAACCTTATTACTATTAGCTGCACTCCCTCATCTCCTTCTTTTAATTGTGCCCTCTGGAATCCACGGTCTGTATGTAACAAACTTCCCTTCCTGCACAATTACTTTCTGAACAACTCTCTTAATCTGTTGGCCCTCACTGAAACCTGGATTCAGGATTCTGACATTGTCTTCCCTGCTACCATTTCCCATGGTGGCTTACAATTCTTCCATTCCCGAAGACCCACAAACAGACTTGGTGGTGGAGTTGACATACTCCTGTCCCCACAGTGCACTTTCCAGGTCATCCCCTCAGTTTCATCACTCTCATTCCCCTCTTTTGAGGGAAATGCCATCAGGCTCTTCCGTCCCCACTCCCTCAGAGTAGCGATCATATATCGGCCCCAGGCTCACACACCCAATTCCTTGACCATTTCTCGGTCTGGCTGCTGCACTTCATGTCCTCAGAACTAACAATCCTTATCCTGGGAGACTTCAACATCCCATTAACAGCCCTACTTCCACACTTGCATCCCAGCTTCTATCACTAACCACTTCTCTTGACCTCTCACAGCTCTCAACCTCTGAAACACAGAAAGACTGTAACACTCTTGACCTGGTTTTTGTCCAGCTCTGTTCAATCTCCTACCTAAATAACTCACAGCTTCCCTCTCTGACCACAACATTCTCTCCTTCACGCTCACAAATCCTCGCTCACCCCAGCACCTCCTACCTACCACACATAAAGAAATCTACATGCCATTAACCTTCATACACTTTCAGACTTTCATCACTGTCCCCAATCTCCTCTTTTTCCTGTCTTGATTTGGCTGTACACCACTACAATGACACTCTCAGAAGCACCCTTGACTAAGTAGTGCCCCTCACCCTCAGAACCTCCAACCACAGAGAAAAACAGCCCTAGCTCACATCACAAACTGTATTTCTCCAGCGATGCTCTAAGGGTGCTGAACGCTTATGGAGGAACACTCGCACACCAGAAAACTTCATCCTCGTCAAATTTATGTTTAGAACCTATGGCTCTGCCCTTCACCTCACCAAACAGACCTACTACACCACCCTGATCTCCTTACTATCCAACAACCCCAAGAAACTTTTGGACACCTTTCACTCCCTCATCAGGCCGAAAGCACAAGCCCTATCACAGACATTTGTGCTGATGACCTGGCCTACCACTTTATAGAGAAAATAGATAATATCCATCAGGAAATCCGCTCTCAGCCACCAAATGCAGTGACTCCCATCCCTTCCTGCATTTCCCCTGGCTCACTCTCCACATTTGATCCCATCACAGAAGAAGTCTCCAGGCTCCTCTCTTCTTCTCAAAAAAATTAACAAATCTGGCACTCAAGAAATGATGTTCAACCATATATAAATTTATTTTCGTCCAAAGTAACATTTCGGTCGAAAAACCTCGACCTTCATCAGACTGCAAAACATACATCAAAACAATATGTCACAAAATGTACAGAATCATAGTCTTTCGTTATTACTGAAAAAAACAGAAAATATAAACAATGGTTCAAAGAAAATATTTACATCATCATTATTGAAAATTAAATTCAAGGAGCTGTTATGAAAAAATGTCATAAGAATGACAAGGCCAATGTTTACACGGTCCATTTTTCTCACAAATAGTGATTTACCTCTCTTTTTTTCAGTAAATATTATTAGAACTCTGAACTAATGATCAAGTTAGCTGGATCACATTCAACTTGCTAAAAAACCCCCTCCTTGGTAATTATATTTACTGTTTATACTTACTGTTTACTTCATTTTGCATGGTTCTCTAAGGTTCCTCACAGGGACTTCTCCAGACGTATTTCTGATTATTCTCATGACATTTTTTCATAACAGCTCCTTGAATTTAATTTTCAATTATGATGATGTAAATATTTTCTTTGAACCGTTGTTTATATTTTCTGTTTTTTTCAGTAATAACGAAAGACTATGATTCTGTACATTTTGTGACATATTGTTTTGATGTATGTTTTGTAGTCTGATGAAGGTCGAGGTTTTTTGACCGAAACGTTACTTTGGACGAAAATAAATGTATATATGGTTGAACATCATTTCTTGAGTGCCAGATTTGTTCATTTTTTTGATTTATGACATTGGTTTGGTAACCTTTTGATCAAGGCACCTACACATTTCCATATTGGGGAGTGACGTGTTTTTCTTGTAAATTTACTGTACCCTATTATACGGACACCCCCTCCAGCATCATAGTATTATCGGTTAATAGCATTGGTCCACTTTATATAGTCAATTTAGTTTTCCTTTATTGTAAGAGCTGAAATGTCCATTAATAGTTTTTCATATACTGAGACACAAGTGGCTGACATTATCTCGCAAGTCACAACCACAGGAGACTTTTTACAAGTCTCAGGCAGCGAGTTTAAACTCGTGATCTTGAAAGGGAATCCCGCCACTTAGTCAGTCTCGAGTTACATAGCATTACAATAGCAGAGTACATCAAAACTCAGAGGATCCCACGGGGCCTTCGCGTCTCTTTGAGACCTACTTTATTTCAGGACAATAATGATTTTTGTCAAAAATTTGAACAAATCTTGAACAAGTGCTCACTAGATTTGATGACGTTAACCTTAGAGAATCTGAACAAAGAAATAAAGACTTGCCAGGAGAAGGTCTCCACTGTTGAAACCCAATTAAAAGACTCTCTACCTAAGGAGGATTTTGAAGCCATCAAGATCCGAACTAAGGAAAACCTTGAGACTTTCAGGAAAGAAACAGAAAAACGGAAGAGACAGAAATTCATCAGAGACACACAGGACTGTCTACAAAGAGAGTATATAGATGGCAAGGTTCCTCCTCTTTCCGTCCAGGCTACCGCCGCTTCAGAAATACAGATGGCACCTCAGCCTCAAGTTCGGACAGCGATCGTATGGACTACAACCAATCTTTTTTAGGTTCCAGCAGAGGGAGACAGTCAAGAAAAGGACGAGGCGGGGGGGCCAATGTTACAGAAATGCAGCAGCAAGGGATGCCACACACGATCCCAGGTAACAACCTAGTTATCAATATTTCCTCCAAGAGTTTTGATGTACCTACCATGAACCTGTTAAAAAAGGGACTTTCCTTCTGTCCCACGTATAAATTTAATCTATTCCAACTTGATGTAGACCTACAAAGGTTCTTTAGGAACCTACGCCTAAAGGCTTATTTTGACACTGTAGAACAAGCTAATATACCAATTTCACAACCTGCTCCAATCAGCTTATCTAAATTGGGTCTTCGTCTCCAGAGCAGCTTCATGCCACCTAAAAATAATCATCCTGTAGAAACCTATATTGCCCGCATCAGTAGAGAGGTATCAGTCTTCTCCAAAAAGATTTCTAAAGGTGAATTTCACCTACAATCCAATCTTAGCAAAGATGATCGTATGGCATTGAAATTGATAATGAGTGACCAGGATATCATCATAAAGCCAGCAGATAAGGGGGGAGCTACGGTGATCATGGATAAATCTATCTATATAGAAGAAATATATTCACAACTGGGTGTACGCGATATCTATGAGATCTTACCCTATAATCCCTCTGCCCAGATCAGAGAAAAAATAGCCGATATCACTGATAGAGCCCTTAGGCTACATATCATAGATACTAAAATGAAAGAATATCTAATTAAGGAGGACCCCATGTTCCCTGTATTTTATGTACTCCCCAAGATCCACAAGAGGTTGGATAGACCACCGGGCGTCCAATTGTGGCTTCCACCAATTCTATATTATCTCCTTTGGCTATTGTTTTGGAAAGGATATTTACACCCCTTATCAAAAATACTCCCTCTTTTCTACTAGATACAGGAGCTTTTATACACCTTATCCGGGAGATGGGACAATTACCCCAAGACACCATATTAGTGACTCTGGACGTGAAAGCTTTATACGTCCATAGAACACTCAAAAGGCATAAGGGCAATTAGAGACTGTTGGAGGAATCTTCCTTTGACTCAGAAGTGATGTCTATTATCCTGGAAATGTTGGAATTAGTTCTGACTATGAATTTTTTTATGTTTGAGGACACCTTTTATCTCCAGAAACAGGGTACGGCGATGGGGTCGAATGTGGCACCCCCGTATGCTAATTGCTACATGTCCTACTTCGAAAGAGATTTTGTATACCCCAACCACTTATTTAGGACACACTGTCTACTGTGGCGTCGATATATTGACGACATCTTTTGCTTGTGGGGTGGTACTCCTAGTAGCTTGCACCTCTTTCTTGACCAATTGAATCAGGTTTGGCCAGAGTTAAAGTTTACTTTGAATTATGACCTAAGGAAGATTAACTTCCTGGATACAACGGTACTATTGGATGGGATGGGCAACCTTTCATTGGACTTATTTACTAAGGAGACCGATCGCAACAACTTTTACATTATCAAAGTGCCACTTAATGCAGTCAAACGATCAGTGCCCACGTCACAATTCGAACGGTTAAGAGAATAGTGAGTGATTCTGAGACTCTATCAGTAGATTGGACGAAATGGGAAACAAATTTCTAGAAAGAGGGTACCCCGGAGACTATTAAGCCAGTCCCCAAATCACACGGCCAGTCGCACTAGATATACTACTACATCTTTGAATCCCATTCGTCCACACGTTTCACCCTTTCATGTACATCCTACATAAAAGAT